>CM075779.1:57493875-57801375 GCA_037974665.1 Ehretia macrophylla
TGCTGCAGCCATTGAGAATCCTATATACGTCATGTTATGTACAAAGATAGATAACATAAATGCTATAAGTGTTATGAGTAGATGTCTGTCTAATCCAGGTTAGGAATACTGGAAAGCAATCAAGAACATTCTTAAGCGCTTGAGAAGCACTGAAGAAATATTCTTGATATATGGAGAAGGTGAAACTTAAAAGGTTTATGAATTTAGGCTGAGAGTCTGAAGTGGATTATTGGAAATCCACATCTGGGTTCATACTCACCTGTAATGGAAGAGCAATTTAGAAATGTTCCAAATATTGGTACAATTGCAAATTCCAGAGGTTGAGTGTATCGTTGCATCAGATGTAACAAGAAGAAGCAATTTGGATCTAGTAGTTCGTAACTGAACTCATTATGGTTCTTTCCATTAAGTCAACGGGTAGTGCTGTGACGATAATGGAGTTGTAACACAAGCTAAGGAACCTAGGTCTCACTAGAGATCCAAACGTGTTAAAGAGGCATTACCACATCAGAGATTGTGGAAATGATGATACTATGCAGTAAATAACGTCAATAGTTGACGATGTTAGTCCACTGACTAAGGCAATGATTCAGCAGTCATTAGACTACCATCTTGAGAAGATAGGTATAAGATACCGGGGTAATTGGCTTTAGTGCAAGTAAGGAATTGTTGGATTATATGTCCTAAATGCCAATTTTAGGACATAATAATTATATTATTTATTTAATATGGGCAATTTATTTAAATATCATTAATGCGATTAACTATTTAAATAAAAGTCCTTAGAATAATATTTATAGATTCTATCCTTAAGAGTAAGGATATGAGTGACAGAATCTATATTCATGAATATATTCTAAAATAGTCCCTGATTGTAGGATAAATTAATTGGGCGTTGATTTATCCGAAAAGATCGGATTACAGTCTACCATCCAAATAATATGAGATATTGATTTGGGCGATTGGTTTCATATCATAAGGGTAGATGTATAAGTGCTTGTTGAGAACAAGTGACAGGACATGACCGCTAGTACAACGAATTACATGGAATGGTCAATAATTTGTTGTACAATGTAATGGTGCAATTAAGTCCTTAGACTTGAGACACCACGGTTATCTTATGTTAGGGGTAACGTGATTTGCAGGTGCAATAAAGCTAGTCCTCATCAAGGATTGGATAATGTACTCAGTGGTTACAATCTATTCCGGCATGGAGATAGGTGTGTAGATACAGAATCTGTCAATTAGGGATCCTATGCGAACTATTAATCGAGTAACTAGAAATCCTTGGCCGATGTAGAATAGTGGAAGTTGTTCCACGTATTATTCATAAGTTACAATTTAAATAGATTTGGACATATGATTGAGTAATAGATTTGACGACCCTATCCATGACTCTGGCTCAATCGGGATAATTTAGATAGAAGGAATTGATTGCATGATTGTTACTAAGGGTTCGTAGAATTTACACTTCATCATTAGTTGGGTAGTCGTGATATACTGCTAGGTATCACTAACGACTTGCGAGAATTAAATTAGAAGAGTTCTAATTAAATATTAATTGGATTAATATTATTTCGCTGCCAATTAATTATGAACCCGAGAGGTCATACACAAATAGAATTTGCAGATTAATTAGATTAGAGAAAAGATTAAGTTAATTTTTGGATCGTCATAATATTAATTTAACTGGACTCGTAGTAATTTGATATTGATCTGATTATTATGAGTCCAAAACTGGTCTATTTAAGACTGGCCCATATGTGGCCCTAGGTCATGTATGTTTCCTATATAATGTAATATTATAACACAGGTTTAGTTAGCACAAAAATCATAGTCAGAATAATATATAAAATTTCTCTAAAAACCTAGTGGGGGTGAAATCCAATTAAGGATGAAGATTCTGTGTGGATACTTTCGGAGGCTTCATAATTGAGGAGCTTTAGATTGTTCAGATTCTGCAACAGATTCGTCACTAGAAAGGTAATCCTGAAATCTTTAATGCGTAATTAATAGTTGATTATTTATACATGTTGTAATCTACGTAGTTAGCCATGAACGGATGCATGAGTATTATTTGTTTCCACTGCGTTTATTTAATTATAAAATTTTAAATACCATGCACGATTCCCAACAATATTTACCCTAACTGGAATCTAGCTTAGCGATAATATTCAATGATTTTTTTATGTAGGGGATAATTGTGGGTTAATTATGACACAATTAGGGGAATACTGTGCACTTTCATCTAATGATAAGTAGTGTTTTATAGTTCTCTCGAAGAATATATTAACTTTATGGAAATTTCTTTAATCCACTACAAGAAAAACGGTCAAAAGTGACGGTTCGTTGCCAATTTGGTGACAGAAATAAGACAGAAATTTTGATGCAGGCTTAGTGACAATTTGAAAACGGTTTGGAAACAACTTATTCGTTTCCAATTGGCGACAATTTGGAGACAACATGATAAGTTATCTCCAAAAGTCTACAATTGACAACTACTTGGAGACGACGTAGATATATCGTCTCCAATTGGCGACTACTTGGAGACGACTCTAAACCGTCTTCAGTTGGCGACTATTTGAAGACGACACAATAAGTCGTCTCCAGTTGGCGACTACTTAGAGGCGACATAGATACATCTCCAATTGGCGACTACTCGGAAACGACATAAATAAGTCGTCTTCAATTGGCGATTACTTAGAGACGACATGCCTAAATCAAGAATAATTAAATTAATTACAAAAATATGTTAAAAAACCTTAAATACATTTGAATATATTGTAATAGAGAGTTGTGTGTTTATAAATTATAAGAATAATTAAATTCTTTTGATAGATGAGTTTATAGTATAATTCTTTTGAAATAAATAATTTTTTTTTTCACTTGAACTAATATAGGAAATAGCTTATTGGAGGAGAAAACTAAAGATTGCAAATGACATTGTTAATATAATGGCAGCATTCTCCACGATCGACTATTATTTATAGGAATATGTTCCTATTGTAGATATCGAATTTATAATCAGGATTTTGAATATGTAGTTTTCAGATCTTTTTTTTTTATATATTTGCGGGTCACTAATTACTAGAGTTTATCTGAGTGATATTGAAGTTGCTAACTAAAAAAGTCTCAAATGATAAGGATATATGTATACAAATACCATTTAAGAAACTTATGTAATTAAGCGTACTTTGTGAGCCATCAAAGACTTTTAATGAGGTAAAGTCACATTTGGTAGCTTTACATTTTTGGTGAGTCAAAAGAAAACAAAAGGCAATGGGAAAGGAAGATTTATGCATCAAAGTTTGGTGCAAAGTTAGGCACATAAAAATCCTTTTCACACTACTATTTTGCTTTGATTTTGGGTATGGAATGAGCCTATAAATAGAAGCTCATTCCTTACCATTTAGCATCATCCAAGCATAGCAAATTAGAGAGAAAACATAAGCTTTCTCTTGAGTAGTTTTCTTCCTCTTTTGTTGTTCTATATTTATGAGTGAGAGTTAGTTTCTCCTATTATTTGAGAGAGTGATATTGTTCTCTCCTTATATTAGAGAGAAAGTTATTGTAAAATACTCCACATCATAGTGAAATCCTCCATTACTTGCCCGTGGTTTTTCCCTCGATTTGTTTGAGGGTTTTCCACGTAAATCTTGTGTCTCTACTTTCTCTGTTCTCATTCATATTTTAGTTGTGTGATACTGCTTGTCCCCGACCATTCCGCTGCGCCGATACCCAACAGTGGTATCAGAGCCATTGGTTACAGGTCACTAGTATTCATACGGGGTTACTGTTCACGGTTACTATTCACGCATACGGTATAGTACTATTCACCTATACGGTATCAATATTATTTTCGTATACGGTTTTAGTACTATTCACGTATACGGTACTATTCACGTAAATAGTACTATTCACAGTGAAATAGTGGGAGCCGGTTCAAGTTACGAAGCAGATCGTCGTTAATACTATGGCGGCAAAATTTGAAATCGAGAAGTTCAACGGGAGAAATTTTTCCCTATGGAAATTGAAGATGAAGGCAATCTTGAGAAAGGAGAATTGCTTGGCAGCAATTGGAGACAGACCAGCGGAGGTGACGGACGACAAGTGGAAAGAGATGGATGACAACGCTATGGCTAATCTGCACCTGGCATTGGCAGATTCGGTATTGTCAAGCGTTGAGGAAAAGAAGTCAGCAAAAGAAATTTGGGATGCGCTGACCAAACTGTATGAGGTTAAGTCACTTCACAACAAGATTTTCTTGAAGAGGAGACTTTACACCCTTCGGATGAGTGAGTCCACATCGGTGACAGATCACATCAATACCTTAAATACGCTATTCTCTCAATTGACTGCAATTGGGCATAAAATAGCGGAGCTTGAACGTGCAGAAATTCTACTTCAAAGTATACCTGATTCGTATGATCAACTCATCATTAGTTACACTAACAATGTTCTTTCAGATTTTGTTATTTTTGATGATGTTGCAGCCGCTGTTCTGGAAGAGGAATCTAGGCGCAAAAGTAAGGAAGACAGAATCGAAAGTTCACAACAAGCAGAGGCATTATCAATGGTGAGAGGTAGATCAACGGAACGTGGCTCTAGTGGGAGCAACAACCAAGGTAGATCAAAATCAAAGAGTAGAAAGAATATCAAATGCTACAACTGTGGCAAGAAAGGGCACTTCAAGAAGGATTGTTGGAGCAACAAAAAGAATCCCGAGGTGACAAATTCTCAGGGATGTGTGGCGACTGTACCAGATGATGGAGATATTTTATACAGCGAAGCAGCAACTGTATCAAAAGGCAGAAAGGAGCTCACTGATGCTTGGATAATGGATTCGGGAGCAACATGGCATATGACCTCTCGTAGAGAATGGTTTCACAACTATGAACCTGTCTCTGGAGGATCTGTGTACATGGGTAATGATCATGCCTTGGAGATTGCTGGTATCGGTACCGTCAAAATTAAAATGTATGATGGTACCATTCGCACCATTCAAGGGGTACGACACGTGAAGGGCTTGAAGAAGAACCTATTGTCCATTGGACAATTGGATGACCTTGGCTGCAAGACCCATATCGAGGATGGGATCATGAAGGTTGTCAAAGGAGCGCTTGTGGTGATCAAGGCAGAAAAGATCGGGGTAAATCTATACATGCTTTTGGGAGATACGTTACAGGAGGCAGATGTATCAGTTGCATCAGCCGGTCAAGAAGAATCAACTATAATGTGGCATCGCAGATTGGGCCACATGACAGAACGAGGCTTGAAGATTCTTGCTGAACGTAATCTCCTACCCGGGCTCAAGACGGTAAACTTACCTTTTTGTGAGCACTGTGTTACCAGTAAGCAGCATAGATTGAAATTTGGGAGATCTACTACCAGAAGCAAACACATTCTAGACTTGATCCATTCAGACGTTTGGGAATCACCGGTTTTGTCCCTAGGAGGAGCCAAATACTTTGTATCATTTATTGATGATTACTCCAGGAGACTGTGGGTGTATCCAATCAAGAACAAGTCAGATGTGTTTCCAATATTTAAAACATTCAAAGCGCTGGTGGAACTTGAATCCGGGAAAAGGATCAAGTGTTTAAGGACGGACAACGGAGGAGAATACACTGACGGGAGCTTCTTGGCATTTTGCAAGCAAGAGGGTATTCAGAGGCAATTTACTGTTGCACATACACCTCAGCAAAATGGTGTAGCAGAGCGGATGAACAGAACTCTTCTTGAAAGAATGAGAGCTATGTTGGAAACTGCAGGTCTTGCCAAATCATTTTGGGCAGAAGCAGCTAGAACTGCCTATTACGTGATAAACCGGTCACCGTCAACTGCAATTGGGTTGAAGACACCAATGGAAATGTGGACCGGAAAACCCGCAGATTATTCTACCTTGCACATATTTGGGTGTCCGGCATATGTGATGTATGGTTCCCAAGAAAGAACAAAGCTGGATCCAAAATCTAGGAAATGTGTATTCTTGGGAAATGCTGATGGTGTTAAGGGGTATCGCCTGTGGGATTCCACTGCCCACAAGGTTGTCATCAGCAGAGATGTGATATTTGCAGAAGATAAACTGCAAAGTGAAGACGACAGCAACACTTCAAAGGAGACTACTACAATACAAATTGAAGATAAGTCAGAACAAGGAGATGCTTCTTCTGAAGCTGCACCGGAGCACGAGGAACAAGAACCAGATGATGCTGAGGTTATAGAAGTCCGACGTTCATTGCGTCAGACAACAAGACCAACTTGGCATTCAGATTTTGTCATGGCGAGCAATGCTGCATACTGTCTTCTAACGGAGGATGGAGAGCCATCTACCTTTCACGAGGCTATAAAAAGCCCCGATATTGCCCTGTGGATGACAGCAATGCAAGAAGAAATTGAAGCTCTACATAAAAACAAGACGTGGGAGCTTGTTCCACTACCACCTGGACGGAAAGCCATTGGTAACAAATGGGTCTACAAGATCAAGCGAGATGGTAATGACCAAGTGGAGCGATATCGTGCAAGACTGGTGGTGAAAGGATATGCTCAGAAAGAAGGAATTGACTTCAACGAGATATTTTCTCCTGTGGTAAGACTTACAACTATCAGAGTAGTCTTGGCCATGTGTGCTGTGTTAGACTTACATCTAGAACAGTTAGATGTAAAGACGGCTTTTCTTCATGGTGAGCTTGAAGAAGAGATTTACATGTTTCAACCAGAAGGTTTTATTGAGAAAGAAAAAGAAAACTTGGTTTGCAGGTTGACCAAATCTCTGTACGGTTTAAAGCAGGCGCCAAGGTGTTGGTACAAGAGATTTGATTCCTTCGTGATTAGCCTCGGGTACAACAGACTCAATTCAGACCATTGTACGTACTACAAGAGGTTTAGCGATGATGATTTTATCATTCTGCTGTTGTACGTGGACGACATGCTGGTAGCAGGTCCCAGTAAAGATCGGGTCCAAGGACTGAAGGCACAGTTGGCTGGGGAGTTTGATATGAAGGATTTGGGACCAGCAAACAAGATTTTAGGGATGCAAATTCACCGAGACAGAAAAGGCAGGAAGGTATGGATTTCTCAGAAGAATTACTTGAAGAAAATCTTGCGGCGCTTCAATATGCAAGATTGTAAGGAAATCTCGACCCCGCTTCCTGTCAATTACAAATTATCCTCAAGTATGTGCCCTAGCACTGAAGCGGAGAGGATAGAAATGTCTCGAGTACCGTATGCATCAGCAGTGGGAAGCCTCATGTTCGCTATGATATGTACGAGACCAGATATTGCTCAAGCAGTTGGTGCGGTCAGTCGGTTCATGGCGAATCCTGGTAGAGAGCATTGGAATGTTGTTAAGAGGATCCTAAGATACATCAAAGGGACCTCGGATGTTGCATTATGTTTTGAAGGATCAGAATTTACTGTCAAGGGTTTTGTTGATTCGGATTTTGCAGGTGATTCCGATAAACGGAAGTCCACTACAGGCTATGTGTTTACAGTTGCAGGCGGCGTGGTAAGCTGGATATCTAAATTACAGACTGTTGTGGCCCTATCTACAACAGAGGCTGAATACATGGCAGCTACACAAGCTTGTAAAGAAGCAATCTGGATTAAACGGTTAATGGAGGAGCTCGGGCACAAACAAGAGAAAATTTCCTTGTTTTGTGACAGTCAGAGTGCCTTGCACATTGCAAGGAATCCAGCATTTCATTCCAGGACGAAACACATAGGTGTTCAATATCACTTTGTTCGAGAAGTAGTGGAGGAAGGGAGTGTGGATATGCAGAAGATTCACACTAACGAGAACCTAGCAGATGTCATGACAAAGCCAATCAACGTTGACAAGTTTGTTTGGAGTAGATCCTCATTTGGCCTAGCAAAGACGTAAGCAACATGGAATTGGCAAGTATGGAGAGATTTGAAGATCATCCAATATGACTTTAAGTGGGAGAATGTGATGCATTAAAGACTTTTAATGAGGTAAAGTCACATTTGGTAGCTTTACATTTTTGGTGAGTCAAAAGAAAACAAAAGGCAATGGGAAAGGAAGATTTATGCATCAAAGTTTGGTGCAAAGTTAGGCACATAAAAATCCTTTTCACACTACTATTTTGCTTTGATTTTGGGTATGGAATGAGCCTATAAATAGAAGCTCATTCCTTACCATTTAGCATCATCCAAGCATAGCAAATTAGAGAGAAAACATAAGCTTTCTCTTGAGTAGTTTTCTTCCTCTTTTGTTGTTCTATATTTATGAGTGAGAGTTAGTTTCTCCTATTATTTGAGAGAGTGATATTGTTCTCTCCTTATATTAGAGAGAAAGTTATTGTAAAATACTCCACATCATAGTGAAATCCTCCATTACTTGCCCGTGGTTTTTCCCTCGATTTGTTTGAGGGTTTTCCACGTAAATCTTGTGTCTCTAC
Source organism: Ehretia macrophylla (assembly GCA_037974665.1). Classification (NCBI taxonomy): domain Eukaryota; kingdom Viridiplantae; phylum Streptophyta; class Magnoliopsida; order Boraginales; family Ehretiaceae; genus Ehretia; species Ehretia macrophylla. Next base: position 57,502,296 of record CM075779.1, read on the forward strand.
TTTCTCTGTTCTCATTCATATTTTAGTTGTGTGATACTGCTTGTCCCCGACCATTCCGCTGCGCCGATACCCAACATACTTTGCATCTCATTTTCACGACAATTTGTAATATGTCTACAAGATAATCAAAGGCAACATTTCTACACTTTGCTTACGCCTTTGTAATGTGTTTATAGCACATGTTGCAGTACTAAAGCCGGGCAATATAATTGCTTTGGCTTGAATCATGGCATTTTGCACGAAAAAATAAAAGGAAAAAGCAATTCATTGCCTCGTTGCAGGCCACTGACATCGAGCTTTTATTCAATGCATCTATACACCATATCTGGAAAGAACGGAACAATAGGGTGCAACAAGTTGGTGCAACTACGGAGGGTCAACTGTTTAGCAAAATTGAGTTTGATGCCAAACACAAACTGTGTAAACATTTTTGGCATTAATGAATGGCTTGATTCCAGGAACAAAATGAAGAACACAATTGTTAGGCATGTATATTGAGCAAAGAACAGAGTTACGTTTGTTCAGGTTAGAGCTCAACTAGAGAAGGTTCTCTTCTATTGTTATCGGATTTTCATTTTTATTTCATCTTTCTGTAAAGGATATCAATAATTTTATTGTTTTCTGCTTGAATTTATTGTGCTTATAATAATGTTAACAGTGAAATGGAAGCTAAAGCAACATTGACAAGTCAAAAGGGGAGGCGTAACAGATCATCAAAGACAATTTGGAACATCAACTGTGCCTGAAATCTTAAGCTATTTCAAATCATGATTTCTCAACCAAATTCATTGATGAATTCATATCCTGAGTCAGTCTAATTCCTTTACTGGGGCTTCGAATTGCTTGAAAATCAGGATCTCAAACGCTCGCATTAGAAGCAGCATGTGGTTGTTTTTCAAACATAGACAGAAGAAAAAAGAAATTTCATTGCCTTTGTTGGAGAATGGAAGTGCCCTGCTGGAAGAGCTTGTTGCCTTTTCTAATGGACGATACAGTATACCCATTAGATGTTTTACAGCCAAAGAGCTGGTAAGCGCAACAAATAACTTTGCCGAAAGGGTTGAGCTCACAGAACTCAGATGTATGTACAAAGGGTCAATTGAAGAACGCTTAATCTTGGTTAAAAAGTTCAGTGATGAAGACATTAGTTCGCGTACTTTCTATGGAGCTATACGCGACATAGTAATCACCTCACAAATGAGCCATCTCAAGAACGTCTTCAAGCTTGCAGGCTGCTGTCTGGAGTTTAAGCATCCGGCTTTAGTATATGAATGTGTTCGATTTGAACTTCTAGCTAATCTTCTGCGCCAGAGTCCTAATGACGAAAGGTTTATCTCCTGGGAAAAGAGAGTGAAGATAGCAATGGGAGTTGCCAATGCTATTCTTTATCTGCATACTGCTTTTGCCACGCCTGTAATTTTTAGGGTTCTAAAGCCATGTAAAGTGATCATAGACGAATATGGTGTTGCTAAATTATTTGATTTCTCTACCTCCATATCACTTCCTCCTGGAGAATCACAGGTAGAAGATGTTGTGATGGGGACTTTTGGTTTCACTGATCCTGAATATTGCACATCAGGTTTCATTACTCAGAAAACAGATTTCTACAGCTTTGGCGCGCTTTTACTTGTGCTTTTAACCGGACAGGAATCTAGGTGCAAGAACTCTGAAGGTGAAACTATCGATATCGTGGACTATGTCAATGATCAAATTGAGAAGGATCAGTTGATTCAAATCGTAGATCCTAAAATTTCAAAAGCAGGATTTGATCAGCAGCAGCACTTGCAAGCATTCTTGGATCTTGCAATGAGGTGCACTCACGTAAGAGGCGAGGATTGGCCAGAAATGATTGATGTCGCGAAAGATCTGTGCAAAATTGAGAAGCGTATTAATTGTTAGCACTATGCACTATACTAGAGGAACTCTGGAAAACTTTTGAGGACCCTAGGCACCTACCTGAAGCTACATCAAATTATTCACTTCTGGAATTTTTTTACATATATATGATCAAACCTTCAGTTTGTAGCTTAATTGTTCTCTTAAAAAAAATTTGTTTGTTCAAGAATGTGATGCTGTTGTAATGGAGCGATTGAGTATATTCTGAGAAGATTGACGAATTTTACAAGTACCAATAAAATAGAGTATACTCATTTTCCAATTTGTCTCGTTCATCTTTTATGAGAACTAAAGCTGAGTAATTTTTATGAGTGTCACGAGTGAATGCAATTTATAACTTTCATAACAAATTAAATAACTATTTTTTTTTAATAATCACTCTCGAGAATTATAAAGGAGATAACTCTCAACATGAAGGAATGACGTCGCATGATCTATTTAGTCGGCCTCACCTAATGAGACAAAACTTAGTTTGGTTTGATTTGATTTAGTTTGATCACTTTCGAGAATGTTTCATTCCTTCTATCTCTACTTATCCTTATTTACAAGAGAACGTAAAGATTGCAGTTCATAAAACAACTACTTCACCAACAAAGAAAGAACAAACAAATTCTTAACACTGCCTTATCGGATTCAACTGATCCAAAGTCTAACTACCTGCAATCCAAATTGAGGTCCCACCTCGCAATTCATGGACGATATCAAGTATGAAAACATAAATAAAAAAAAAATGTTTACGCGTTGTGCTTCGAAGACATTGAAGGCCATTGACTTGACTTTTGGGGTCTTCCTAGAACTAGAGAAAACTTCCCTGCATCTACATCAATCTGTCCCGTAATGCCTAAAAATTAACTCGCAGTACGTATGGATTAGGTAGGAAATTGCTCTAGAAAGTCCATAGCAGTATCCACGCAAATAACTTGCGAAAAATTCCGGGATCAGTCTAAATTGATATAGACTGACATATTCATTTCTTACATAGTTAGTAAACTATATATGAAATATGAGTTAATCTCATTTTGCCCATGAGTTTCTTTCTAAAACCCAAAGTCCTCCATAAATTCTACAATTTACCCAGATTCCTCCATCACTCTTAACACCGTAAGGATGAAAAAAGCTTCGATCTCATCACACCACTTTATTCACTTTACCAAAGCTGACATCTACTCTAACCAAACTCTATGTTGCTTTGAACTCAAAAAAGGAATATATATATATATATATATATATATAGGAAAATATATATATATATATATATATATAGGAAAATATATATATATATATATATATATATAAATTTTCCCATTTTCATCCATTAAATAATATTTAATTACTTGAAAGGTGTGTTTAAGGATACCACCTCCAGCAAGCCATCAAATCATTTTGCATAGGTAACATCAAGTTTTTTTACAACCCTAGAAACACACACTAACACACTCAAAACAAGCAATTTCGGGCTGTAAAATTTTTATAGATGCATACAAATTAAATGTTAACTGATCATAAAAGTGAAACTTCAACTTTCTTTAAAACTATGTTTGGATTGGGGGAAATGGGTATGGTGTATGCTCTTGTGCAATTTGTGCGTGTACAGTATTTACATATGTGTAATTGTGTATGTACAGTTAGCAGAATTACAATTTTTGGGTCTGGGGTATGACGACTCTTGTCTCTAATACCTTTAGCCAGTTAGCAGAATTGCAATATTCGGGTCTGGGGTGAATGATGTGGATTTTTTTTGCCTAACATATGAAGGATGCGTACTATAATAGGATAATTTTTTTTCACCTTTATATATTAACTCATTTATTTCCTATTTATTTGTTTTCACATCGGTGCAGCTTCAACTAATCCAAAACTAAGTAAATAAATAAAAAGAATAAAATGGAACAAAGAAACAGAGAAAGAAAAAGGGACAGGATGGAAATTGCATAACCTTTGAACTTCTCGTTGATAAGTATATTCTTCAGAACCTGTGAACTTCTTGAAGGTTCAGCCTGTGACCAAGGAAGAAGTGAAAAGAGCCGTCTTTAGCTTGGGATCAAAAAAGGCCCCGGGCCCTGATGGTTTCTCTAGACATTTCTGCCACAATTACTGGCACCTGATCGAAGATATATGATGTCTTCAATGTCATTAACCAAGCTCTCCAAGGCAGTAATAGCATCCGATCCATCAATTAGACCAATGTCATCCACGTCCCGAAGATCAAAATCCTCAACAGGCCAATGATTTTAGACCCATAAGCTGTTGCAATTTCCTTTACAAAATTCTGGCAAAAGTCCTTGTCTTGAGAATCAAACCTATCATGGGGAAAATTATTGATCCAACTCAACAGCATTTATCCAAGGAAGGTCAATCCAAGACAACATTCTCATTGCCCAAGAAGCAGCATTCAAGCTCAAGAAGAAAAGGAAAAATGCAAAACAGTGTCCAGCAATTCTTAAGGTAGACATAAGCAAAGCTTATGACAGAATTGGATGAGACTTCTTACTCGGAGTCATGGAAAGACTTGGCTTCCACACAACATGGATCCAATAGATTGAGAAGTGTATCTCCACAGTCTCCCTCTCAGTCGTGATTAATGGAGCACAATGTGAAACGATCAATCCTTCGAGAGGAATTAGACAAGGGGACCCACTCTCCTCGTACCTTTTTACGATTGCTACCCAATCACTCACAGCCCTCTTTAACAGGCAACGTAGTTGTAACCTTTTTAAGGGTACAAACTAGCGAAGACATGTCCCTCCTGACTCATATGTTATTCGTAGATGGCTCAATCTTCTTCTTTGAAGCCGACTATCAGGAAGCTTTGGCCCCCCAAGAAATACTGTACATATATTGTTTTGCATCGGGCCAAAGTCTCAACCTCAACAAAAGTTCCATTGTCTTCAGTTGCAATACCCCTGATGGTCTAAAAAAGGGCATCGCATATATCCTCAGAATGAAAAGCTCTAACGATACCTTGGACTCCCAACAGAGTGGGAGAGATCCAAAGCAAACGCAATCAATTGGCTCCTTGAGAGATGCGACACAAAACTCAATGGTTGAAAAAATCTCCTCATTTCAGACGGAGGAAAAGACATGCTCATTAAAGTTGTAATCCAAGCGCTTCCTTCTTACGTGATGGCCACTTTCCTTATTCCAAAAACAGTCTGTAGACAGCTTTTCTCAAAAGTTGCCAATTTCTGGTGGGAGCGAAATGGAAAAAAAGGAATCCACTGGATTGATTGGGAAACCCTGGCGAAACTAACATGGACAGGCTGACTGGGTTTTCGTGACCTCCACTGTTTCAACCTCGCTTTGATTGCCAAGCAGGCTTGAAGGATCCAAGCAAACCCAGAATCCTTCACCTCAAAGGTCATGAAAGGAATTTACTTTGCGAATGACAGCTTCTGAAATGCTAAACCTAAAAGAATCGTGTCTTGGGCATGGAATAGTATCCTTAAAGGGAAAGAGCTTATTAAAAGAAAAGAAATTTGGTCCATCGGGAATGGAAAGTTAGTTAATATTTGGGAGTATCGTTGGCTGACCAACCAAGACATGATTGTCTGCAATCACACAGATGGGTCGAGGATAGTCCAGGATCTTATTGAGCCAAATTTGAGAACCTGGAAGGAGAATCTAATTCGGAGTCTGTTCGAGGCTGAGATAGTGCTGGAAATACTAGCAGTGTTCATCCCAAGTGAAGACCAAGAAGACAGTATTGTTTGGCCCCTCACAACTTGCGGTGACTTCAATGTTAAGACAGCCTACCAGGTTGCAAAGGAGTTCAGTAGACAAACTGATAGAGGTGACAACAACTTAGCGAGCTCCTCTTATAGTGATCCGCCATACCTTTGGAAGATCATATGGAACATGGAAGTGCACCCAAAAATGAAGATCTTCATGTGAAAAATTTGCATAAATGGATTGCCAATTCAGGAGAACAGATTCACAATGAAATGTGCCTACAGTCCGATGTGTCAGATCTGCAATCAAGAAACTAAAACTGTGGAACACCTCTTCATTCTATGCCCCTGGGTGCAAAGATTTTGGTTTGCATCCCCACTCCAACTCAGGCCGATGCCGCAAGAGGTAAGAAGATTTGGCAAATGGTTCTTGAGTATAATAACGAATTGCATCAGAGTCGGATACAACTGCAAAGAAGCCTCCTCGCTTATTATATTTCTATGTTGGGAAATCTGGCTTCAAAGGAACAAAGCTTTCCTTGAAGGAAAATATATTGTTATTGATAGAGCCCTTATCCAAGCTCAACGCAATAAAGCCGAGTTTACAAGAGCTGCATCACTTCAGAGAGCGAAACCCTACCATGTTTACCAAAATAGTTCAGGTACGCTTACTCATTGGTCCCCTACCACCTAACGGAATCAAGTTCAATGTTAATGCATCTTTTAGAGAGACAAAGAAAGCATCCATCGTGTTCATCGACCGCGATTGTGAGGCTCGCCTTATCAACGACCAAGCATCTTTAGTCTTCTGCCACTCTGCAACTGAAGCAAAAGCCCTTGCGATTAGAAGTGCCAGTCTTTTTGCTAAGGATCTCCAGTACCACAACATCACCATCAAAAGTGACGCGCAATGGTCAATGCAATCAATTCTCCGGATATCGCCCCCAATTGAAGAGCGAGAGTCATCGTAGAGGATATTCAAAAGATTGTAGTAGGGAACCCATCCATTAAGTTTTAGTACGTGAGGAGAACTACCAACAGACCCTGTGACTGGGTTACGAAAGAGAAGTTCAAAGGAACCTTGTCCCTAGACTGGTGCTCTAACATTCTCTCCTGGTTGTATCAACTTGTGAATTTGGATATCCACCCGGCAGGGATTGGATAACTTTTGTAATATTCTTTTCCAGTTAATGAATGATCTTTTGTTTGACCAAAAAAAAAAAAAAAGGCCTTTCCAAGCTAGATGAAGGCCTTCATGCCGCAAGGTAAAAGCTTTTTCAATTCAGTTTATTAACCCTTTCGTGTATCAATGCTTAAACATTTTCTTTCCATTATGCAAGTCTAGTTATCTATAATCCTTTTTAATCTAGATGGTTAATAGTTCAGAAGCTCTTTGAACTGTTTATATTGATGCTTAAACACATTCTTTATAATATGCAGGTCTAATTAGCTTCAGGTGGTGCACTACATTATTAGTACTTCTTATTGGTACTTTTTAATCTAGATGGTTAGTAGAATGATTTAAATTGATTTAATAGCCCCATTATAAAGTTCATGGGAAACTTTGAATTTTGGTGATAAACTCATGAGGGAAAATGACATTATCTCTATGAAATACTAATATAAGCAGAATTAATCGAATAGTTAAGTTTCCGATAATTACAACAAAGTTGACAAGTCTCTTGGAACAAGTGTGACCTGAAATGCCAGCTAGCTGCTTGGATCTTTCCTGTAAGGTGCCTTTTAGGAGTATTATATATGTATTTTTCTTGTCATCATCATTTCGCAAAGCATGCATTGCTTAAAAATCAAAGAGTACCAAGAGTCCTAGATATTTTTTATTACTATATATATATGTTCTTCATGATGCTCAATTCCTTGATGGTTTCAACATTCTGAATTTCTCCGATTTTGCTAACTGTGCCCTCTAGGCTGCTATGGGTCTCATGAGAAGGATTTCATCATATTTCAAGCCAAAATCACAGGAGGAAGAAATTTTTTTACAGAACGGTAGTGAATTACAAGCGGAGCTTATTGCATTTTCCAATGGATGGTATGGTATTCCTATTCGTAGCTTCACTGCCAAAGAGCTACTCAAGGCAACAAATAGCTTTGCTGAGCGTGTCTGCTTCATGGGTTTGAATGCCATTTTCAGAGGTCAATTAGAAGGACGCCAAGTCCTGGTTAACAAATATCGAGATCCTATTAATGAATATTCTTCAGGTCGTCGTAATGACGCTATCCGTGATATAGTGATTGCTATACATATGAGCCATCTCAAGAATGTCTTCAAGCTCGTAGGTTGTTGCTTGGAATTCAAAATTCCGGCTTCTGTTTATGACTCTGCTGGAGGTATGCTTCTCGATGATTTGTTGTACGGCCGCAACAGTGACAACAAGTTATTATCACCTTGGAGAAGAAGAATAAAAATTGCGAGCGATATTGCCAGCACAATCGCTTATCTCCATACTGCATTTTCAACACCTGTAATTTACAGGAATCTAAATCCATCCACAGTGATGATAGATCAATATGGGGTCGCCAAATTGTTTGATTTTAGTCTCTGTGTATCGCTTCCTCCTGGAGAATTGTTTGTAATGGAAGAAATTAGATCATGGACCCTGGGGTTCATGGATTCAAACTATGCCAAGCATGGCTATGTTGGTCAGAAAACTGATGTCTACACCTTTGGTGTGCTTTTGCTCATACTGCTATCTGGGAAAACCTTGGGTCATGTGGATCTTGATGGCAAACTTTTGAATTTGTCGAGTTATGTTATAGATTATGCTGATAATCATCAATATGACAAACTTATAGACCCAAGAATACTGGAAGAGGAAAGTGGATTTGGTAGTGAAAATCCATTTGAATCTTTCCTGGATCTTGCCTTGATGTGCAAACGATCCAAGCATGAAGAAAGGCCCGAGATGATTGATGTTGCTAAAGAACTCCGCCTCATGGAGAAAGGCATTTTTCGTCCTTTGTCAAGTATTAACTCTTAAACCTTTTTCTTCTCTTTCCTATTTGCTATTTTTAATTTGTTTATTTTTGTTTTATCTGTAATCGTTGTATCAGAAACGAGTTATAAAAAGTAAATTAATGGTTGCAAAGCATCCAATTAATAGAATTTGGCAACTTGTTCCCTAATACATTGGAGTCTAGTATGAATCTAGAATTGATTTTGGGTTAAAATAAAATTATTAAAAAGGGTGTTATAGAAACGGGAAAAAACCATTTCTGTCCTTTAAAAATATGATAAATTTTAGACAAGTTTATGTGAATTTGAAAATTTCTCCACAAATTCTTGTATTTTAATTTTTTTGTGATTTTTTATGAAAAAAGGTATAATGCATTAAAATGTCATTTTTACCCTTAAAATGGATGTAGATTTGCAAATCTTCATTGCTTCATGCAACGACGCGAGAAGGAATTTTGGCTATCAAATAATTAGTCTGGTTGTTTGCTTCTCTGTTTAAATAAATATTATATTAGTGCAGTCATATTTCAACAAATAAGTTAGAAATTAATAAAAAAAAAATGATCCAATAGATAGTTGGACAATGGTCAAATTGCAAGGGCAAAAGTGGTATTTTAATGTATTATTCTTTTTTCCATAAAAAATTACAAAAAGTTATAAAATAGCTTTTTACTTCTAAAAACGACAAACTGAAAATCTGAGATTAGAAACCAAGAAAGAAAAAGAAGTGAAAAAGATCAAGGGCAGTAGCCGGAGCTGCTGCCTGGCACAATAATGGTGTCCAGGTGATGAGAAGGCCGCCAAGCTAGAAATATTAGACAGAGAGAGAGAGTGTGTGTGTGTATGTGTGTGTTCTGCAAGAGAGAGATGGAGAGATGCAGAGAGAAAAAAAAAATGAAGATGAAGCCAAAAATGGGGAAGCTTGATGTAGGGAGATGGGGATTGCAGGTGTGAATTGTGTGTGTGTGAGTGTGTTAGTATAGGTGAGTGGTGAGGCTGTGGGGAAGCAGGGGAAGAAGAGAAAGAAAAAGTGAAGGAAGAATAGGAAAGGAAAATAAAATAAAACAATATAAGAAACAAAAAAATGAATTTAACGAAAAGAGAAAAGAACAAGAATGAAAGGAAAATAGGAGACGGGTTTGACATAGAGTAAGGATAAATTAAGATAAAAAGTAATAGAAGACAAAGAATAAGTTACTAATCCCTAACTAAATTATATAAGTAGCAATATGAAAACTACAAAATGAAGTGGATTAAATGTTGTTTTAATGAAGATCAAATAAAACAGAAATAAGTATATAATTGGATGAAATAAAATGAAATGAAAATAATAAATGATAGCACAAATTAAGCTAATATAAATATGAAAGGATGAAATGGGACATTAGGACATGTATTTGTACTAGGAATTTTAGTGAGTGTTCTAATTACTAGAATAGATTGAATAAAACTTTAAGAAAAATGTTAAAATAATTATTATACTCTCGCTTAAGATCTTTTTAGAATCAAAGGAAGTATTGATTAATTGAGTTTGTAATTGAAGTATTAAATGGATAAACTGCGATATATACTTAAGAGCGCGTTAGCTTGTTTCTTTATCTAGCAAATAAGGTAAAAGCTTGATATATCTCGGTTTAATTTATTATCTTTGCAGAAACAAATAAGCGTGAGCTTGATTCTTCTTTAATTTTCAGTTACGGTAAGTTGGACTTCCTTATGCAACTTATTTTAATGTTGTTTTCGATTCTTGTTGGCTTATAATTATTCTTTACAATTCATACTTTCTTCGTATAGTTTTTGAGGTTAAAATTGTTATTCCGGTTAATTTTTGACTTGATTAAGAAGTTCTACAGTTTGTACTACATACCTTACTTCTCTATTTTATCAACTCCTTTCTTGATTGATTGTCATGTTAGTTCATCCATTAAATCTGCTTCCTTCGTCAATCAATCGAAATTCGAAACCTCATTTTTGCTCAATATATATGGTATTTCAAAAGTAATCAGTTCCCAAAAAAAAAAAAAAAATGTAATCAGTTCATTGGTTTCCTATTTGGTCATTCTCTGTTTGGTTTTAGTTATTTCTATTTCCTTTAATAATTGCTGTCATGTTAGTTCATCCATGTTGACTTGTTTACTTTCTCGAGACCCTCTATTTGGTTAATACAGATTTGATCCTGTGTATGGTTTTTCTTGTATTTTGTTAATTTAGATATACCATATTATATTATTCGATAAAAGTTTTGCTTAGCATTGTAATACCTATATGGTAAGTACGACTAATAGAGGTGTGAGGTCAGAGGTGGCCATCTATGCTCGCCCATAGGTGAGAGCATAGATAATCTAGTATATATATGTATTTATATGTGTGTATCATAGTTTTAGGTGATATTCCTTTCTTAATGCAATAATGAGATATCATTATACATGTTATATAGGCTGGTTACTGTTGGAGATACCATCATATTATTTTCGCTATTAACCCTGTTACACCTACTCATGTTATATCTCATGTTGCTCTGTCCTACTCCCTTATACTTTTCACATAATTTTGGTTATAATTCAATCTTGTATTACTATATTTGGATTAACAACGAGCTTTACTTAATGTGTCTTTCTTACTAAACACTGTTTGTTGTACTCATTTTGTTTTTTCTTTCTTTGTTGTTTTTGTGCAGATTTTAGTTATAATGAGCAGTCAGGAGAAAATTAGATAGAGGCCACCGATTGAGTTAGCTTTACAGTAATGATATGGTATGTTGGATTATTATTATTGTGGAATACTATCTCATGGACCTGTATTAAAATTTTTGAATTATTATCCTAGTTATCTAAGGTTTTAGCTGCTATAATAGTTATAATTTAAGAGTTATAGTTTCCGTTGCATGATTAGAACTTTATGGGTTTTAAGAGGGTAATTTTCTTAAACTACCAAAAATTTCATGCTTGAATTTGCCCAAACAAATTCAGAAACATGACTTTATATTTATATTAATTAGATTTATACGTCATCTAAAAAAAAAAAATATAAATGTTTCTTTTTGATTTTGCGTTATGTATGGTAAAATAAAGAATGCACTACTCTTATGACAAGTAAGAAAATGACATGACAAAAACATATTCTTGTTTTAAGGAAATTGCAAAGAATTGGTCCCGTGCTTTGAACATCATCCAAAAAATTATTACCTTCGTCCAACATCAATTAATACACAATATTCAGCATTTTTAATTAAATCAAATACATCATAAAAAATTAGTTTACTTATATGTAAACTTTTGAAATAATACTATCCTGTATCGTATTTTATTATGTATAAATTCTGATAAAAATATAAATAACCAATAATATATTAATATAAAATCGTATTTTATAAAAAATTCGAAAGAATAAAACTAAAGATGGACAACTTTTGTTTTAAGTCAATATTAGATTTTACTAAAAAATTTAGCCATTTTAAGTGTAATTTAAATTTTAAAAAATCCCAGAAATTATCACCTGGTGATGTTTTTTTGATGTAAAGAGGCAAAACCAATATTCTTTGGACATATCAATTATCGGCATGCACTGATTCAAAAAGGTACGAAGAATAGTATGCCTATATATATCTTAGAAAAATTATTAACATAAAGTCATATAATAACTAAGCGTCACAGTTTGCACGACACCGTTGAGCACTATCAAATGCCTAGACAGTCTAAGATGAGCGTTTCTCATAAAAACAAATCAACAAGAAGAATATGTGATGCCGACAGGCCCGAAAATAGGATTTCTTACTAGTAATTTGATTCTCATATGTTAAATGATTACCTTATCTAAAGTTAAAAATATTATTTAACGTGGGGTTTGATGTATATGTATATTGTGTTTAATACGTCTCATTATGTGTAGGTCAGATAATTTTTTATTAAGTCTTATATGAGGACGCAATTTTACCAATGGCCCCCTCAACTTGAAGAAAAAACATTTTTTTTTTCCTTTTTTTTGTTTTTTGTTTTTTTAAATTATTATGTTGGATACTTTCTTGTATGATGACACACTCTAACCATAGGAGTTTGAATCCGTCACTGCGCACAAGTAAACGAGATGAGTGACAGGTGGATGAATATGATTAGACCAAAAGTGTAATTTTGATACCATGTTAAGTGACCACCTCATCTAAAAATTTAAACTGTTAGAGAGAGATTTAATATATTTATGTGTTGCGTTCAACAATCTGGAGTTATGTGATGAGTAGCACCTATATCAATATACCAATTAAAGTCGATAGGTGATTGAGAAGTTGTAAAATCGTTCACCAAGTACAATAAGTACCGAGTATAACTACTTCTTCAATGCAAGTATGAAACAGGGAAGAAGATGTTGTTATATGCGTTCGCTGCGAAGATTTTGAAGATGGATTTGACTTTTGAGGTCCTTAAGGGGAGATGAAAAACGGATTTAAATGAGAGATTGCTCTAGAAAGACCATAGTAGCTGGCAAGCTGCCACGTAAACGGATATTAGTCCTTGCGGATAAAAATTCTAAACCCGTCCCTAATGTTATTTTGGACTTGTCAAAACAAAAAATTGACAAGACGCTTGGAATGTATTGCATCTCATTGTCATTTTCTAAACCGTGCACTGCATAAAAATCAAAAAAAGTCCCAGCCTTCCCAGATTCCAACATTCTGAATTCACTCGAAACGGTAGTGAACTACAAGCGGGTCTTATTGGAATTTCCAACGGAGAGTATAATATTCCCATTCGGAGCTTCACTGCCAAGGAGCTCGTCAGAGCAGCAAACAACTTCGCTGAGCGTGTTTTCTTCAAGGGAGTGGCAGTCATGTTTAGAGGTAATTTACAAGGACGACAAATCCTGGTTAACAGATATAGAGATCCTGGATATTTTTCTACTACTATTAGTCCTGTATATCATTCCAAACGTTATGAAGCTATCCGCGATATAGTGGTTGCTGCACATATGAGCCACCACAAGAATGTCTTGAGGCTCGTAGGCTATTGCCTTGAATTAGATTGTCCGGCTTCTGTGTATGAATATGCCGAAGGTATACTTCTAAATGATTTGTTGGACCCCCTCAGTAAGAACAGGTGGTTATTGACATGGAGGAGTAGAATAAAAATTGCAAGCGATATAGCTAACGCACTTTTTTATCTCCATACTGCCTTTCCAACACCTATAGTTTATAGGGACCTAAAGCCGTCCAAAGTAATCATAGATCGACATGGGGTCGCTAAATTGTATGACTTCAGTCTCTCTATATCGCTTCCTCCCGGAGAATTGCATGTGCTGGATAATGTAGCAGGGACATATGGGTTCATAGATCCTGAATACTTGAGGTCGAACTATGTTACTCAGAAATCTGATGTCTACAGCTTCGGTGTGCTTTTGCTCACGCTGGTAGTAAACAAAAACGCAATTTGGGAGAATCATGATGGCGAACAGTTTTAATGAGTTGGAATATGTTCAACATTATGCTGATAATCATCAGTACGACCAAATTGTGGACCCAAGGATATTGGAAGAGGAAGGAGGAGTTGCTAGTGAAAATCTACCCCAATCTTTCATAGATCTTTCCTTGATGTGCATACGAGAAAATGGGGAGGAAAGGCCGGATATGATTGATGTTGCGAAACAACTCCGCCTCATGGAGAAGGCCTCTCGTAATCATTTGCCAAGTGTTGAATTCTTAATTTGACGATGATTTGAAGCATGCAATCTTGCACTGTTTAGTGTTAAACTTTACTGCTTATAGCTTATAACAGAGCATGCATGGTGTTTTGCAGAGAACCAAGCTACATGTGTGTTTTTTTATTGGGTTGTGAAGCTGTACTTATGTGTATAAGTTAATTTTACTTGACGTAATGACAAAATTGATGTATTAGCTTGAATGGAGCTGGAGGTGGTTGGTGGAGGTAGCAAATAGTTGTTAGGATCGTGGTGCAGAATTGAGTGTGTGTGTGTGTGTGGTGGCGGCGGCACATCATGAGGTTGTTACTCAGAAAATAGATGTCTACAACTTTGATGCGCTTTTACTTGTGCTTTTAACTTGACAGAAAACTAAGCGCAATAACTCTCAAGGCATGCAAAACTATAAATATAATTGTGGAATACGTTAAAGATCACATTGAGAATGATCAGTTCAGCCATATTATAAATCCTAAAATTTCAAACCAGGATTTGATCAGCAGCAGAAATTGCAAGCAATGTGGGATATAGCCATGAGGTGCACCCACATAAGAGGGGAGGATAGGCCTAAAATGATTAATGATGTTGCCAAAGAGCTTCGCCAAATTGACAAGTGTACAAACAACTTTATCATGCTGCCTTATCGGAGACCCAGTCTAGCTGTATGCATTCCAAATACAAGTCTTACCGACAACCAAAATTGGGTGAAATGGTCTGCATCGATCTGTTATAATGAAAAATTTTAAATTCAAATCACAGTTTTTACCTCCATTTTATCAAGAAAAAGAAAAGAAAATAGCTGTAGGTCCTACCTCACAATTCATGGACGACTTCAAGAATGAAACAGGGAAAGAGATGTTTGCGCGTTGTCCTACCAAGACATTGAATGGCATTGACTTGACTTTTTGCTAAGACGATAGAAATTAAAGTGTGAAATTGCTCTAAAAATTAACTCGAACTTGCGAATTAAAGTGTGAAATTGCTCTAAAAAGTCCATATATAGCAACATCCAGCCAATAACTTACAACAAAGAAATAAATGTGCCACTTGATATATATATACATATTGCTTGTCATCATCATTTTACAAACCATGCATTGCTTCAAACCAAACAGAGTACCAACCGTCCTAGATTTTGTTCAAATCATTGATGGTTCCAACATTCTGAATTTACCCAATTTTGGTAACTGCACCTTCGATGATTCTATGGGTCTCACGAGGAGAATTTCATCATATTTTTATAAGCCAAAAGTAGTAAAGGAGGAAGAACATTTTTTACGGAATGGCAGTGAATTACAGGCAGCGCTTATTGCATTTTCCAACAGAGAGCATGATATTCTCATTCACAACTTCACTACCAAAGAGCTAGTCAGGGCAACAGATCAAAGCTTTCCTGAGCGTGTTTTCGTCAACGGTGACTTAAACATGTTCAGAGTTCATTTAAAAAGACGCCAAGTCCTGATTGGCTATGTTCCATGGGCGTGTGATGGAAGTATCCGTAATATAGTGGTTACATCATATATGAGCCACCACAAGAATGTCTTGAAACTCATAGGATGGTGTCCCAAATTAGATGTTCCGGCTTGTGTCTAGGAATATGCCCAAAATATATTTCTCTGTAATTTATTGGACCATAGCAATGACAGCAAGTTATTATCTTGGAGAAGTAGATTAAAAATTGCAAGCGATATAGCTAGCACAGTTGTTTATCTACATACTACTTTTTCAACACCTGTAATCCATAGGGACCTAAAGCCGTCCAATGTAATCATAGATCAATATGGGGTCGCTAAACTGTTTGACTTCACTCTCTCTATATCGCTTCCTCCTGGAGAAATGAGCGTGGAAGATGATGTAGCAGGGACGTTTGGGTTTGTCGATCCTGAATACTACAGGTCGTGCTTTGTTACTCAAAAAAGTGATGTCTACAGTTTCGGTGTGCTTTTACTTGTACTACTAACTGGGAAATCTGGGATTTGTGAGAATCATGAAGGCGAAATGGTTCATGTGGTTGAATATGTTAAACATTATGCTGATAGCCATCAATATGACGAATTGATAGACCCAAGAATATTGGAAGAGGTACGGGGAGTTGATAATGATAGTCTACTTCTATCTTTCGTGGATCTTTCCTTGATATGCACACAAGACGACGGAGAAGAAAGGCCAGAAATGATTGATGTTGCAAAACAACTCCAACATATGAAAAAAAGCATTCGTAATCGTTTGCCAAGTATTAGTTCTTAATTTTTGTCTATTTTTAATTTGTTTATTTTGGAAACAATGTTATGTATCTATATGACAAAGAGAGACCAGAAATGATTGATGTTGCAAAACAACTCTGCATGACGGAGAAGTGCATCCTTAACGTTTGCCAGGTATATTGATTCTTAATTTTTGTCCATTCTTAATTTTTGTCCATTTTTAATCTTTTTTTAATTTTAGAAACATGTGATATTTTAATATTAAATGAATTTATCATTGATTTTTTATGGTTATTCATGTATTTGTTATGTATTATCTTTGGAACATTAATCTACTAATTAGATCTATTTATCTAATTCATGTATTTCTGGATTCATGTACTTTCACATTCATATATCAGCTTATTCTTGTATCAATTATTTCATGTATATAATTGGGGATCTTTATGAGCCTATAATTAATGATGTCCAAAATATATATATGTTTACGTTCAACACGTCCATTTTGTTAAGAAGTGTTTAGACAAAAGTGTCGTGGAAGGGTACCATAGTTCTTGAAACAAGAGACTATTTATTCTTTGAATGCTCATTTAGTTAGAGGATATGGAGAAAGTGTTTGCGTAGAGCTAGTATAAATAAGCAAAGTGTTAGATGGGATCATACTATGCAAAACATGTGCAGATGGACAAAGTGGAATTCCCTTAGAGCATCGATTTTGAAGCTAGCTTTTAATTCATGTATTTATCATATTTGGTATGAGTGAAATACAAAAACCTTCAACAACTGTGCTTTAAGTGAGGAGTGTATTTCGAGAAGAGTTATGAATGGAGTGCGTTTAAAGCTTATTGCAGGGAAGAAACGTTTCGTTTTTTCGTTTTTTTGTATAATGTTAACATTTGTAATGACTTACCAAACAGTTTTTTTTATAGTGGAATGAAATATTTTATGGATTTAATTCTTTCTTAGTTACTAGTATCTTTGAGTGACTAAGACATGAAATCGTAATCATCTATTCTATATTGAATGATTGAGATTGAGAGAGAAACAAAAGAAAGAAGATGGAACAAAAAGTGAAAAGTAGTGCATGAAAATTTGAATTTTAAAATATATGGTTGAGATTGATTCATTTATGATATGAATGATTACAGTTTCACCTTAATTACTTGAAGACACTAGTAATTAGGAGAGAATCCTAACCCCCATAAAATAAGGGGATTTTCATCTATATAATAGCTAAATGAAGTGAACATTTGAGAAATATACACTTAAATCCGCATTTGTCACACCCGTTACCATAAGTGTTTTTAGGAATCTAGCTTAGCGATAATATTCAATGATTTTTGATGTGGGGGGTAATTATGGGTTAATTATGACACAACAGGGGGAATAATGTGCACTTTCATCTAATAATATACTGTGTTTTTAGTTCTCTCGAAGAATATATTATAACTTCATGGAAATTTCTTCAATCTTCTTGTGATTCATACTCCTTAGAGATAGAAAACTGGGCTTCACATGTATGGAATCCACATGCTATGTGAGTAGAGAGCATGGGTCATAGGAGGATAGAATAACTACTCTAACTTCATTTATCTTTTTCAAGTTTTCCCAAAATGTCATTGGCACTGATGGTGCGTAAATGTAACTCGTTGTTCAAAATGCGTTGAAAAAGGGCAGACATATAGAACCTTTTAATGATATAGTATTTTTTACACTCTCTCAAAATGAAGAATGGTTTATAAAACTCTTTAACCCCCCAAAAAAAGGACTTTTTGACAGGAAAAAAGTAATTTTAGTGCCTTCCTAGCTAAGTTTTGAATAGATCCATAAATAAAAATTTAAAAATATTTTCTTCATTAGTTCTTATCTTTTAACTTCATTAATGATTTTTAACGGGAAAGGGGTATAATGGTAATGCATTATGTGCATTGTATATTTTGGAATGTGACCGTGTAATTCTTTTATTTATATTTTATTTTATTAATGAAACTTTTTTTCTAACAAAAACAAAATAATGTGATCGTTTAAATCAGACGGTCACACTAATTTTTTTTTTTAACGGCCAAAAATATTAACTGCCATGACGATGAATCAAGCGACGGAGTTTCGCATATGATACTGTTTCAATGGAGCTACTAAAAGTAGTATTCATTGAGAACATTGACGAAATTGTAAAATCAATTCCCAGACACCAATATAATAGCGTATAATTTTTTTTCAGCTTGTCTTTTTCTTCTTTTATTACAAAGCTGAGTAATTTTTACAAGCCAATGCAACATAGTCTGCCTTATCGGATTCCACGGACACTAATCTAACCATGTATTTGTGGACGATATCAAGTATGAGATAGAGAAAAAGACGTCCATGCGCTGTTGTACTCTGAAGTAATTGAAGGCCGGCCATTCATTTGACTTTTATGAGCATGCATCTATGTCATTTTTGACTTGTCATGCCAAACATTGACAAGTCTCTTGAAAGATGTGATATCCCACAGCAGTTCGACTTCGTTTGGGATTTGTATTTAATTTATAATAATTTAAATTTATTATTATTGTTAATATGAGTTTAAAATTTTTACTTCCGTTAATTAAATTTGATGTGTTGGGAATAAGAGTTAGCCGCTTGCGTCTTTCCTGCAAGGTGCCTTATGACGTATGAGAACTGGACAATTCCTTTTAAGATCTTGCTGGAATACATTGTTTTTCGTCACTTGTAAACCATGCCGTCCTTACAAATCAAAGAATACCGACCTTGTTAGATTTCGGTTGTTAGGGGCGAATTTAAAAATTCTTCTCATTGGGTACTAAATAATTTTTTTAAACTAAAAATATATAATTTTTTTTTAAAAAAACAATTAAATTTTTAATGTCCTTCTGTCAACCCACTGAACCTTATTTACATCCGCCACCGTCGGTTGCTATACGTTATTCACGTCGTTTAAGTTGTTGATGGTTCCAACATTCTGAATTACTCTTATTATATTTTGACAAAAAAAAAAAAAATTACGCTTATTTTACTAACTGTGCCTCCTAGGCTCCTATGGGTCTCATGAGAAGAATTTCATCATACTTCAAGCCAAAACCACCGGAGGAAGAAATTTTTTTACGAAACGGTAGTGAATTGCAAGCGGAGCTTATTGGATTTTCTAGTAGAGGGTATGATATTTTCATCCGTAGCTTCACTGTCAAAGAGCTAGTCAGGGCAACAAGAAGCTTTTCTGAGCGTATTTTTGACAATGGCATGACAACCATGTTCAGAGGCCACTTAGAAGGTCGCCAAATCTTGGTAACTAACAATTGGAGAGGCAGAAGATATGTCTATCATGATAAAGCTATCCGTGATATAGTGATTTCTTCACATATGTGCTACCTCAAGAATGTCTTGAAGCTCGTAGGCTGCTGCCTCGAATTCGAATCTCCGGCACTTGTATATGAATATGTCGAAGGTACACTTCTATCTGATTATTTGTTGAACCCCAACAGTAACAACAAGTTATTATTCTCTTGGAGAAGTAGAATAAAAATTGCAAGCGATATTGCCAGCACAATTCTTTATCTCCATACTGCTTTTCCAACGCCTGTAATTTATAGGGACATAAATCCATCCAATATGATCGTAGATAAATACGTCGTGAAATTGTTTGATTTCACTCTCTGTATATCGCTTCCTCCTGGAGAATTGAGTGTGGAAGCTGAAGTAAGAGGAACATTTGGGTTTGCAGACCCTGAGTACATTGACTCAGGCATTGTTACGCAGAAATCTGATGTCTACAATTTCAGTATATTTTTGCTCATTCTGCTAATTGGGAAAACTGCAGTTTGGAAGTATTGTGAAGGCAAAAGGTTGGTTTTGTTGAAGGATGATGTTAAATATTATGCTAATAATCATCAATACGATCAAGTTATAGACCCAAGAATATTGGAAGAGGAAGGAGGAGTTGGTAATGAAAATTTACTCCTATCTAATTTCCTGGATGTTGCTTGGATGTGCACATGCGACAGTGGAGAGGAAAGGCCAGATATAATTGATGTTGCAAAACAACTCCGCTTCATGGAGAAGCGCATTTGTAATAGTTTGCCAAGTATCAATTAATTCTTTATTTTTTGTTTCTTTTCCTATTTTTGCTATTTTGAATTCGTATAATTTAGAAAAAAGATTTCATGTTTCTGTATGTAAACTTTGTTAAGAAGACGAGTGCAACTAGAAATGCTATAATTATATGTAAGGAAAGGCTTAATATGAAGTTCTGGTGCTAGAGGAATCTGATTATCACTATTCTCATCATACTTATAATTTGATCGGCATTTGTTTTCAGTGTCCGAGTGACGAAAGGTTCTTTTCGTTTTATAGCTTAATGTTTTTCATCAGATTTTTAGTTTGTTCAAGAGTATGATACTGTAATCATGGAGCTACTAAGTAATTTCTGTGAGATGATTGACGAAGTTGTAAAACCATCTCCAAATACCAAGACAATAATCAAATTTCAACTTGTCTTGTTCGTCTTTTATGAGAAAGCTGAGTAAGTTTGATTAAGACAATTATTAAGCGAAAGTGACCCGTATTCTTTTTTAATAGAATTTACATGAGTTTTACACGTAACAAGTCTTTTATAATTGTATTTTGACATGACTCCTTCATAATGATGCCTTAATTACATTTAGAAAAAAATTTCTATCAGACTAATATAAATTTATATAAAAAAAAAGCTTTACATATGTATAATTTATTTTATATAAAAAAATTAAAATTAATCTGAACTAATTAAATAAAAAACCCTCATTTTTTCTTTGGGTTTTGACCTTTTTGGATTCCACTAATCCAAATCTTACTATGTGAGTCCAAATTGAGGTCCCACCTCACAATTCATGGACGATATAGAGTAATAGGGAAAAAGATGTTAACGCTTTGTCATATGAAGAAATTGAAGTCCATTGACTTGACTTTTGAGGTATGGCAAGGACGATAGGAAACCTCCATTTCATCTATCTACATCACCCTTTGATCGAAAAACAATTTTTTTTAAAGAAAAAGAAAAGAGTACATCAATCTGTCGCGTAATGTGAAGAAATTAACTCACACGTACGGATTTAAGTGGGAAGTTGCTCTAAAATGGTCGTAGCAGCATCCACGCAAATAAGAGATTCAGGAGTAGGTCTCATGAGGATAGAGGGTTAAAAGAAAAAATGGAAAAAAGAAAAGGCATCCACGAAAATAAACTTACAGCAAAAAATAAATGTTTACTCTTTACTCCCAATATCATATTGGACGGATCACGATTACCTATTTACTTATATATATAAATTTAATAAAATTTATGGGATTAGTGAGGGTTGCAGCCTCCAATAACCCTTATATAGCTCCACTAGTGCATACTGGACTTGTAAAGAGAAAATGTGACACGCGTCTTGGAAGAAGTTTAATTTGAATTGTCAGTTAGCTCCTTGGATCTTTCTTACAACGTGCCTTTAGCCAATTCCAACAGTTTTTTTTTATATTTTTCTCTATATGTAGAGAATTTGGATTATTTCTCTATATTAGGGATTCCATATTTTAATTTCACTCTAACAGTTTTTACATGTAGAGATAGTGACATTTAGATGTAGAGATTCTTTACATGTAGGGAGATGGGTATAACAAAACTGATAGAGACCAAAATCTCCAATAATTTCCCTACATATAGAGAATTTGGTGTTTTAGGACACCTATTGGAGATGACAGATGACCTAAGGTCATCTCTAATAGATTATCTAAAGTGACTTCTTACCTTATATATAAGGAGGGAATTCATGAATTTTGCTCCAAGAGATCCCTTGTCCCATCACCAATTAATTGTTTGCCAAGTATTAGATCTTAGTTTTGTCTCTTTTTCTAATTTCTATTCTGAATTTGTTTGTGAGGTAACTTGGTTTGAAGAAGCCTTGTATTTTTTTAGTGTTAAATGTTACTGGCTCTAGCTTATAAGAGCATACGTACGTATACTGTTTTGAACTTGAGCCGCGAGGATTGGTGATGCGAGTGTTTAATTGGTGTTGTTGTGAAGCTATACGTATTTGTATAAATTTTATTTTATTTACTTGTTTGAGCCGGTGATAATACAATATTTGATATAAAAGCTATACAATGTATGCATTTTTAAAGTGTTTTTAAGGCTAAAATATCAATTTACTCCCTCTTTATTTTCTTGCCTCCCACCCGCTCAGAATGCCTATTACCTATTATCTAGTGCTAGAAGGCTACAAAAAAACTATCATAAAGTTTCGTTCTTCTTTCCATCATTGACCCTATCTATATTTCTATAATAGTCCAACAACATGCTCATTCTTTAGCCTTAGAGAGACTCTTGAATTCCACGATACCATTATGAGCTCAGTATATACAAGTGTTTATTTCGTGAAATAGCTCGAATTTCAAATCATTCACTTGCTTTAACTACTCATACTATAGATGTGGGAACGTCAACTCCCTTCTAGTGGGCTTTTGGAAAGCGGGAGAAATTGTTAGAATTCTATGGCAGAGTTTTGGGAGCCAGAATGCATGTCAGTTTCAAAAGTTTTCCTCAAAACACAAGCCTTGAGGCTTTCATCGAAACAAAGAA
Source organism: Ehretia macrophylla (assembly GCA_037974665.1). NCBI lineage: Eukaryota > Viridiplantae > Streptophyta > Magnoliopsida > Boraginales > Ehretiaceae > Ehretia > Ehretia macrophylla. The sequence goes on from CM075779.1 coordinate 57,525,321, forward strand.
AGAGGTTGACTAGTGCTTTTTTATGTGTTAGTTAGGTGAAAAGTTTATTTGACTATAAATAGATTAGTAATAATAAGAAAGAGCTACATCAAATTATTCACATATAATACCCAACAGTTGAGTGGTACGATCACGTGAGGGGCCTGTTATAATAAGAGATTTTGAGTTCGAATAACGATTTTAGACTTATATGTGTTTAAAGTTGAAAATTAACTTTGGGAATATGGAAAGTCAACTTTGGATCCCATCCAAGACTCGATCGATAATTATTTCTGCATACTTTCTTCCAAGTAAGTTTTATTATTTTTTATATTCTAAAAAACTAATCTTGTATTTTTTAAAAAGTTTCTCAAAACACATAAGTTATACAATCAACACTAATTTTTCTAATAGATTTGACTTTTGAGGTCCTTATAGGTAGATGAGAAACTTCCAAGCCTCTTACCCTAGCATACGCCAAAGATTTGACTCATACAAACATATTTTATTAAGTGATATCTTCATCTAAGAATTTAAATTGTTCAAAAGAGAGTTTATAAATATATTTATTTATTATTTTCAACACGATCCTTCCTATACAAGCAAAATTTATTTTGTTTTTTCAGAACTTGTGTGTGGATATATAGTTGGGTAAATTGCTTCTAGCCCCCCTGTGGTTTACCATAAATGCACATAACCCTCTTGTATTGTCAAAAGTAGCACATAACCCCCCTGTAGTTAGTTAAAAGAGTGTATGATACCCCTCTCCGTTAGATAAACTGTTAAAGTTAACTGTGATTGAATCTCACACATGTTTTTTGTAATTGATTTACACATTTTAATGAAATTGAACTTAAATGGACAAAAAAAACCCACCCCAAAACCCCTTTAGGGGCATTATTATCATTTTCACAACTTTTTTTTTTTTAAAAAGAACCCAACCTCAAACCCTAACCCCAACGGCCCACGCCTCCACACCATACCCAAATCCTAAACCCTAATCCCCAAATCCCAAATCCTAAATCCCAAATGCCAAATCCCTAACCCCAAAACCCAAATCCTAACACCCAAATCCCAAACCCTAAACCCCAAATGGCGCTCTGTGTTGTGTTCAAGAGAGAATATATGTGTGCGTGGTTGCCGCGCTGAATGTGTGAGTATGTGTGGTTGTCGCGCTGTGTGTGTTCGAGTGTGTGTGTGTATGTGGTTGTCGCATTGTGTGTGTGAGTTTGTGTATGGCTGTCGTGCTGTGTGTGTGAGTTTGTGTTCGAGTGTGTATGTGTGTGTGGTTGTCACACAGTGTGTATGTGGTTGTCACACAGTATGTGTGTGTGTTCGAGTGCGTCGCACAATATGTGTGTGTGTTCAAGTGCGTGTGTGTTCGAGTGTGTGTGTGTGTGTATGTGTGTGTTCAGTTGTATGTATGTGAGAGTGGTGAAGATCCACTTATCAATAACACGAAAGCTTCTTGACATCAATGGCGAACCTATAAAAGTGGTAGTTATGGACACACATTACTTGGAAACAAATATCCAAAGTTTCAAAGATGTTGTGTAGAGACTCACTAGTAAAAGATCCATAAAGGTCGAGACCTCGTTTGTTGTGTGGTGGCTGTTGGCAATGGGGTGGGGGTTGCTGTTGGTGGTGAGTTTTGGGGTAGTGGTGGTGGCTGGTTTTGGGGATGGTGGTAGCTAGAGGTGGCTGGTGGTGGGGTGGGGGTTAGGGGTATTTTTTAAAAAAAAAAAAATATTATAAGGGTATATTTGTCATTTTGTTATTTCCATAAAAAAACTAACAGATGTTAGCTATTGGGGCATGTGTGCACCCTTTTAACTAACTACAGGGGGTTATGTGCTACTTTTGACAACACAGGGGGGTTCCGTGCACTTATGATAAATCACAAAGGGGCTAGAAGTAATTTACCCAATATAGTTTAATGGTTTAAAAACAGTTTGGTAAACTAAGTTCCAATACCGTGTAAGTAATTATCTAATCTAAATATTTAAGTTGTTCGGGAGAAATTAATTATTAATTATATCTATTTTTTGTTTTCAACAAATTGAAATAGGAAATTGCTCGAAAACAGCCATTGCATCATCCACGCAATAATTTACACGAAACGAATGTTATTGCCACTTGCTCATGATATCATACCAGATAATTGCTTGGATCTTTCCTGCAATGTGACAAAAATGGGCTATATAAATTTTGACATTCTTGCTGGAATACATTGCAATTCTTCAAATTTCATCACGTTCTTTTGATGTTCAATTAGCTGATGGTTTTAATTAACTTATGAATTACACCCCAATTTTGCTAACTGCATCTCCTCTATGGGTCTCGCTAGAAGAACTTTGTAATTATTTATGCCAAAAAAGGAGGAGGAGGAAGAAGAAAAGGCAACGCACTTTTTACAGAACGGTGGTGAGTTACTAGTGAAGCTAATTGCATTTTCCAATGGACGGTATGATATTCCCATTCGTAGCTTCGCTGCCAAAGAGTTAGGCAAAGCAACAAACGACTTTTCTGAGCGTGTTTTTGCCAATGATATGAGATTTATGCCCAGGGATCTTTTGGATGGACGTCAAATCTTGGTTAACAATTGGTCGGGTAACTTTTTTAAAACTTATAATTTGCCTTGTGATTTGGCAATCCGTGATATAGTGATTGCTTCACAAATGAGTCACCTCAAAAATGTCTTGAAGTTCGTAGGCTGCTGCCTCGAGTTTGAATCTCCTACTTCTGTGTATGAATATGTTGAAGGTAGACTTCTATCTTTTTTGTTAGTCACCGAAAGTAATATCAACGCTTTATTATCTAGGATAAGAAGATTAAAAATTGGAAGCGATATTGCCAGAACAGTTCTTTATCTCCATACTGCATTTCCAACACCTGTAATTTATAGGGACCTAAAGCCGTCCAAAGTGATCATAGATCAACATGGGGTTGCTAAATTGTTTGACTTCTCTCTCTCTCTATATCGCTTCCTCCCGGAGAATTGCATGTGGAAGATGATGTAACAGGGTCGTTTGGGTTTCTCGATCCTGAGTACCATGCGTCGAACTTTGTTACTCAGAAAACTAATGTCTACAGCTTCGGCGTGTTTTTGCTTGTATTGCTAACTGGGAAATCCGCGTTTTATAAGAATCATGAAAAGTTTTATGTGGTTGAATATGTTAAACATTATGTTGATAATCATCAATATGACGAATTTATAGACCCGAAAATATTGGAAGAGGTACGGGGAGTTGGTAATGATAATCTAGTACTTCTATCTTTCTTGGATCTTGCTTTGATATGCACACAAGATAACAGAGAAGAAAGACTAGAAATGATTGATGTTGCAAAACAACTTCAACAGATGGAAAAGAGCATCCGTAATCATTTGCCGAGTATTAGTTCTTAATATTTGTCTATTTTTAATTTGTTTATTTTGGTGTATGTAAGATAAAGGTCAATTTGAAGTTCATGTTGTTTGAGTGGAATGTGTCTTTCAGTAACAATACCCCTTATTATACGTTATATATTTTCTCTTTCTTTTTCTTTCAAAAAATAAAATAAAAAATTATATGCAAGAATAGAAGTATGTCTTTTTGTATAAGAGAGTATAATATTATGATATGGTAACATTTTTCCCAAGTGAAAGCAATTTAATTCCAGAGTTGATCCTCCACTGATCTATCCATATTCTCAGCTCAAAGATTGCGTATAGTATGATTGTTGATATTGATCCTAGACCCTGAATTTTTTCTTTCAGGGTTTGTAACAAAGAGTTGAGTAAATATTTGAGTTAAAATAACTTCAGATTAGAAATTATAACTTATATTATTTCGACCCCTAGACGATATATTATACACGGCACATAAAAGCTCTTTAGAAAATGACTAAGAAATAATGTTTAGTCATCATATAACAAGGATATAGATCTTAAAACATCGAAAGAGTTTTATCTTTGGTATATAAATTCTACTGTAAAATATGAAGACTTCCACGTTCCACCATTGGATCTGCCCTTGTCGGGGTGTATAGTGAGTGTGCGAAGGGCAAAGAGGGACAAAATGGCAATGACATATACTCTTTTGAGGGAAGTACTGATGTATGTGTACTGTGTGTGCGTGTGTTGTGTGTATGTGTAAGGAAGAAGAAGGTGAAGAGAAAGAAAAAGAGAAAAAAATTAATTTTAATGTTTTAATATTAAATTTATAAATTCATGTTGAGGGTATAATAAGCATTTGGAATAAATAGTAACAGTTTCCATCCATTTTTAATAGAAAGGACTATTTGTGCCGCTTTTTGTAAATATTAGGGACTAGTTATACTACTTTTCTAACATTGGGGACTAAATGGGCATAACTAGCCAACAATGAGGACTAATAGTAAAATTTGCCCTACAAAAAACTACCTATTGTTAGACGAAAGTGTCATTACTCTACTACGATGTCAAAATTAAGAGAGAAAGAAATTAAGAAGAGAGAGAAAAACAAAAAAAAAGAAAGAAAAAATTAAAATATTGTATAGTTGGCATGTCATGTAGGACTCTACGTAGGAAGTAATAAAAATGTAATGTGAAATGGGATGAATATCATGTCTACAGAAGCTACTCCGATCCAATTGTGTTTTCAATACCTTTGTCGTTGAGGCCTGAGTCTTTGTTGGAGAATCTGACTGTTTGCCTCCGCTTTGGGTCGTGCATCCCTTTATGCTTTTGTTTGTTAGCCGCTATTTTGACAGCTACGGTGGGTTGTTTGTCGACTTACTGTTGGTTGTTGGGTTTTCTTGCCGCTGTTTTGGCCGTTGGGAGGTTGTTTGTTGTCACCTATATTTGCTGCTTGCTCCTCGTCGAAGTTTCACTGCCGTTCAACTCCCATGCTTATCCTTATCTCTTTGGACATGGTGCTCTTCATGTGGTTGTTGTGTTGCTTACTGTTGTTTTTTACTTTTACCGTTTGTTTTCATTGGTATTGTAGGTTGTATTTTATCTTGTCTTCTGGGCTCTTGTTGGTTAAGGATGGGCCCACTCTTTTGTATTTATGTTTGTTAGTTAATAATATTATCATCTTGACCCAAAAAAAAAAAAAAATTTCTTAAGCAATCCATGGACGATGATGATGATCTGAAATTACATGAATTATCGATGATGATATGCAATATATTCCAGCAAGATCTTAAAATGCGTTGTTCAATTCTTATATAACCCATTTTTAGTCAACGAAGCATAAAGCTACTTTGGAGGAAAGATCCGAGCAACTAGCTGGAATTATATTACCGCCTTACGGGAATATTGAGTGGCACTAATATTCGTTTCGTGGAAATTATTTGCGTGGATGATGTAATGGACGCTTTAGAGCAATTTCCTATTCAAATCCTTTTGTACAAGTCAATTAGTTTCCATTACAAGGCAGATCAATATTGCTGCCAACTAAGGATCACTTGCCCTCGTGAAGTGTGACTGGGGATAGTATTTACAAGGTGTGTGGTATTGTTGTGGAGGATAGGGACCATTTGTTCTTCTCATGTGGCATGAGTCGAAGGATTTGGTCCCGGGGTTCTTAATCTACTTTTTGTTTACGAGACTGTCGCAAATTGGGAAGAGGCAGAGGCCTGGAGTATGCGTTTTTGCAAGGGTGATAGTCTCCAAGCTACAATGGCAAGACTGTTTTTTCTGTGGGACTGTGTATACAATCTGGAAAGAGCGTAACCAAAGGATTTGTTGTGATAGGTACGCTACGGAGGAGGTTTTTGTTGTTAGTATTTTCCAGTTTATTAAACTTAGATTACTATTTCAAATGAGAATAGTCTAATCAGTAGGAATTGGGGCCTTGAAAGCATTCTTAGATAGGAGTTTTTTGTACCTTTGTGCTTTTGTGTTTGTTGAGTTTAATGAGATGAACTTGCTTTCCTAGCAAAAAAAAAAAAAAAAACTTTAGTTAAGATGCCTCTGAGTTTCTTATCCCTTATAAGGACCTAAAAAGTCAAATTTATGGCATATAATCAGATTAGGATCAGTATTCAGTGGACTACGCATTATGAAGTTGTTTGTTATGCAAGTTGCATTAACTTGTAACACTCATAAAGATTACTCGGATTTCTCATAAAAGATTAAAACTACAAGCTGCAGAATACTTATACGACTCATTATATTGGTATATGGGAAACGATTTACAAACTTCGTCAAACATCTCATGTACAGAATACATCTTAGTGTTATGCATGACCATGTATTAATTAATAATTCGATGTAGTTTCAGGTTCGTGCAATTTGCCTCAGCTCTCTCGCGACATCAATCATTTCTGGCCTATCTTCGCCTCTTTTGCGGCTGCACCTCAGGGCAAGATCCAAGATAGCTTGTAACTGCTGCTGCTGATCAAATCCGTCTTTTATAATATTACGATCTATGATTTTACTCAACTGATCATTCTCAATGTGATCTTTAACGTAATCAGCAATATCAATAGTTACTCCATCAGAATTCTTGCACTGATGCTCTCCTGTTATAAGGACAAGTAAAAGCAGACCAAAGCCTTAGACATCAGTTTTCTGAGTAACAAATCTTGACGCGAAATATTCAGGATCTATGAAACCCACTGTCCCCCTTATACCATCTTCAACCTGTGACTCTCCAACGGGGAGTGATATGGAGAAAGAGAAATCAAACAATTTAGCAACACCGTTTCGGTCTATGATCACCTTAGATGGGCATAAATCCCTATAAATTATGGGTCTCTCAAATGCAGTATGGAGATAAAGGATTGCATTTGCAATGCCTATTGCTATCTTTGTTGTATTCCCCCAAGAAAATAAGCTATCATTGGAGTGATGTTGGTCACAGAGACTACTAAGCGATTCAAATTCAACATATTCGTATACTAAAGCTGGACTCTCGAATTCTAGGCAGCAGCCTGAAAGCTTCAAGACATTCTTGAGGTGGCTCATCTGCGACGCTATGGCTATGTCACGGATAATATTCAATGATTTTTGAACTAGGAGAGAATTATGAGTTAACTATGACACAATAGGGAGAATAGCGTGCACTTTCATCTAAAAATAAATGGGATTTTGTATGTCTCTCAAATAATATATTAACTTCATTTATCTTTTTCAAGTTTTCCCATAATTTCATTTTTCTAAAAGAAAAAGGTCTTTTTTCACAGGAAAAAGTTATCTAATGCATGACTAGCTAAGTTTCAAATAGATCCACAAATTTTGAAAATCTTTTCATAAGTCCTTATCTTTTAAATCCATTAATGATTTCTAATGGGAAATGGGTATAATGGTAATGCAATATGTGCATTAGAGTATTGTTTTATCACTCATTTATCACCTCCTATATTGATACTTAGTTGACATACTAAATTAACAAACTTTTTTCATTCTTTTCTCTTCGTTTAAAATGTTAATTAAGCATCCATATAAAAATTGATACATAGGTGATGAAAATAAAGTGACATATCACATTTCTCACGTGGATTATATACTTTGGAATGTGACCGTTTAGTTCTTTTATGTATATTTATTTTATTAATGAAACTTCTTCTGACAAAACCAAAAGAATGTGACCATTTGAATCAGACGATGATACTATTTTTTTTTTCTTTTTGAGTAATGCTAGTTGTCACCTCATTTTTATTACTTAAATATCACCTGGACGAGTATACTTAGTTGATATGCTTATAACTTAAGATTTTTTTTTAATTCTTTCTCTTCTTTTAACATGCTAACTAAGTAAACACATAGCAAGTGTTACTTGGGCGATAAAAATAGAGAGACACTTAGCATTACCTTTTTTTTTTTTTTTAATTGGCCAAAAATCATTAGTGCCATGACGATGAATGAAGCGACGAATTCTGGAGTTTCCCATATGATACTGCTTCAATGGAGCTACTACGTAGTATTCATTGAGAAAATTGACGAAATTGTAAAATCAATTCCCAGACACCAATAAAATACAGTTCTTTTTAAGCTTGTCTTTTTCCTCTGTTATTACAATTATTTTGCTAACTGTGGCCCCTAGGCTCCTATGGGTCTCATGAGAAAATTTTCATCATACTTTAAGCCAAAACTACCGGAGGAATAAAATTTTTTACGGAACGGTAGTGAATTGCAGGCGGAGCTTATTCCTTTTTCCAGTAGAGGGTATGATATTCTCATCCGTAGCTTCACTGCCAAAGAGCTAGTGAAGGCAACATAGCGCTGCCTTATCGGATTCCACGGACACTAAACTAACTATTTGTGGACGATATCAAGTCTGAGATAGGGAAAAAGATGTACAAGCGCTGTTGTACTCTGAAGGAATTGAAGGCCATTCATTTGACTTTCTTGTTGGGAGATGAGTATGCATCTTTGTCATTTTTGACTTGTCATGCCAAACATTGACAAGTCTCTTGGAAGATGTGATATCCTACCCAACTTCGACTTCTATATTCAAATTATAATTAATTGAATTTACTATTATGGTCAATAATAATTTAAACATTTTACTTCCGTTAATTAGGCTTTTATGTGTTGGGATGGCCAGCTAGCTGCTTGCGTCTTTCTTGCAAGGTGCCTTATGACTTATGAGAACTGGACAATTCCTTTTAAGATCTTGCTGGAATACATTGCATTTCATCACTTCTAAACCATGCAGTCCTTAAAAATTAAAGAATACTGACCACGTTAGATTTCAGTTGTCAGGGGCGAATTTAAAAAATTTCTCATTGGAGACTAAATAATTTTTTTGAATTAAAAATACATAGAAATTTTTTTAAAAAAAAAAAAAATCATAAAATTTTTAATGTTATTCTGTCAGCCCCGCTGGCCCTTATCTACATCCGCCACTGTCAGTTGCCATACGTTCTTCATGTTGCTTAAGTTGTTGATGGTTCCAACATTCTGAATTACTCTGATTTTGCTAACGGTGCCTCCTAGGCTCCTATGGGTCTCATGAGAAGAATTTCATCATACTTTAAGCCAAAACTACAGGAGGAAGAAATTTTTTTACGGAACGGTAGTGAATTGCAGACGGAGCTTATTGCATTTTCCAGTAGAGGGTATGATATTCTCATCCGTAGCTTCACTGCCAAAGAGCTAGTCAAGGCAGCAAGAAGCTTTTCTGAGCGTGTTTTCGACAATGGTATGACAGCCATGTTCAGAGGCCACTTAGAAGGTCGCCAAATCCTGGTAACTAACAATTGGAGAGGCAGAAGATATGTCTATCATGATAAACCTATCCGTGATATAGTGATTTCTTCACATATGTGCTACCTCAAGAATATGTTGAAGCTCGTAAGCTGCTGCCTCGAATTCGAATCTTCGGCACTTGTATATGAATATGTCGAAGGTACACTTCTATCTGATTATTTGTTAAACCCCAACAGTGACAAGTTATTATTATCTTGGAGAAGTAGAATAAAAATTGCAAGCGATATTGCCAGCACGATTCTTTATCTCCATACTGCTTTTCCAACGCCTGTAATTTATAGAGATATAAAGCCATCCAATATGATTGTAGATAAATATGGGGTCGTGAAATTGTTTGACTTCGCTCTCTGTATATCGCTTCCTCCTGGAGAATTGAGTGTGGAAGATGAAGTGAGAGGAACATTTGGGTTTGCAGACCCTGAGTACATCGACTCGGGCATTGTTACGCAGAAATATGACGTCTACAATTTCGGTATATTTTTGCTCATTTTGCTAACTGGGAAAACTGCGGTTTGGAAGGATCATGAAGGCAAAAGGGTGGTTTTGTTGAAGGATGATGTTAAATATTATGCTAGCAATCATCAATACGATCAACTTATAGACCCAAGAATATTGCAAGAGGAAGGAGGAGTTGATAATGAAAGTCTACTTCTATCTAATTTCCTGGATCTTGCTTTGACGTGCACACGAGACAGTGGAGAAGAAAGGCCATATATGATTGATGTTGCAAAACAATTCCGCCTCATGGAGAAGCGCATTCGTAATAGTTTGCCAAGTATCAATTAATTCTTGATTTTTTGTCTCTTTTCCTATTTTTGCTATTTTGAATCCGTATAATTTAGAAAAAAGATTTCATCTTTCTGTATATATACTTTGTTAAGAAGAGGAGTACAACTAGAAATGCTATAATTATATGTAAGGAAAGGCTTAATATGAAGTTCTTGTGCTAGAGGAATCTGATTATCACTGTTCTCATCATACTTATAATTTGATCGACATTTGTTTTCAGTGTCTGAGTAACGAAAGGTTCTTTTCATTTTATAGCTTAATGTTTTCATCAGATTTTTAGTTTGTTCAAGAGTATGACACTGTAATCATGGAGCTACTAAGTAATTTTTATGAGATGATTGATGAAGTTGTAAAACCATTTACAACCATCTCCAAATACCAAGATAATAATTAAATTTCAACTTGTCTTGTTAGTCTTTTATGAGAAAGCTGAGTAAGTTTGATTAAGATAACTATTAAGCAAAAGTGATCCGTATTCTTTTTTAATAGAATTTACACGAGTTTCATATGTCACAAGTTCTTATAAATGTGTCTAAACATGATCACTTCATAATGTTGTCATAATTACATTTAAAAAAAATTTCTATCGGTCCAAACTAATATAAATTCATAAAAAAATGAACTTTACATATGTATAACTTATTTAATTTATGTGAAAAAATTAAAATTAATTTGAATTAATTAAATAACAAACCCTCATTTTTTCTTTGGGTTTTGACCTTTTTGGATTCCACTAATCCAAATCTAACCATGTGAGTCCAAACAGAGGTCCCACCTCACAATTCATGGACGATATAAAGTAATAGGGAAAAAGATGTTAACGCTTTGTCCTATGAAGAAATTGAAGGCCATTGACTTGACTTTTGAGGTATGGCAAGGACGATAGGAAACCTCCATTCCATGCATCTACATCATCCTTTGATCGAAAAACAATTTTTTTTTTTTAAAGAATGAAAAGAGTAGGTCGCGTACTGCGAAGAATAATACCTCCATTCCACGCATCTACATCACCCTTTGAATTTACTATTATTATCATCAATCTGTCGCGTAATGCGAAGAAATTAACTCATACGTACGGACTTAAGTGGGAAATTGCTCTAAAATGGCCATAGCAGCATCCCACGCAAATAAGAGATTCAGGAGTAGGTCTCATGAGGATGGAGGGGTAAAAAAAAAAAAAAAGCATCCACGCAAATAAACTTTATAGCAAACAAAAAAATGTTACTCTTGACTCCCAATATCATATTGGACAGATCACGATTACCTATTTAAAATTTATGGAATTAACTGAGGTTGCAGTCTCCAATGACCCTTATATGGCTCCACCAGTGCATATTGGACTTGTAAAGAGAAAAGTGAGACACATCTTGGAAGAAGTTTAACCTGAATTGCTAGTTAGCTACTTGGATCTTTCCTGCAACGTGCCTTTAAGCCAACTCCAATAGTTTCCTTATATTTTTCTCTATATGTAGAGAATTTGGATCATTTTTCTAAATCTAGGGATTCGATATTTTAATTTCACTCCAACTACTTTTCTATTTTAAAAACTCTATATTTTTGTTTACTTCACATGTGGAGATGTGGAGATAAGTTTAGAGAATTATTATTATATCTCTACATATAGAGATAGTGAGATTTAGATATAAAAATTCTCTATATGTAGGGGGATAGGTATAACAAAACTGTTAGAGACTAAAATCTCCAATAACTTGCTTACATGTAGAGAATTTGGTGTTTTAGTACACCTATTGGAGATGACAAATGACCTAAGGTCATCTCCAATAGATGATTTAAAGTGACTCCTTACCCTAAATGTAAGGAAGGGATTGATGAATTTTGCTCCAACAGTTCCCTTGTCCCTGTTGAACAAATATAACAATAAAGTAATATATCAATCCAACACAAGTGGTAGGACCCACTTAGACTTTAATGATCCTCACACAATTTTACTACACACGCAAAGGCTAAAGAAGCAACACAATGCTTTAATATATACTATTTATAAACTCTTACAAGACTTGACACTTCTTACACACCTATGGTAGGACACTCACAAGACTATACTAACACCTAGCTATGACTCTTATCTTACTTCTCTTCACTCTTCTTCACGGCTTACTTGACACCACACTTTACATACAACAACACATAAGCTCTATTTATAGATGATTTCCACCGCCATAGGCAAGTCGGTGGAGACATTGCCGCCTAAAAGATTTTTCTAGCATTATCTTTATACATTGGAAATGGCGAAATAATTTTGCAAGAAGAAGATGACTCTAGAAGATAAGCTGATGGAATATTCTGAAAAATTAGAGAGAGTCTAATGTTGTTTTTTAACACTCCCCCTCAACATCGACTCTCTCGTAGTTCTGCTCTTGTGATCATCCCGGCTTCTTTTTAAAACTCTTCAAACTTAACTGGTTTAGGCTCTTGTACCGTCTTATGGTGCCATGTGGATAAATCTTGTGCCACTTAAGCTTCTCGCTTGCTCTTTCATATTTAAGCGGCTCCATCACATTACCTACTTCAGTTAAGGATGCGTCAACATACTTGGGGTTTGGTTTCCTTGGCCTTGTTGACCTTCTAAATTGTGGTTCTAGAGTCCCTTCCTTGTTAAAGTCTTCATTCTCTCTTGACGGATCATCTTTTTCGATCCTTTGACCTGTATCAGTCTGCCACATATCCTGTCTAACTTCTATATCTCCTTCTTTAGTAGTCGCATCCTCGGTCTTCTCATCTTCAACATCCTTTGAGTTAGGCAGCGCTACATATTCTGGTGACCACCATCCTAATGCTTCATCAAACACTACATTCATTGAGGTGTAGCAACGACCTATTCTGGGGTCATAACATTTCTACCCTTTCCTTTGGGAATAGTAGCCGACAAAGATACACAGTATCGCCTTCTTATCGAACTTCTTACGTAGGTGATCTGGTACAAATACGTAACATACACATCCAAATACTCGAAAGTGCCTTACCGTCGACTTGATGTTCCACAACTTCTCAAAGGGTGAGACGAACCCGAGCCTTTGTTATGGAAGCTTGTTGATTATGTGGGTCACTGTTCTTATACACTCTGCCCAAAACCTTCTGAGCACATTTCTTGCGTGTAACATGCTCCGACAGATTTCTGCAAGATATCTGTTCTTTCTTTCGGCTACACCGTTTTGCTGTGGAGTACTTGGGCAAGTAAATTAATGTTGTATATGGCATGCTTTTAGATACTTGTCAAATTCATATAAGGTGTACTCTCCTCCATTATCGGTGCGTAGACATTGGATCTTATTGCCTATTTCACTCTCAACTATTTCTTTAAACTCTTTGAACTTGGTAAACGTCTCTGATTTTTCTTTCATGAAGTACACCCACACGTACCTTGAGAAATCGTTAATGAACGTCACCATGTAACGCATTCCTGAGATAGATGGTTGTTTCACCGGTCCAAACTCGTCTAAGTAGACCAACTCCAGCGGCTTCTTTGCATTGAATGTGGATTCTTCATAAGTTAGTTGATGCGTCTTCCCATATTGACAGCCAGTACAAACTGTGTCTTCTCAAACTTCTAGGTGAGGAAAACCTTTTAGCATCTCTTTTCTCATCATTTCTTTTAACTTGTGATAGCTGATGTGTCCAAGTCGTGCGTGCCACAAATCAGCTATTTCGTTCTTCCTTGTCTTGCTGACATAGGCAGTCTCTGCAGACATCACGTACATTGACTTTAGCCTTGGTCCTTCCATGGTTGGTGTGCCAATCACTTTGATATCCTAATGTACTTTAATACCGTCAGGCCCGAATAGTACCCAATTTTCTGCATCTGTCAATTGAGAGACTGATAGCAGATTTTTCTTTATTCTTGGCACATGGCAGACATGATCGAGCTGCACTTGACTTCCTTTCTGGCGAGGCTTGAGTATGGTACTACTCACGTGAGTGATCAGTAGTCTCGTATTGTTAGCAGTTATCACCACTTGTCGCCTTTTGTACTTTGACATATCCTGTAGCTTCTCAACTTTACCTATCATGTGGTTGGCACAGCCTGAGTCGAAAATCCAGTCCTTGTTGTAGTCAATCCCTTTCAGTGTGTTGGTTATATCTGTTGGTAACTCCTCTATCCATTACAAGAAAAAGGTGCACGGGCAACGGATTTTTTCCGTAGTAAAATGGTTACTGCCAGGCTACGGATTTGCTACGGGAAAAACATTTAGTAGCCCAGTAGTAGCCAACTTAGGAACCGTTGAAATGGCGACAAAACTTTGCTACGGATTCGCTACGGACAATAATTTTAATTAATAAAAAAATTAAAAAATAATATTCCATAGCCTAGCCGTAGCAAATTTGCAACGGACTAGCTATGACTTATTTAATTAATTTGGCGAAAAAATTCAAAAAAAAGTCTGTCAGTGGCCAAAAGCCACGGATTGGCTACGGACTATATATATTATTCAAAAAATATTTTTAAAAAATAAATATGGATATTTTAGTGAAATAGGAAAAAATAAAATAACAAAGTTCGTAACCCAGCAGTAGCTAATTGGCTACTGCTAGGCTACGGACTGGAACGCTTCTGTAGCCTAGCAGTAGCCAATTGGCTACTCTTGGGCTACGGACTTTAACAAAAAATTGAGGTTTATCATTTTTAATTTGAATTATGGAATTTTGATTGCATCTACAACGTAGTAAACTTCAATTGAGTTGTAAATTTTTCAAATAAAAATAAACTTGGTTCATATTTAATTAACGTACATACTTTTATAGAGAAATCAATTGCCGTTTAAATCAAACTTATCATGTTTTCACTTAATATTGTGTTAATGTTAATAAATATTCAGTCTAGGAGTCGAAAAACTTTCACATTGTGTCTAAATTTCATAAACAAGAAAAATATGAAGATATTAACACGTTTTAATACGTTGTTCCTACCTATTAACAAGTTATAATACATATTATTAGTTATCCGTAGCCTATCCGTAGTCCCTAACTACGGATGGGCTACGGACTGGAATGCTTCCGTAACCCAGTAGTAGCAAATTGGCTATTGTTGGGTTACGGAATTTAATAAAAAATCAAGGTTTATCATTTTTAATTTGAATTATGAAATTTTGATTGCATCTACAACGTAGTAAACTTCACTTGAGTTGTAAATTTTTCAAATAAAAATAACTTGGTCCGTATTTCATTAACGTGTGTACTTTTATAGAGAAATCAATTACTGTTTAAATCGAACTTATCATGTTTTCGTTTAACATTGCGTTAATGTTAATAAACGTTCAGTCTAGGAGTCAAAAAACTTTTACATTGTGTCTATTACAGACTTCGACTGGTCTGTAGCCGGGCAGTAGCCAATTGGCTACTGCTAGGATACGGACTGAAACGCTTCTGTTCCCCAACAACAGCCAATGGGCTACTGTTGGGCTACGGACTTTAACAAAAAATCGAGGTTTATCATTTTTAATTTGAATTATGGAATTTTGATTGCACCTATAACGTAGTAACTTTACTTGAGTTGTAAAATTTTCAAATAAAAATAAATTTGGTTCGTATTTCATTAACGTGCGTACTTTTATAGAGAAATCAATTATCGTTTAAATTGAATTTATCATGTTTTCACTTAACATTGCGTTAATGTTAATAAACGTTCAGTCTAGGAGTTGAAAAACTTTCACATTATGTCTAAACTTCATAAAAAAGAAAAATATGAAGATATTAACACATTTTAATACGTTGTTCCTACCTATTAACAAGTTAGAATACATATTATTAGTTATATGTAGCCCAGCGGTAGGCTACGGACTTCAACAAAAACTGAATTTTATCGTTTTTAATAACCCATCCGTGGCTATTGGCTACAGATGGGCTACGGACTGTAAGGACTTCTAAAAGATATATACTATAATTTGTCAAGCATAGATGTCTATAATTACTACCATATGAACCATAAGTCGGTACAAGCATATATATAATACTAAAACTCTTTGCATCACAATTACTCAAAAGATAGATATACAAACATTTGTTCCTCTTTGATAGTGTCAAAATGAAAGAGGGGCTCCACAAACTAATAAAGAGTAATGTCTGTAAAGATTTAACATACATAAATAGTAAATTAGATATCTAGTTTCAAATGCAAAATTTTAATTATAAAAAACTAACAGCAAGTTGCCCAAAATAAAACTATTGTCTCAGTCCACAACCACGACGTCCACGTTGACCTCCACGACTCCGATTGTCAATAAACCCAGGGTCTTGTCCTACTCCCTCACCACGAAAGTTATCAGCCATGAGTAGAAAGCGACCTTGTATATCCTGATTGAGTTTCGAAATATTGTCGATCTTCTGCTTGATGTTCTTCCAGACTCTGAAATTGAGTTTCAAAGTATTGACGATCTTCCGCTCTATGTTCTTCCAAAGTCTGAAACTGAGCTTCAAAATATTGACGATCTGCCGCTTTACGCTATTCCATTGTTTGAAGTTGAGTTTGCAAATGGCTGAGAGTTCTATCATTGTTGCCCATAGAAGTAGAGATATCATTTAGTTTTTTCAAAATTAGATCAAATGACGAACTAGAAGCACGACTAGAAATAGTACATCTTCTCCTTTCTTGCTCATCTATTTGTGACACTCTCTCTGCATGAATATACTCCTCTAAAATATCGGTTTCCATAGGCATTTCATGATATAAGTTTTCTTCCATCTCAACATCACCAATATAACTCAAATTCAGAACAAAGGTTATGTTGGTAGTATTAGTTCTAATGGATGATTTAGTTTTCTTTGGTAGTCTATTAAATTCTTCTTGGTTTATATAACAATCTTGATACCAATAAGTTTGTTCCCTATTCAGAGATAGCATATTAAGATACCAAGAAGGGTTGAATTTCTTACTTTCAACCCCATCAAATAAAACCCCGAAGTACTCAAAAATTTGTGTAAAGGCTACTCCGTATGGCAAGGATTTGTTGTTCTTAGCCGCATAAATCATGTGACGGATAATCATATATGGTAAGTTCACTTGTCTACCACTAACCAACAAATATACAATATAAGCATCTCCTTGAAGTGTCATTTCATCATTAATATTTCTATGTACAAGATAAGAGCCTACAAAGTTTACCAAAATTTTCTTTAGTATGGGAAACTCTCTCTTATCTGGTGCATTTCCTCTATGATGAGTTCTATTATACCTTGTCACCCAGAAAAATCATCTGTCAGCGGTGTCTTTGTTGTTGAATATCAAGTCACAGGGGAATATGCCTGAACATTGTTTTAATCGAATTATTGAAGTTATTCGAAGAATGTTGCCCAAGGATAACACTTTGCCTGAGAACTACTATAAGTTTAAAAGTGAAATGAGTCCTCTAGGTTTGAGTTGCATGAAGATTGACGCGTATGTAAATGGATGTACGTTATATTACAAAGATAGAGATCAACTCAAATCTTGTCCAAGGTATGGCCACCCACAGTTTAAACCTACAGAAGTTGGGAAAAAACGTGGTAGACCAATTGCCTTCAAACGATTGAGGTATCTACCATTAACGCCTTGGTTGACCAGATTATACATATGCAATGGCATTTTAGACATCAAGTTGAGAATGGAAAATTTTGTCATCCATCCGATGCTGAGGCATGGAAACACTTTGATAGAACGTATCCAAACTTTGCTTCTGAACTGAGAAATGTACGTCTCGGACTTTCTTCTGATGGTTTTAACCCGTTCAACTCTTTTTCTCAACCTTATTCTTGTTGGCCTGTGATAATCACACCGTACAATCTTCCACCATAGATGTGTATGAAGGATCCTGTAATATTCTTGACCCTTCTTATTCCTGGGCCAAAGAGTCCGGGAAAGAGTATAGATATATACCTTGAGCCTCTAATTGAAGAGTTGATTAAATTATGGGAAGTAGGGGTACCTTGTTATGATATGTCGTTCAAGTCCAATTTCTAATTGAAGACAGTTCTAATGTGGACAATTAATGATTTTCCAGCATATGACATATTATCTGGCTGGAGTACGTTTAACAAATTGTCATGTCCATATTGTATGGGATCTTCTCAGGCATTTCAATTGACTGCAGGGAGAAAGAATTGCTTCTTTGACTGCCATCGACAGTTCTTACCAAGAAATCATCCCTTTCGATGAGACAAGAAAAATTTTCAAAAAAATTTGATCGAGAAATCGGACCCTCCACCGAAATTGAGTGGTAAGGACATGTGGGAACAAGTTCAAGATCTTCCAAACATAAATGAACTGGGTAAAGAGAAAATAGATGGTTTTGGAAAAAAAACATAATTGGACAAAAAAAAAGCATCTTTTGGGATTTGCCTTATTGGCGATCACAGTTTGTGCGTCATAATCTAGACGTCATGCATATAGAAAATAATGTTTTTGATAATGTGTTTAACACTATAATGAACGTGAAGGGAAAGATAAAAGACACAAAAATTCAAAGGCTGACATTGAGAGAATTTGTGATCGACCTAAATTATGCATTAGAGATGGTGTGATGAAGATGGCCGTGCATACTCTCCCGATTCCCTCTAGGAAAGCAATTTGGAGTAGGTCAAAGAGTTAAAATTCCCTGACGGATATGCATCAAATCTAGCAAGGTGTGTTGACATGAACGATTTGAAGTTGTCACATATGAAGAGCCATGATTGCCATGTATTTATGGAGAGATTGCTTCCTATAGCCTTACGAGAGTTATTGTCAAATAGTATATGGGAACATTTTACCGAACTAAGCTTGTTTTTCAGAAACATTTGTTGTACGTCTCCTAAAATAATTGACCTTGAAAGAATGCAACAAAATATTATGATCACCCTTTGTAAGTTGGAAAAGATCTTACCTCTAGCCTTCTTTGACTCAATGGAACATTTGTCAGTACACTTGGTTCATGAAGCAATTTGCGGCGGTCTTGTATAATATCGGTGGATGTACCTTTTTGAGAAGTTTTTGCATGTTTTGGAGAGAAATGTGAAGAATAAAGCACATGTTAAGGGATCTATATGTGAAGCATATCTTATCCTTGAAACGTCGACATTTTGTTCATATTATTTCAAACCGCATGTGCAAACAAAAACAAGAAACATCGGTCGAAATGAAAAGTCTATGGATGCGGATTACCCTGAAACGTGTTTACCCATATTCAAACATCTAGGTCGTCCGATGAGGAAGATGATCTCTAAAGATTTAAACGCTTGAGATTTCAATGCTACTCATTTGTATGTTTTGATGAACTGCGAAGAAGTGTCCCCATATATTAAGTAAGTTAATGACTCAACTCTTTAGTTATATTAAAGATCTTATATATATAATCTACTAATTAATACAATACAAGACGTTTGAGGATGATCTTAGAATGGAGAATCCATCATTTACTGATTCACAAATCAATAACAACATTGAGAAATTTTTCCCGGCTTGGTTACATCACCATGTTAGTATTACTTGTTTTTAATGTCTCTAATAATATATTTGATTCATTCCGACCTTGACGTATGTTATTGTCCCTTATTTACCCCTTTCAGCTTGCCCACAATAACATTTTGGATGATCGCGTTAAATATCTTTCAATGGGTCCAAGTAACGTGGTCAGTACATGGTCAAAGTACTTGGTGAATGGGTATAGATTTCACACTTTAGAGTATGGATCTTCAAAGGCAATAATGAATAGTGGAGTCACTATGAAAGGGACAACGCTTGATAATGAGGAGAGTGATTATAATGGTCTGTTGACTGATATTATTGAGTTAGCATACCATAATGGAACTTTGAAGCGCACAAGAGTTGTCATTTTCAAGTGTGAGTGGTTCGATTCTCACAATGATAAGGGATTAAAGGTTCATTCAAAATATCACTTGATTGATATAAATATGAAGAAAAAATACCCAAAGTATGACCCCTTTGTCTTAGCCGAGCATACACATCAAGCATACTACGTCAGGTATCCTGGTACTAAGAGAGAATGGACAGCTTGGTCAGCTGTATGCAAGATCAGATCAAGGAACCAATTTGATAGGGAGTCGAACAATGATGATAATGATAAAGATGAACAGTCGGCTTTTCAGTCCAATGAGAAGAACGTGATATTGGTACAATCAGATGATCATAATGATGTCGTATTGCATTGACTTGAATCAAGTGAATGCATTGCTGTGGTTAGAGATATAGAAGAAGAGCACGAGGACAATGCCCAAAATGATGATGAAGATCATGAAAGTGACTCTGCCCAAAACGATGATAAAGATCATGAAAGTGACTCTGATAATGACTTAGAATCTGAATACAATGAATTATCTGATTGAGATTTTGTACTTATAAATTCAATATTTTGTATGTCAACTATATGTGAATTGTATGATTGACAATCGAAAAATATAATGAAAAGTGGTTATAGTATCTCTGAATGTTTATAGAATATATTGTTCATCTCTTTGTATCTTATGATTTTTTTGTAGCAATCATGGTTAGAGCTGGTAGATCGTAACCAGATAAGACACGATCTGTCATGCCATCAACTTCGTCTTCCGCAGCCCGCAGTGAATGTGATAGTGAGTCCCTTACCGCTGTAGGGTCATTGGTTCGTTCTACCGGACTATCTGCCCCTTTGTGTGATATTCAAGTGACGTAAGAGGATTGTCATGATAGTACCACGCCCACAACCAACGTCCAGCATGAAATGGAACATCCAAAATCATCATCACATGCTGCTGGCACAACAAATTGGCAGACTATGGGATTCGAGTCACTCGAGCAGTACGTCACATGGTTGGAGGATTGACATACTCACGTTCGATTATATAATTAAAGGTAAAATTACAATTAAATTAAATTATAGAACAATTACTTTGATTGTTTGTTATTAGTTCTTGAAGTTATAATAAGGTAATGCAAGTGACACTAACTTATATAATTGATATACTTGTTAACAGATTTTTACCTGCTTCGGTAGTAAAAAAATTAAAGTCAATATTCACAGGCGGATTCACAGAACCCTAGATTACTTATGGAGAAATTCCAGAGGATGTCAAAGACCGATGGTTTTGCTCTTTTGAGGTTTTTATAAACATTAATGCAATCAAGATCTATTATATTATACACTTATACATTTATACGTGCGTATTCAATTAACACATGTTCGCATTTATTTATTTTTGTTGTTGCAGATAGATTATAAGTGGCACCCAAGTGACAGGACACACATCAAGCATTGTTTCCATTATAAGGCGGCGAAAAGAATGAAAGACCAATTGGGTAAGGCCCGTAAATTTGACAAGCCTCCTAAGTGGATGACATTAAAAAATTGGGAGCAAATTCAAGTAAGATGCCGCAAACCAAAATGGATAGAGAAATCAAAAGCAGCCAAGAAAAATAGGGAGAAAAATCAATCAGTACACTACACGGGTGCCACCCCCTTTCATGAGGTTATGAGAAGGATGGTATGTAACTTAAATTTAATAGTCGTTTAAATTTGTCTATCTTAATATTCTAGTTCTTGAATAATTACTACTTATGAAGTTAATAATGTAGGGGGACATAGTAAACCCCCCTGTCTATAGAGCTGATATTTTCAAGGTCGCTCACAATAAAAGGGAGGGTGATGGTATACAGTACTCTGATCCAAAGGTTTCTCAGACGATAGTAAGTATTTATACAGTGTATTACTTTTACTGTCGATTAATTTTGTTCAATTTATATAAATTTATATTAAGTTTAAGTTGCTATGTTTAATTTAAAAGGTTATAAAAATTGAATTTCATAACTCTCTTTTGTAATGTATAGTTTGTTAGGCTTATTTATTTCATTATGAGGATTGTATCTTTATGATTATGTTGATATGGTTAAGACAGACGACATATCCTTTGGTTGTTTGTTAGAGGCCCAGGATTATAAATTTGGCATATTTGTGGTTGTATGTTGGTTGTTGTGGCTATATGAATCGTTATGCAGGTTTTATTTTTGTGTTTAGGGCCATATTACAAATGTTATAATGCCGAAATTTCGTAGCGTCCCGACTTGATTTTAGGTAGGGTCGAGTTGGGACTTAACATTGAGTGATATAAGAATATTAAAAATATATAAATGTTGTTTTTGTAGTCACTATATGAGGAGATGCTCCAGCAACGTTAACTTGTGACGCAAGAAGACCCCACGGCGCCGCCCGTTAATCCCGATGAGATATTCTACCAAGCCGTTGGTAGGGCGAAAAAAGGGCGTGTCTATGGACTCGGCTTGCAAGGAGTCAGCGTTGGTAGGGAAGCACCCCCTATTCTATGAACACTATAGTTGGACTCTCGGAATAAGAAGTCGATAGGCGAGTCACTGAAACAACGGAGTCCTTGAGGCAACAACTTGATGACCAAGGAAATGCACAGCAAGAGACACAGCGACAAGTGAATGAAGCCATGGAACTCTTGAGTGAATTGCAGCGGGAGCTTAATTGGCTAAAACACCCACGACAGTAGGCCGATCAACATCATCAATGGTATATTTAGGATTTAGCCTTTTTGGACAATTTTATAGTCTTTTAGTCTTTTTATGAATTTGAAAGATATGTTATGTAAATATTATTTTCCATATTTAATTTTACATTTTGTTGTGTAAATTTATTTTATTTTTAAATTTTTACATTTCATATTATTTTCAGAATAATTAATAATTATTACGTGAGAGAATAGCCACATAAAATTAGCCACCGTTTTTGGACATGACAAATTACTACGGAATTAGGCAATAGATTAGCCACCAATATGTGGCGACAAAATGGCTATGGATTGGCTACGGATATTTGGTGATAATTAGCTACGGTTGGGCTACGGATATTTGGTGACAATGGGCTACGAATTGGCTACCATAACAATGTGTAGTCATGGGCGACGACCGATTTACGACCGCATTGGCTACTGCTTTGCTACGGATGTTAATAATTAATAAAAAAAATAAAAATTTTAGTTAGCTACGGATGGGCTACGGATTGGCTATGGAAAAGGGGCTACCGATATTCTACGGATATCAATCTGTAGCCGTAGGCTACGGACGATTTACGATTGAAACGGCTACAGATTTGCTACGAACGTTAATAATTAATTTTTTTTAAAAAAAATTAGTTGGCTACGGATGGACTACGGTTGTTTTGCTACGGAAGTTATAAAAAATAAATACAAATTAATTTCTGGAATTGGCTACGGATGGGCTACGGAATATCAAATTGGCGACGGGACTTTTTACTACGAACGGTATTCCGTAGCCTAGCGGTCGCCCGTCCCAATTTGGCTACTGCTAGGCTATGGATTTTGGCCATCGCCTCAGCCTTTTTTTTGTAGTGATTTTAACGAGTGATGCTCCGACCTGTTTAGTATCTTTTATCTCCACGAAAGAAGCCTCGACATCCCATTCCTCTTCTTCATCTCCATCTGGATGGCTGATTGATATGGCTACATTTCCTTGTATCTCCTTGTTGTTGTACCAATAATCTTGAGCATAGTGACCTTTCTTCCCGCATGTATAGCATTCTTCGTTGCGTTTCCTGCTTTGTTGCCTGTTGTCTTGATATCCTTGATTAGTTCCCCCTGTTTGAGAGCTTCCTCCATTTTTCTTCTTTGACGTATCCTTGAATCTCTTCTTAGATCCTGAGGGCCCCTACCGCTAAAGTGTGCTTCCTCATCACTCCTTAGTGAGACCCCGAAGATTTTCTTATTTAACACTTCTTGGTTGGCTAATAAATTTTCTAGTTCTATAAGTGTTGGTTGTTCTGACCAACCTTGAATTGCTGTAATAAAGCTTCTATATTTGGGTTTCAACCAGTGGCGGACTCAGGCTACAGGGGTCAGTGCATGCACTACAATGAAACTATCATAGTTCACAATTCGATATAAAAGGGTATTATAATTAATTGGGAACTACTAACTCTCAAAATACAAGTTATTCTCGTTGGTCAAGCATTTGAATATTGAAATGAACCATGCGGGTTCGAATCTTTATAGGTGCACTCCTTTCCTTTTTCCTTTATCAAATTGGCAAAAAAATACTCCAACTCATGCACTTTGCAAGAATCGAACCTGAGACATGAAGCCTCAATTAATTTTAAAAGTATTTTCTTAACCATTAAACTACATCAGTTTTTGTTGAGGTGAAGCCTTTGCATACACTGTTGTCTATGTAGGTCCATCACTGGTCTTAACCCATGAATAATAATTCTTCTCATTCTTGCATCCGATATTTTGGATTTAGGATCTAACTCAGAAATTTCAGCACAATGAGATTTTACCTTGCTGAAATACCGATTGATCGTCATGTCTAGTTGAGCGACTATCATTAACTCACTCTCGAGCAATTGTAGCCTGACAGTATTCTTCTTCGAGAATAACTTCGCTAGAGTATCCCACACTTCCTTCGATGTGTTTGTCTTCTTTATGTGTTATAGTAGGTCATCTTCCACTGTTGTTCTTATCGCATACAATGCCTTTCCAGCCTTTATTTTCCACTTGCGGAGTGCCTCGACATCCTCCGTCAGTGGGGGTGTGGTCTCAGTACCACCCACGACCTCCCAGAGGTGTTGCCCTTGAAAATATGTCTCTAAACAGCTGGACCACGAGCCATAATTATTGCTATTGAGCCTTCTGCAATTCCCAATAGCTAGAAGATGTACCATCATGACTTGGTAAATACTTTTCTCGTACCAAGTAAGCTTGGTCCCAGACCACGAGCTTCACTGTCCCTGACAGAGCACCTGCAGAATCTCCACAACGATAACCTATAATATCGGTCCCAGACCGTATGGCTCTGATACCACTTGTTGAACAAATATAACAATAAAGTAATATATCATCCAACACAAGTGGTAGGACCCACTTAGACTTTAATGATCCTCACACAATTTTACTACACACGAGAAGGCTAAAGAAGCAACACAATGCTTTAATATATATTATTTATAAACTCTTACAAGACTTGACACTTTTTATACACTTATGGTAGGATACTCACAAGACTACACTAACACCTAGCTATGACTCTTATCTTACTTCTCTTCACTCTTCTTCACAGCTCATTTGACTCCACACTCTACATACAACAACACATAAGCTCTATTTATAGATGATTTCCACCGCCATAGTCAAGTCGGTGAAGACATTGCCGCCTAAAAGATTTTTCTAGCATCATCTTTATACATTGAAAATGGTGAAATAATTTTGCAAGAAGAAGATGACTCTAGAACGATAAGCTGATGGAATATTCTGGAAAATTAGAGAGAGTCTAATGTTGATTTTTAACAGTCCCATCACTAATTAATCGTTTGCCAAGTATTAGTTCTTAATTTTGTCTATTTTTCTAATTTATATTCTGAATTTGTTTGTGAGGTAACTTGGTTTGAAGAAGCCTTGTACTATTTTAGTGTTAAATGTTACTGGCTCTAGCTTATAACGGAGCATACGTATACTGTTTTGAACTTGAGCCGCAAGGATTGGTGATGCGAGTGTTTAATTGGTGTTGCGAAGCTATACATATTTGTATAAATTTTATTTTATTTAATTGTTTGAGCTGATGATAATACGATATTTGATATATAAGCTACACAACATATGTATTTTTAAAGTGTTTTTAAGGTTAAAATATCAATTTAGTCCCCCTTCATTTTCTTGCCTCCTGCCCGTTCAAAATGCCTAATACCTATTATCTAGTGCTAGAAGCCTACAGAAAAGCTACCATAAAGTTTCATTCCTCTTTCCATCGTTGACCCTATCTATCTTTCTATGACAATCCAAGAACATGCTCATTCTTTAGCCCTAGAGAGACCCCTAAATTCCACGATGCCATTATGAGCTCAATATATATGAGTGTTTATTCCGTGAAATAGCTCAAATTTTAAATCATTCACTTGCTTTAACTACTCATGCTATAGATATGAGAACGTCAACTCCCTTCTCGTGGGCTTTTGAGAAGCAGGAGAAATTGTTAGAATTCTATGACAGAGTTTTGGGAGCCAGGATGCATTCTAGTTTCAAAAGTTTTCCTTAGAACGTGAGCCTTGAGACTTTCACCGAAACAAAGAGAGAGGTTGATTGGTGTTTTTTTCTGTGTTAGCTAGGTGAAAAGTTTATTTGACTATAAATAGATTAGTAATAATAAAGAAGAGCTACATCAAATTATTCACATATAATACCCAACAGTTGAGTGGTACGGTCACGTAAGGGGCCTGTTATAATAAGAGGTTTTGAGTTCAAATCACGATTTTGAGCTTGTATATGTTTAAAGTTAAAAATTAAATTTGAGAATATGGAAAGTCAACTTTGAAAAAGTTGAAGGGTTTCACATCATAAAAATAAAGTCATTTATTTCTATTTATATATCTTAAGTTTAACACTTGTGGTTGGCCCCAAAGGGCACCAGTGTCATTAGACGAGAGAAGACTTACTCAATATTAGATTTAGCTCAATCCATCACGTGCGCCCACTTGGCTTGGCTTCGCATGACACGTGAACCTGGGTGTGGGATCAGGTCTTGGACCTACGGGCTTTATCTTTTTGGGCAAAATTTCTTTTGATTTTGTCCAAAGAATAATAAAATAATCTTGGGGGGGTTTGTGCCACTAGGTCATTACAACCATGGTTGGTTGGTGGGTGGGTGGGTGGGTGGGTAACAAATTAAAATAGCAAATTGCTCGAAAACAGCATCAGCCACGCAATAATTTACACGAAATGAATATTATTGCCGCCAGCCCATGATATCCTTCCAGCTAATTGCTTGGATCTTTCCTGCAACGTGCCCGTACGCTTGGTTGACTAAAATGGGCTACATAATAAATACTGAACAACGCGTTTTGAGATCTTGCTGTAATACATTGCATGTCATCACCATTTTTCGGGAATACATTGGCACCAACCTTCCAATATTTTGAAATATAAATTCATTCATTTTTTCAATTCTTCTTCAAATTTCATCACGTTCTTCTGTTGTCCAATTAGTTGATGGTTCTAAACTTCTGAATTACCCCAATTTTGTTTACTG
The DNA here is from genome assembly GCA_037974665.1 of Ehretia macrophylla. Lineage (NCBI taxonomy): Eukaryota > Viridiplantae > Streptophyta > Magnoliopsida > Boraginales > Ehretiaceae > Ehretia > Ehretia macrophylla. The sequence goes on from CM075779.1 coordinate 57,552,284, forward strand.
CATCTCTTCTATGGGTCTCGCCAGAAGAATTTTGTCATCATTCAAGCCAAAAAATGAGGAAGAAGAAAAAAAATCAACGCACTTTTTACAGAACGGTGGTGAGTTACTAGCGGAGCTAATTGCATTTTCCAATGGACGGTATGATATTCCCATTCGTAGCTTCGCTGCCAAAGAGCTAGTCAAGGCAACAAACAACTTTTCTAAGAGTGTTTTCACCAAGAATGAGACTGTCATGTTCATAGGCCATTTAGACGGACGCCAAATCTTGGTTAACAAGTGGACTGGTGGGAGGGATTTCATAAAGAATGAAACTATATGGGATTTGGTGATTGCTTCACATATGAACCACCACAAGAATGTCTTGAAGCTCATAGGTTGTTGTCTGGAATTAGCTTTTCCGGCTTCTGTGTATGAATATGCTAGAAGTATACTTCTATATGATTTGTTGGACTCTAGAAGTGACAACAGGTTATTATCTTGGAGAAGTAGATTAAAAATTTCAAGCGATATCACCAGCACAATTCTTTATCTTCACACGGCCTTTTCAACGCCTTTATTTATAGGAACATAAAGCCGTCCAAAGTAATCATAGATCAAAATGGGGTCGCTAAATTGTTTGACTTCACTCTCGCTATATCGCTTCCTCCTGGAGAAATGAGCGTAGAAACTGATGTAGCAGGGACATATGGGTACCTAGATCCTGAGTACAGTCAGTCGGGCTTTGTTACTCAGAAAAGTGATGTCTACAGCTTTGGCATGTTTTTGCTTGTACTGCTAACTGGGAAATCCGTGCTTTGGGAGGATCATGAAGGCGTAAGAGTTCATGTGGCTGAATATGTTAAACATCATGCTGATAATCATCAATATGACGAATTTATAGACCTGGAAATATTGGAAGAGGTTCGGGGAGTTGGTAATGATAGTCTACTTCTATCTTTCGTGGATCTTACTTTGACGTGCACACAAGTCAACGGAGATGAAAGGCCAGAAATGATTGATGTTGCAAAACAACTCCAACAGATGGAAAAGAGCATTCGTAATCGTTTGCCAAATACTAGTTCTTAATTTTTGTCTATTTTTAATTTGTTTATTTTGGAAACAATGTTATGTCTCTATACACTGATTTGAAGCCGAGTGCAACTAGGAATGCTACAGTTATATGTAAGGAAAAGGTCAATTTGATATTATATATGACATTGTATTTCTTAAACAGCTCAAAGATTACATATAGTATGACTGTTAATATTGATCCTAGACACTGAATTTGTTCTTTCAGGCTTTGTAACAAAGAGTTGAGTAAATATTTGTGTTAAATAACTTATGATTAGAAATTATAACTTCTATTATTTTGATCCCTAGATATATTATACACGGCACATAAAAGCTCTTCATAATAAAATGACTTTTAAGTCATCATATAACAAGGATATAGATCTTAAAATATGAAGACTTCTAGACTTTGTGGAGTCCGTGCTGAAAGTCGCAAATCCCATTAATAGTCTACCATTGGATCCGCCCTTGTCGGGGGTGTATAGTGAGTGTGCAAAGGGCAAAGAGGGACAAAATGGGAATGACATACTCTTTTGAGGGAAGTATAGAAAACCACCAATTCTTAGACGAAAGTGTCATTAAAACCACCAATTCTTAGACGAAAGTGTCATTACTCTCCTCACAATGTTAAAATTATCCCTCCGTTACAAACTTCGTTCAAGTTAACAGTATTTATGTAACACGTTCGATAAAACATCAGTCCTAACGGCTCAAGTTCAATTCTTTTACATAAATAAATGAATGGCTTGGCTTTGTGGCTATTTCATAATTTGAGTCCTTGATGGGGGACTTCGTTTATGCTTCTTCATATATACTTTTTTACATGGACATGTGCGTGTCGTTGTCCTATTGGCAAAAAAGAAGATATGCAATGTGACATCACACCATTGGGAGAGTAATGCCACGTGTCATCATATAATTAGAGAAATGACTATCACGTGTCGTTGTTACAATATTGTGTAAAAAAATAAAAATATGAAAAAGAAAAAAGAAAATAAGAAAAGAGAAAAGAAAGATAAATAAAGGACAATATTGTTATTTTATACTTGTTATTAATGAATATTAATGAAATTTTAAATTGAAGAGAGTGTGCAACCTTTGTTATAACATAAGAGGTATTTGTCAGTTTTTGAAACACAAAATTTATTGTACAACTTTAATATAATACAGAGAGTGTCATGCATTTTATATATGTATATAGTGCTCCACCTCAGGCCATCGTCATCATATGTTCTATTGAATTTGATTACGCGGAAAACAAGCTATATTCCATCTTGATTAGCCTTTCGCTCTTAGTCACAAGTCATTTTCATATTTTGCCATATACGTAGATTCAGTCCTCCAACACTCATAAAAGGCACCTTACAGGAAAGATCCAAGCAGCTAGCTGGCAATTCAGGTTATACCTTCTTCCAAGAGGCTTGTCAAATTATTGTCCTCACGGGTCAAGTACTGCCACATTTATTTCTTTGCCGTAAGTTATTTGCCTAGATGATGCTGTGGACTTTTTAGAGCAATTTTTTAAGCATTACGGGCAGATGCAAATGCATGTAAGTTTCCTATCGTTCTAGCATCTTCGTAGGACAACGCATTATGAAGTTGTTTGTTATGCAAGTTGCATTGACTTGTAACACTCATAAAGATTACTCGGATTTCTCATAAAAGATTAAAACTACAAGCTGCAGAATACTTATACGACTCATTATATTGGTATATGGGAAACGATTTACAAACTTCGTCAAACATCTCATGGACAGAATACATCTTAGTGTTATGCATGATCATGTATTAATTAATAATTCGATGTAGCTTCAGGTTCGTGCAATTTGCCTCAGCTCTTTCGGGACATCAATCATTTCTGGCCTATCTTCGCCTCTTTTGCGGCTGCACCTCAGGGCAAGATCCAGGATAGCTCGTAACTGCTGCTGCTGATCAAATCCGTCTTTTATAATATTACGATCTATGATTTGACTCAACTGATCATTCTCAAAGTGATCTTTAACGTAATCCGCAATATCAATTGTTACTCCATCAGAATTCTTGCACTGATGCTCTCCTGTTATAAGGACAAGTAAAAGCAGACCAAAGCCATAGACATCAGTTTTCTGAGTAACAAATCTTGACGCGAAATATTCAGGGTCTATGAAACCCACTGTCCCCCTTATACCATCTTCAACCTGTGACTCTCCAACGGGGAGTGATATGGAGAAAGAGAAATCAAACAATTTAGCAACACCGTATCGGTCTATGATCACCTTAGATGGGCATAAATCCCTATAAATTATGGGTCTCTCAAATGCAGTATGGAGATAAAGGATTGCGTTTGCAATGCCTATTGCTATCTTTATTCTATTCCCCCAAGAAAATAAGCTATCATTGGAGCGATGTTGGTCACAGAGACTACTAAGCGATTCAAATTCAACGTATTCGTATACTAAAGCTGGACTCTTGAATTCTAGGCAGCAGCCTGAAAGCTTCAAGACATTCTTGAGGTGGCTCATCTGCGACGCTATGGCTATGTCACGGATAGCATTGAAACCTACATACCTGAGATGCTTAACCAAAATCTGGCGTTCATTTATAGTACCTCTGTACATGTATCCATATGGGCTAACACTTTCAGCAAAGTTATTTGTTGCAGTGATCAGCTCTTTGGCTGTAAAACAACGAATAGGAATTTCCTGTCGTCCATTGAAAACAGCAATAAGCTCCTCTAGCAGGGCACTTCCATTGTCCATCAAAGATGCTTCTTCTTCTTTCTTCTGTCTACATGTAAAGAACCGCAACATCTTTCTCTTATATGTTCTTGAAGACCTGCAGCACTTCAATAGTCAATTTGAAGCCTCAGTGAAGGAATTAGACTGAATGAGTTGTAGAGAATTAATCAGCACGCCAGTTGAGAAGAACAGGATGGGAAGTACAATACTATGGAGTAATGAGTTAATTATTTTGGTTGCTTATTTTGTATTGAAGGAAAGTTACATTCCAAGAAAAAATTCAGCAATTGCTTGCCAGCCTTCATCAGACTTTTGAGGAAATAGACTTTGACTTATTGCAGGGAGAAATATTGGCTCCTATTGTGCGTTGATGATGTGCATGGACCAAGCCCATGGAAGTTATATGGAAGCGTTTAGTAGTGATTGGTATGCTAGAATGAATTGAGAATTGAATAATATTTTTAATTTTTTTTTTCTGATTCTCGGGCTTCAAATGAGGTAATAAATTTGAGAATTCCATTTCTTGACATATTGTTTGAAATAAATAAATTCTATACAATTTTACAGAATTCATTTGCAATCCAACTTTTTAGGTTTGAAAAAATAGAAATTCAAGATTTGTAAATCTTAGATTTATTCAAATTTTACCCAAATTCTTGTTCAAGATGTGAAATTTAAAATTCTAAACTACCAAATTAGTTGCTCGTCTTTTAAAAATTAAATTACCTCTAAATTAGAATTTAAAATTCTAAAATTGAATATTAAATCACAAATAAATTCAAAACGAAGACTTACATGTTATAGGCCAAAATGTTTGAATGCAAAAGGAATACAAGAAATTCATTGAATATTAGAAAATTCAGCGAATACTAGAAATCTATAGAAAACCATAAATACAGAAAATTTGGAGTAAGTTTGAATTTGATTTAGTTTACTTAAGACTTTTATCGCCCACCTGTAGTGCTTACGGTTTTTAGTACAAGTATTCTAGAATATAACGATTTTCGTCTTATAATAGTAGTATTCTAAATCACAAGACATGACAAACCTAATCGTGATTGAACCTAATGATTAATACAATTGGCTTTATTTTTCTCGTATGAAACAAACATACTCCTCAATTCTTTATTTCTCCAAGGTGATCCTTGACCTGTATCATTAAATTTCTCATTAATCACATATTTGAATTTGACTTGTGAATATTCTATGCTTGTCCACTCGAAAAAGGAACATATATTTACCTAGTTCATCCTACTTAAAAGTGTAGGACCCATTTAAATATTAAGTTAAAAAGCATATTCATGACCAAAATTCTAACAATCCCTTATATGAATAAAAATTAACTCGCCAGAATTAAAAAAACCATGCAAACACAAGAGAGAGTTCAAGAGAAAGAGACTACTTCGAGATGATATAATAATAATAATAATAATAATAATAATAATAATAATTATTATTATTATTATTATTATTATTATTATTATTATTATTATTATATCATTATAATCAATATGAAGAGGGCATGTTGGCTTGACAAAAACTAGGTTGTTGAAGCAAAACCAACACCGACAAAAAATAAAGGAAATGACATGTTTAAATTAAGAATTCGAAAGAAAAACAACCGGTAGCAAAGGCTATGTTGACTACTTTGCCGTGTGAAATAATCCATATTAAAAGTCTTGAAAAAAAGGATTCAGAAAAAGAATAGCCTGAACCCCAAAAATATCAGACCATTTGTAATGGCTCATCCCTAGTGCCTTTGAACGAACTTCAAGTCATCTCTTAGTTTGAATTGTCAACCAACTCTTTTGACTGTGAGTCAAAAGAACGAACATATTTACTGTTCAAGAGATGCAACGTATCAAGAGTGGTGGTTTAGGGAAAAAGGTGACGTCCTTTATACTAATAATAATTATTATAATAGTAATTTTTATTATAATAATAATAATTATTATGATATGATTATTGTTGGGCCTTGATAACCTAAGAGGGATGGATGAATTAGGTTGTTTGGCAAGATTAATAAATTTAAAACTTAATGCGGAAAAGATATCGTTCTAGAAGTTCTTGTAGGCAATTTATCAAACACTTAGTGAATACACAAGTATATAAAACTAGATAATCAATTAGAACTTCAAGAATTAATCTCTAAGTAGATAAAACAAAAATTATCTAGCAATCAATATGAGCAATATGTAAAAGAAGATAAATGACTTGAAAATAAAGAGTGAGGGTAAGAGAAATCAAACACGATGATTTTCAAGTAGTTCGCACTCCCGAAGGCCTAGTCCACCACCTAAGGTCTTCCCTTCCCTTAGGATTTAACCAATCTTCACTAAGATACTTCTTCAAATGTTGGTGAAGCAAAAACCAATTACAATTACTCTTGAGTCCACAAGAGTTACACAAGTTTCTTCAAGTGTAGGTGAAGCTCAACCTACTAACCTCTCTTCCTTTGAGTCCACAAAGGATTACAACATTTCTTCTCACAATAATTCTCTCAATCTATGTGCAAGAGTGTAATACAAAGATTGTGTAAAAATATGAATGACAATTGCTACTCCTATTTGAGTTTGATATTACAATTGAAGAACACTTTGAATGCTCAAAGATATGAAAAATGATAGCTCAAGATTTCTCAACGAAAATGATATGAAAAGCTCTTTGAATTAGCTCGGAAATTTGAAGATTGAAGCTTGGAAAGATGTGTTGAGATGGTGAGAGAGCATGACTTATATGGAGGGAAATTTCAAACACAAAATCAGATTTTAAGCATAAAATTCAGATTTTCCTGTTAAGTCGTCCGGCCATTGAGGCCTTCATCCGGTCGACCGGATGGGGCAAGTAACGCATGACTAGAGCTCTCTTCCGGTCATTGTAGCCTTGATCTGGTCAACCAGATGAGCCTAGTAACGGCCGGATACTTAAAAATGCTGAAAAGTTATTTTTTGAACCTCAAAACAATTTGTTTAATGGCAAAGCATTTGGGCATTTTTAAGGGCACTTATACAAAAGTGTTTCTAGCATTTTTAACATCTCAAAAAATTTTCAAAAACTCTTGATAAAGATTTAAATCGATTTTTATAACATAAGAGTTGAAAACAAAAAAAACTGTTTTTCGAATTGATATTTGTTTGAAAGATATTTTGCAAATATGAAAAGTCTTTTATGAAAAACTTTTTTGGAGAAATTATGAGCTACACAAATCATACTTAGGCAAACAACATTTTTAATGCCGATACCCCTTATGTCACCATGTCTCCTTTTTTGTAACTCTCTTTTTATCGTCGAGTATTCAACTCTATTTTTTTGGGTCTTCGTAAGTTGATTTCTCATGAAGAACTTCATTTGAATGAGACAAGACATAGTCACCTTTTGGGCTTTGATAAAATTTCTGATTGGACTTTGACTTTGATCCAAAGTTTTTCAAATCTTTGATTCCTTTTGAATAGATCCATGTTGATGTGGCGTTTTGTTAGATAGAAGGACTTACCCAAAATACAAAGAAAGTATTAAAGCATAAATAAGATTTTTGTTATTATCAAAATAAAGATTATATGTTTTTTAAGCCAACAATCTCCCCCTTTTTTATGATGACAAAACATTAAAATTTGTAAGCATGAATAGTAGAATTTTGAAAAATAAAACTAGTTTTGAGGTCTCCCCCTCAATTTGTGCTTGATTGAATCATTTTCTTGCACATGAAAAGCAAGCTCCCCCTGAATAAGTGCATAGCCATTATAAAGTATAATCATATACAAGTATTTTCATGCTAGAATTCAATATTCCTTTTCTTCCCCTATTTGACATCAACAAAATATAGTTCTCAGACCATAGAAGAGCAAATAGTCATAAAAGGAGTTAAAACCAAAATCAATTAAAGCATTAAAGAAGTGAACCAAAATATTCAATCAATGTTAAAACGAGATAAAAAAAATGCAAATGAGTACTTGATGCAAGTAAAACATGAAAGCTAAAAAGTTGTTTGAAGGAAAAACAAATCTCAAGGCATCCACAAACTAAGAACCAAGATGGTGGTCATGTAAGGCCTTCAGCATCTGCTCCATACGATCCAAACGAACATCTTATTCATCAAGGCGAACAATGATTTTATCATGTGTGGAGGATTGAGAGAAAAATGATCCAACTCTTCGAGAGCTACCAAAACCACCTCTACCAGTGCCTTGTCTTTACATAGGATCTCTGAAGGAATCTGGATCAATATCAAGAGATTCAAACACAATAGTATCATCACTTGTATCATCATCAACGTCAAGAACTTGGTTGTTATGAAGTTTCAACTTTTGACGAGTGATGCTAGTGAGATTTAGAAGATATGATCTAGCGCTTATAAACTTAAACTCTTTATCTCGGGGAACATCTAAAGAGTCAAAGAGATGTGTTAAGGGCACCCCATAAGCAAGTTGGTTTTCGACTTCCTTGGTGTGGATGATATGGTTGACAATGATGTGTAGAAGATTGATTCTTTTAGCCTCATACATCAGATACATCAACAAAGCATTGAATTTCGGAATAGAACCATCCTTAACTTCCTTTGGAATGATAACTTCATGAAGGATGTAGAATAAAAGCTTCTTTTTTGGGGTGATTTCCTTCTTCTTAGGATAATGAGTGTTAATCCTTCCTGTTCTTTCCCAAAGGAATTCTATAACCTTTTTTTCTAAATCATCATGAATGTCTTCCGGTATGCCTTTGTAAGAATAAAGCTTAGTCCCTTGATTTGGAATTCTGAAAGCTCTATCAAAATCACTAGCAGTAAATTCTAACACCTATCCTTAACTTGGCTTTGCAATTTCATGGTGTTAAAGTCTAAATTAGCATAGTAGTAGAATTCACGTATCCAAGAGGTACAACCCTTGTTTGTAAAACTTAGCATAGGTAGCCATCCTTGAGCATCTAAAATCCTCAAAATTCTAGTGTCATTAAGTAATGTAGGAGGGTCCAAAATCTTACCCCATAAGATGTTTTGTTGAGGAAATGCATTGGGATTGACAACGATTTGAGGCTCAGATGATGAAGATTCTCCTTACTTGCGCTTCCTAAAGTCAGCTCTTGGTGATGCCATAGAGATTTTGCAAGAAATTGAAGCCTTAAAATTTGTGAAACACAACTACCCATAGCTACATACTCGGCTTCTGTTGTTGAAAGGGCTACACTATGTTGTTTCTTACTAGACCATGAAACTAAAGCATCTCTTAGAAATTGACAACTATCACTAGTGCTTTTTCTATTAATCTTACAACCCGTATAATCGGCATCAAAATATCTTAAAAGTTCGAAAGATGTGCCTTTAGGGTAAAGGAGTCCTAAATTAATAGTACCTTTAAGGTATCTAGTAATTCGTTTTACAGCATTCAAGTGAGATTCCTTAGGACAAGATTGAAAACGAGCATATAAGCACAAAAAAAACATAATATCAGGTCTTGAGGCAGTTAAATAGAGAAGATTTCTGATCATACCTCGATATTGTTTTTCATCAACCGATTTACCTTTTTCATCTTTGTCAAGCTTGGTTGAAGTTCCCATAGGAGTGCTCATTTATTTTGCGGTTTCAAGCCCAAACTTTTTAATGAGTTCCTGAATGTACTTGGCTTGATTTATGAATATTCATTCATTTGTTTGTTTGATTTGAAGTCCAAGGAAGAAATTTAATTTTCCCATCATGCTTATTTGAAATTGTTTATGCATGCACTCAGAAAAATACTTACAAAGAGATTCATTAGTAGCACCAAAAATAATATCATTAACATATATTTGAACAAGCAAGATATCTTTAGATTTTATTTTTACAAATAATGTTGAGTCTAATTTATCTCTAGAAATACCGTTATCAAGCAAATAACCACTTAATCTATCATACCATGCCCTAGGAGCTTGTTTAAGTCCATAAAGAGCTTTTTGAAGTTTAAACACATGACTTGGTAGATTAGTATTTTCAAAACAGGATGGTTGTTCAACATATATTTCCTCTTGAAAATAACCATTTAGAAAAGCACTTTTGACATCCATTTGATAAAGTTTGAAGTTCATAAAACATGCATATGCTAACAACATTCGAATGGATTCTAATCGAGCTACCGGTGCAAAGGTTTCTTCATAGTCTATTCTTTCTTCTTGATTATACCCTTGTGCAATTAGTCTAGCCTTATTTCTAGTTACATTACCGGATTCATCTAATTTATTACAAAAAACCCATTTTGTACCAATAATAGGATAATTACTAGGTCTATCAACTAAGGTCCAGACTTGATTTCTTTTAAATTGATTAAACTCTTCTTGCATAGCAATAATCCAATCATCATCCAATAATGCTTCTTTTATATTCTTAGGTTCAACTTGAGATATAAAAGCAACATGTTCACAAAAAGTATTTAGATTGGAACGAGTTCTTACACCTTGTGATGGATCTCTGATGATTTGATCATTTGGATGATTTTTGACAAATTTTCAACATCTTGGAAGATCTTGATTTGTTAACACGATTTGATCATTTGATGTTGGTTGTTCTTCCTCATTTGGAGTATCAATTTGATTGCTTGTGGATGTATTACCTTTTTCACTTGTAAGGGTAGGTTGATTTTGTTGTTCAACTTGTTGAACACCTACATTATCATCTTCGTCTTTTCTTGACATAAAGAGGTTAGTTTCATCAAAATTCATATACATAGATTCCTCAATTACTGAAGTTCTTTTATTGTAAACCCGATATGCCTTGCTTCTAGAAGAATAACCAATAAAAATACCTTCATCAGATTTTGAGTCAAACTTACCAAGGTGATCTTTATTGTTTAAGATGAAGCATTTACATCCAAAAACTTTAAAATGTAAAATATTTGGAGTACGTCATTTTCATAGTTCATATGGAGTTTTCTTGAGAGAAAGTCTAATTAAAACTCTATTTAGAACATAGTAAGCCGTATTGACAGCTTCTCCCCAAAAGTATGTAGGCAAGTTGTTTTCTTTCAACATTATTCTTGTCATTTCTTGTAGAGTTCGATTTTTCCTTTCAACAACCCCATTTTGTTGAGGAGTTCTAAGAGCCGAAAAGTTATGCTCAATGCCATTTTGTTCACATAATTCCACAAAAGATGCATTTATGAATTTCATGCCTTGATCACTATGAATGCATGAAATGTAGTATCCTTTCTCATTTTGCACTCTTTTACAGAATTTTGCAAATTCATTGAAGGCATCACTTTTGAGAGCAAGAAACATGACTCATGTGTATCTAGTATAATCATCAACAATCACAAAAACATATCTAGATCCTCCTAGACTTATCACATCCATTGGTCCAAAAAGGTCCATATGAAGTTTTTGTAAAGTTTTTGATGTGGTCACATGGCTAATGGTTTTCAAAGATGCTTTATGTTGTTTTCCAAATTGACATGTATCACATAAATGATCTTTTTCAAACTTGGTCTTAGGAAAACCACTTACAAGATCTTTTCGAGAAAGTTTACCAAGTAGATCCATGCTAATATGCCCTAACCTTCTATGCCACAACCAAGAATCTTCATTTGTTGTGATTAAACAATCAATATTTTGGCATGATATACTATCGAAGTCAATGATATAAACATTTCATGTCTATTTGCAATAAACAACACATTTTTCATTTTGTCAAAGACGGTGCAACATGATGATTTGAATCATTTTATTATTTTTGTATTTATAATTGTTATAATGATATAATTATAATAACAATGATTACGATATAATGATAATTGTTATTATTATAATTATCATTAATTATTATTGTTATCATTATTATATCATAATTATTGGTTATTTTTATCATTATTATAATGATAATTATTATTATGATATTTTTAATATAATAATAATAGCTACCATTATCATAATAAAATAATAATTATTATCTTTATTATTAATATTATATAATAATGTCACTATTATTATATATTATTTTATTATGATAATGAAAGTTAATTTTATTATTATAATTATTATATTAATAATAATTATCATAAAAATTATAATTGATTATCAGTATTGTAATAATTATTATTTTTAAATTTATATAACTATTGTTATTATTAATATTATAGTATGATATAATTAGTTATTATTACATTAACAATAATTATTGTTTTTAATATTATTATAATAATAATATTATTATTATTATTATAGATGTTACTATTATTAATAATAATTAATAATGATAATTATGATTATTAATATTATTATTATTATTATAATTATCATAACAATAATTATTATTGTTGTTGTTTTTGTTGTACTGATTTGAGAAATAAAAGACGTATGTTTGTAAAATATTATGTTTTGATAAGATATTTTGGTCATTTGATAAATAAGTTTATTATGGGAATGGACGAATCCATGTATTTGTTCTGTAGTAGTTAATCTCATGTACGGGGAAGTATGATTTATAACTTCCAAATGATATTCCTAAATTAATTCCCTCATACCAAGCATGGGATTTGAAATAGACTTAAAAATGTTATTCCATTTCTAACTCATTCTAGTATAGCAATCGCTACCTAATTATATTATTTTTAAGTTGAACGAAATTCTAGCTGAGTGATAATATTCAATGATTTTTGAACTAGGAGAGAATTATGAGTTAACTATGAAACAATAGGGAGAATAGCGTGCACTTTCATCTAAAAATAAGTGGGGTTTTGTATGTCTCTCAAAGAATATATTAACTTCATTTATATGTTTCAAGTTTTCCCATAATTTCATTTTTCTAAAAGAAAAAGGTCTTTTTCACAGGAAAAAGTTATCTAATGCATGACTAGCTAAGTTTCAAATAGATCCACAAATTTTGAAAATCTTTTCATAAGTCCTTATCTTTTAAATCCATTAATGATTTCTAATGGGAAAAGGGGTATAATGGTAATGCATTATGTGCATTAGAGTATTGTTTCATCATCCATTTATCACCTCCTATATAGATACTTAGTTGACATACTAAATTAACAAACTTTTTTCATTCTTCTCTCTTCGTTTGAAATGTTAATTAATCATCCACATAAGAATTGATACATAGGTGATGAAAATAAAGTGACATATAACATTTCTCATGTGGATTATACACTTTGGAATGTGACCGTTTAGTTCTTTTATGTATATTTATTTTATTAATGAAACTTCTTCTGACAAAAACAAAAGAATGTGACCATTTGAATCAGATGATCACACTATTTTTTTTTTAAAGTAATGCTAGTTGTCACTTCATTTTTATTACCTAAATATCATCTACAATGAGTATACTTAGTTGATATGCTTATAACTTAAGAATTTTTTTTAATTCTTTATCTTCTTTTAACATGGTAACTAAGTAAACACATAGCAAGTGTTATTTGGGTGATAAAAATAGAGAGACACTTAGCATTACCCTTTTTTTTTCAATTGGCCAAAAATCATTAGTGCCATGACGATGAATGAAGCGACGAATTCTGGAGTTTCCCATATGATACTGTTTCAATGGAACTACTACGTAGTATTCATTGAGAAAATTGACGAAATTGTAAAATCAATTCCCAGACACCAATACAATATAGTTATTTTTAAGCTTGTCTTTTTCCTCTATTATTACAATTATTTTGCTAACTGTGGCCCCTAGGCTCCTATGGGTCTCATGAGAAAATTTTCATCATACTTCAAGCAAAAACTACTAGAGGAAGAAAATTTTTTACGGAACAGTAGTGAATTGCAGGCGGAGCTTATTGCATTTTCCAATAGAGGGTATGATATTCTCATCCGTAGCTTCACTACCAAAGAGCTAGTCAAGATAACAAGAAGCTTTTCTGAGCGTATTTTCGACAATGGTATGATAGCCATGTTCAGAGGCCACTTAGAAGGTCGCCAAATCCTGGTAACTAACAATTGGAGAGGCAGAAGATATGTCTTTCATGATAAAGCTATCCGTGATTTAGTGATTTCTTCACATATGTGCTGCCTCAAGAATGTGTTGAAGCTCGTAGGCTGTTGCCTCGAATTCGAATCTCCGGCACTTGTATATGAATATGTCGAAGGTACACTTCTATCTGATTTGTTGGACCCCCTCAGTAAGAACAAGTATTTATCTTGGAGAAGTAGAATAAAAATTGCAAGCGATATTGCCAGCACAATTCTTTATCTTCACACGGCCTTTCCAACGCCTGTAATTTATAGGGATATAAAGCCATCTGTAATGAACCCACAACAAAGACAGCCCAATGTGTGTGATGACCAAGCTGCTGAGGTGTCAAAAGGGTCCAACCAAGAAGATTCTGTGCAGTTACAAAGAGGGATGCGTACCAGGAAGATGCCACATTACCTAACAGAATTGGTAACGAAATAGCCTCAAGTCGGTGATAGAGAAAAGCTATAAATGCTAGACTAACAATAGAATGTGGGCATGAAAAATATAAGTAGTGGCTTAGGCTCTTCTTCTCTCTCTTCTTCAGGAGTTCCTAATTTTCTCTAAAATTGGCTATCTTTCCTTCATGTCTTTAAATTCCCTGTAATTTCATTTCAGTTGAATCAATACAAGCCCATTTCCACTTGTTTCATTATAAATCGCTAGTGTCTTCATTACAAAGGTGCTTTCATTTTTCCGAACACATGGCGGATGAAACCAGACTCAAAGTTATTGATGAAACTCTCAAATGGCAAGCTCAAATACTTGCATCTCTTCAATCAGCCATCAATGCGCAGCAGAAATCTCTAGAGCAACTTGCTCTTCAATACACTACTATTGACGAAAAACTCAATCAAGTCATGCGAACTAGCAATTCAATGCAATTGGCGATTTCAACTTAGCATAAATCTATGGAACAATTGCGTTTAACGTGTCTTGCTTTGGATGGTAAGCTCACTCAAGTTCTCCATTCTAGCGAGTCCTCTTTTTCTCGCTCAGCTCCTCTTCTGGCCACTAATTTAAATTCTGGTGGTCCACCACCGTTGGTGTTGGAAAAATACATGACAATTAAAATAATTGTGCAGCGAAAAATTAATCATGTATCTGTCCATGTTTAATTATGCAGATCTAAATCAAATAATAATTTAATCTAATTAAATTAAACCTGCAATTGTTCTAGGATTACCTCTTGAAGCGTAGTTCGATGTAGAATCTGAATCAAGTTCCCCACATGTGAAGCCTCCAAGATTGATCCACACAGAATCTGCACTTGCTAATTGGATTTCTACCCCCACTAGGTTTCTAGAGAAATCCTATATATTTTTCTAATTGATGAAATTGTGCTAGTTGCTTCTCTGTCAGAACACTATTATATATAGGGAACATATATGACCTAAGCCATAAGTGGGCTGATTTTAAACTTACCAGCTTTGGGCTCTATATTAATCAGATCACCATCTATTTACTACGACCCCAATTAAATTAATATTTAGGATAATCCTATATTTAATTTAATCTTTTTTCTAATCCAATTAATCTGCAAATTCCATTTGTGTGTAACCTCTCGGGTTCATAATTAATCGGCAGCGAATAATTAATTCAACTAATTAATTAAATTAGAATTCTTTCTAATTAATTCGCAAATCGTGAGTGACACCTAGTAGTGTATCACGATTACCCAATTAAAGATGAAGTGCAAGTATACGAACCCATTTAGTAATTTCTATACAATCAAATCCTACTGTCTCAACTATCCCGATCAAGCCAGAGTCATAGATTGGGTTGTCAAACTCTCTTACTCGACCATATGCCAAAACCCAATTAATTAGTGACTAATGAATAATTTGTTAAACGACTTTCACTATTCCACATTGGCCAAGGATTTCAAGTCACTCAATTAATCAGATTGAATAGGACACCCAATTGACAGTTTCCGTGTCTACGCATACATTTTTACAAGACAGAATAAATCACAACTACTGAATACATTGTCTAATCCATGATTAGGACTAGCTTATCTGCACCAACAAATCATGACATTCCTAATCATGAGATAATCGTAGTGTCTCAGGTCTGAGGATTAATTGCATAATTACATGATACAATGAATCATTGACATTCCATATAATTCATTGTATCGGTGGTCAAGTTCAGTTACTTATTCACAATAAATACTTATACATCTATTATAACAATATAATACAAATCGCTCAAACTGATATCTCACATAATTTGGATAGTAGACTGTAATCCGATCTATCCGAATAAACTAACATCCAATTAATTTATCCTATGATCGGGGACAACTTTTAGAATATATTTATGATTATAGATTCCGTCACTCATATCCTTACTCCTAATGATGGAATCTATAAACAGTATTCTAAGGACTTTATTTATTTAATCAAATCATTAATAATAAATAAATAAATTGTCCATATTAAATGAATTAATAAATTAAATAACACATTATCCATAATTCTAAAATACAATTTATTGGCTTTTAGGCATTATTCCTAACAATTAGGCAACAGCGCTGTGCAAGGAGGCAGCAACCCAGATCCGAATCCAAGTGAGGATTCGGATCCAGGTCCAAACCCATGACCCAAGGGTTGGGGTTCATAGGTATGGGCTTGTCTTGTTTTATTTCTTTTCTAAATTGGGCTATTAAAGTTTTTGGGGCTCCTTGAGTTGTTTTTAAAATAGTGTTTTAAGTGATTGGGCTGAGTCTATTTTAATAAAAGGGATTGTTTTATTAATTTAGCCCAAAACTTTATTTTAATAAAACTCTACTTTATTTGAAGCCCAAAGAAGATATTAAGAGATTTTATTAATAAATAGTTTATTAATTATATTAAATAAATAAAAGGTGTTTTATTTATTTTAAATATGTTAATAAATTTTTTATTATTTATATTAAGTAAATAAAAGGTGTTTTATTTATTTTTGCTTATTTAATAAAATGGTTTATTAAATTTGGACAACTAGATATAATGAGATTATATCAAGAAAATTAATTGTGTCATATTTGTGGATTGCCTATTATTTTATGATTATGTGCTTGGATGATCATGGACTAGAATGAATGAATGAATAGATGTATGTTTATTTATTTATTTATTCATTTGGATTTTATGTAATTATTTAAATGGGGCTTGCATGCCTCTTACCCTTTTTGATAATGTAAAACCCTTATTCTCATTTATGTATCCTACTAGATTAAGAATCAATGTACATAAATGTAACAAGGAGACCAAGCAGGACGCATCAAGGAGTTGGTGGACTCGATTCGCAGAAGGAGTTTTGTGAAGCCCAACAAGGAGTAGCCTAATTATTGGGCCCTAATTTATTTTAGGAATTCAACCCAGTGGCTCGGGTAAATAGTACTCCTAGTCCATGATCATCCTATTTATTTACATGCATTTATTTATTACGCGATATATATATATATATTAAATGCGTGAATGTTTCTAGTTTAGTTTATGTGACAAATTGAAATCAGAAGCATGTGAAAAATGAGACCTTAATTAAACACTAGCAAATCTTCCCACTCCAAATATTAAGTTAATAATGATGTAGTCTAAGAGTAGATTATATCATTTTCTTCCATTATCATAGATTAGTTTATGTTTTAGGCAAGTGAGTAGCTGGCTGTGGACATATAGGGGCTATTTATTTGTATTAATATGTAAACTAAGTCTATAAAACATAAGATGTATGAGAATTTGGATTCTTACTGGCTACCAAAAATCTATCATGTGAGGGGTCGGTATGCATTGATCCAAATTTCCTAGGATAATGGGTTTGACTTAAACAATTCTTAGAGACCAAAAATCTATAATGTGAAGTCGAGGGAATTGTAGGTAAGTAAATTGGGATTTGTCTGTGATGCATTGAATAAGGTGTTATTCACTCCTTAGTCTTTGTATCACTAAGAATCTATAATGTGAGGTGAAACAAAAATTAATGGGCCCCCCAATCCACTAAGAAAGTCATTTATTTGATTTTCCGTTTTCTACTAGGGAAGTGTGAAATTCAAAAAATTTAGTGGGGGTACTATTTGATTTAAAGACCCAAGTCAAGTAGTTAATAATACATTATCTAATTTCAATTAATTATTTTCTGCAGTTACATGTCAAAAATGAATCCTTTTGCAAATATCCTAGAAAAAGAACTGTTTAACCGGTATTCATTTTGCTGACTGGTCCCACAATGTCAAAAAGATTTTGTGTCCTAATAAAGATTGTAGCATGGACGAACTGCTTTCTTCATAGGTACCTGAAAAGGCCACATTGGAAGAAAGGGTAACAGTTCAAAAATGGCGCAATTCAGCACTGAAAATTAGAGACTACATTTTGGTTTCAAAGGAACTTTTCAGTATTAAAATGGTAGAAGGATCAGATGTTAGATCACATATTATCAAAATGTTTGGTATGATCAAACTTATTGAAACCCTAGGCTTCGAAAGAGGTTCAAGTTTTTGGGTGAGTGTGATCCTTCAATCATTGCCAGAATCGTTTAAGCCATTTGTCATAGATACTTATGAGAATAACATCGAGTATTCCATGCCTCAACTCTTGAATATGCTTGAAATGTTTCAAGGGCAACTTGTGGAAAATGAAAGCAATAAGGCTTCTCAGGGCAAACCTACTAGAGGTGTGTCCAAGAAAAAGGGGAAGGTTGCAAAGCCTGGAACTTGCTTTCATTGTGAGAAAGAAGGACATTGGAAGAGGAATTGTCCAGAGTACCTCAACAGTTTGATGGGAAAGGGCAAGGCTTCTACAGGTATGTCTCGATTGCTCATGTTTGAGATTAGTCTTTCGATTAATCATGATTCTACTTCATGGGTGCTAGACTCTGGCGCCACTTCTCATATATGTACTTATGTACAGGAACTGAGGAGAAGTAGAGCTTTGGGAGAATGCGACGTGGTCCTGAAGGTGGGAAATGGAACAATGGTTGCTGCGTTAGCTATTGGGACATGTTGTCTTACTTTGTCGTCTGAATTTACTTTAGTTCTGGATAAGGGTTTATTTTTTCCAAATGCTTTAAGGAACATCATTTCCATTTCAGTTTTAGTTCAAAATGGTTTTGAATTTAAGTTAATGGATAATATATGTTTTATTTATTTGCGAAAAAAATGTGTTGGCATTGGCAAATTAGTAAATGGGCTTTATATACTTGATATAAAGAAAGACGACAATAAAAATGAGCAATGCATGAATGTCTAGACCTTTAAAAGGTCTAGAGATACTATTAATTCTAGATATTTGTGGCACTTACTGTAACACCCCGATCCATCTTGAGACCGGGAGTTCTATCAATCGATCTAATCACAACCCAAACCAAACCCGGGCATAATTTTAAGGGAAAACGGACGGAGTCTCCCCTGTTTCTAGGCGAAATGTAAAACCTGCGATAGCATATAAGTGGACCAATACCATGTCCAAACATTCAAAACCACCTAAAGGCCATCCGAGCCTCGGTTCTCAACAATTTAAACTCAGCAAGTATACATACATTTCCAATTTAAAAGCTAACCTATCTCTTTTCATTTTTGACAAGTACATTCGAACTAGACAGTTAAACCATACTAAGCTACTGCATCAAATAAACTATCATGCCATTCTAACTCTTTTCCTTTGGACATTACAGACATGCATTGAAATTAAGCTATGCTAACTGATTACATAAACTAGCTTATCAATTCACCTCAGGTACTTAGCTAAATTTAAATTACATTTCTTTTGACAATAAATACAAACAACATATGAACATACATCTTTACAAACTTCGACACTCAAGCCACATAGGCACGCAAGACAACTCTTCAAGAAACGAACTTTCACGAAATCACGAACTTTCCAGCTAACATGACATTTCCTAAAATGTGGTGGTGAGGAGTGAGTATAGATAACACGTATACTCAGTGAGGGCGAGACAGATATCGAATTGGAAAGAAAGAAAGTCGTGCAATACAAATAAGACAGTTAAGCAATATAACTGATAAATAAGCAATCAAGACAAACAATCAATACAATAAGCAATTACTGAAAGCA
Organism: Ehretia macrophylla; assembly: GCA_037974665.1. Taxonomy (NCBI): domain Eukaryota; kingdom Viridiplantae; phylum Streptophyta; class Magnoliopsida; order Boraginales; family Ehretiaceae; genus Ehretia; species Ehretia macrophylla. The sequence goes on from CM075779.1 coordinate 57,572,026, forward strand.
TTAACACAATCATTCAAAGCTATACCACACTCTGAAGGCTATGGTTCACTCATACGAGCAATGTACCATTTCACGAGCGATACATCAATCTCGAGCTTGATGTTGACAACGATGACAATAAGCGTGCATCCACCTTATAACACCAGTTTGGAATACCCCAGAAGTATCCATCAATTCTCCGACCCAAATCTCCCTATGAGGCAACCCAAGCGAGAAAAGGGAATAGCTACGGAACTAGAGCAACCAACACTGGCAACCCGAGGCTACCCAGAGAGGCCCATCACTCTTGCGCGAGACACTATGCAATGCAAGACTCGATACAAGGCAATAAACGAGCGATAGCACAACAATACAGAATAGAGGAGATAAACGAGATATCAAGCATTATCAACAATTGTTAAACATTTCAATCAATAATCAACTCTAACAAGCGTAATAAGCATTAACAACCATTTACAATCAAACAAGCAACAAGAACAACACCAACTAACATTATCAACCAATAACAAGTATTTTATAGGCATTATAAGCATTCTATAGGCATTATAAACATTCTATAAGCATTATAAACATTCTATAAGCATTATAAACATTCTATAAGCAATATACCATGAAAACACACAAAATTCCAAAAATGTCCCCAACTTTCAAAACGCTACTACTTTCAAACGAGTCACGAGCTTTGGAAACCGACTTCACCAATCCTCCTAGGTCACCATAAGGCACATCTAAAGACCCTGAAACCCTACTTTACCCCAGAATTCAAGCAAAGTCCCGATTTTCCCCTTTGCTCGTTTAAACTACAACTACCTCAACCGATCACCCAACCAACGTCACAACTGCACCAAAAGTGCTTCCATGATGTACCTCGACAATGCCTTCACGCAAATCGAGAAAATTCTAAACTTGACCGAAATGACCCCGACTTTCACCAAGGCGTTTTTCTCCCTTTTTCCATTACACATTCCAATAAACCACACATTTAGGCATTCTAACATATCTAGCATCTTCCTACATCAACAGAACGCGTAACGGGGCAACTTCATCTAAACGGGGGTTTACTATTCATAATTTACTATTCATTACACAATTTATATTTTAAATTCGATATTCAACCGCAGAAAATGTTAAAAAGCTATAAATACATGTTCTACAATTAACAAGGAACATTCTTTAAGCATTAAAACGATTAAACTAACGATTTACGTATAAAATCTAAAAATCAAAGTTTAGATATAAATATTTCAAATGCGCAAATAACGATGAAACCCTCACCTTAGACGCTTCTAGACGCTAGGGAAACCACGATGGATGCCTCGGAAACCACCCCACACAAGCTCACACGATGGAATGAAGATTTGAAGTTGAAATGTTTTTTTTTTCTTTTTCCTCCATGGTTTCAGCCATGGCTCTTTATTTTTCTGGTTTTTGCTCTTTTGTTTCGTAATTCATACTTAAATAAAAGATGACAAATGGTCAAAGCTTCGGTCAACCCACTAAACCAAAACAACTATGCGCGACCTTACGAAACGGCCATAACTTCTTCTAGAAAACTCCAATTCACGAACGGTTTGAAGCCTCAGAAACTAGACACATAGAGCTTTCCAACCATATATAATTTGCTACCTAACTCTTCCCCAATTGGTTCAGATTTAATTCCAAAGTTTACCCAAAATTTGACTAACTTAACATTGCATTTTTTATTTCTAATCCCAAGTTTGCCCTTATTAAACATTTCAAAAATTTCTACCTTGTCCTAGTTGGTCAATGTAGATGAAAAGTCAGTTTAGTCAAAGAAGGTGAAAGGTTAATAAAATGCAATTTAAATGAACTTTAAATGCTATTAAATATATACCAGGTTCGGGGTATCACACTTACGATTAGGTCATATAGGGGAAACTAGAATCATGAAGTCGGAGAAAGAAGGACTTATAAGCGCATGTGGCCTGAGTCCATTCCCAGCATATGAATCTTGCATCCTAGGAAAAATGACCAATCACCTTTTGTGGGACAAAGGCAAAGAGCTACAAACATTTTAGAATTAATACACACTGATGTGTGTGGGCTTTTTGATGAATTAGCCCGAGGTGGGTTTGCCTACTTCATTACTTTTATTGATAATGTGTCTCGGTATGGGTATGTGTATCTTATGAAACACAAATTTGAATCCTTTGAAAGGTTCAAAGAATACAGAGCAGAAGTAGAAAACCAAACAGGAAAAAGGACTAAGGCTCTTCGGTCTGATCGAGGAGGGGAATACTTTAGTACTGAATTCCAAAAGTATCTCAAAGAAAATGGTACAATCGTATCATTGACTCCACCTGGAGCACCTGAGCTTAATGGTGTGTCAGAAAGGAGAAATAGGACTATGTTGGACATGGTCAGATCAATGATAAGTTATACTGATTTACCTATTGGCCTTTAGGGTCATGCTCTTCTCACTACAGAATACATCTTCAATAGGATCACTTCCAAATCAGTTATAAGTACTCCTTATGAGATTTGGAGAAATAAGAAGCCCAAATTTAATCACATTAGAGTATGGGGTTGTCCTGCTTACATTAAAAGGCTTAAAACTGAGAAATTAGAAGCAAGATCTGACAAAGTCAGATTCATTGGTTATCCTAAGGATTCGTTGGGATACAACTTTTATTCCCTTACTGATCAGAGAGTCTTCATCAGCAGACATGGCATATTCTTGGAATAAGAGTTCATCCAAGAAGGTGGTTTGGGAAGAAAAGTATAGCTTAATGAGGGAAACATTGAGCAACCAATTGACCAGGTAGAAACCCAGGATTTGATCCAGGATGAAACTATTCAAGAAGAACCAACTGCTTTACCACAAATACGCAAATCTTTAAGGACTGTTCATCCCCCCACAAGATATAGCTACCTTTATAGCCAAGGACAAGAGTTGTTCACATTTGATGATGGTGATCATGTTGATGATCCCCTAACCTATGAAGAAGCTATTTCTGATAGGGACTCAGAAAAATGGCTTGAAGCCATGAAATCAAAAATGGATTCAATGCACACCAATCAAGTCTGGAATCTTGTAGACCCACCTGAGGGTATTGTACCTATTGGGTGCAAATGGGTATATAAGAGAAAGAGGGGTGCAGATGGGAAGGTAGAGACCTTCAAAGCAAGGTTAGTGGCAAAAGGTTACCGTCAGAGACAAGGAATTGACTATGAGGAAACCTTCTCGCCAGTAGCAATGCTCAAATCTATTAGGATTTTATTGGCTATAGTTGCACACTATGATTATGAGATATGGCAGATGGATGTAAAAACGGCTTTTCTTAATGGCTTCATTGAAGAAGACATTTATATGGAACAACCAATGGGTTTTGAGTCCATGGGTGAAAGTCACAAAGTGTGCAAGCTAAAGAGATCCATCTATGGACTCAAACAAGCATCAAGGAGTTGGAACAAACGTTTTGACGAGGTCGTCAGAATATTTGGCTTCATTAAGAATGAAGATGAGCCTTGTGTTTACAAGAAAGTCAGCAATAAAGCAGTTACATTGCTCATCTTGAATGTAGATGACATACTACTGATTGGGAATGACATTGGTATGATGACATCTGTCAAGGTCTGGTTATTAAGAACATTCTCCATGAAAGACTTGGGAGAAGCAACATATATCCTAGGAATTCGAATCTATAGAGATAGATCGAAAGGATTGATAAGTCTCTCCTAGAGTACGTACATAGACAAGGTATTAAAGAGGTTTAACATGCAGGATTCTAAAAGGGGACTGTTTCCTTTTAGACATGACATTCATCTCTCTAGGGCTATGAGTCCTAAGACAGCTGAAGAAAGAGAGATGATGAATAGGATTCCATACGTTTTAGTAATTAGAAGCCTTATGTATGTCATGCTATGTACTAGGCCTGATATCGCTCATGCTGTAAGTGTTACTAGCATATATCAATCAGATCCAGGTGAGGAACACTGGATAGCGGTCAAGAATATCCTGAAGTACCTTAATAGGACTAAGGATATGGTCTTGGTATATGGAGGAGGGGAATTGAAAATTGAGGGTTTCACTGACTCGGATTTTTAGTCTGGTGTGGATGATCGTAAATCCACATCTGGATTCATTTTCATTTGTAATGAATGAGCGGTCAGTTGGAAAAGTTCCAAACATAGTACGACTACAGATTCCACTACAGAAGCCGAATACATCGCAGCATCAGATGCGGCAAAAGAGGCAGTTTGGATCAAGAAGTTCGTCTCGGACCTCGGAGTCGTTCCCTCCATTGAGGCTGCAGTGCCTTTGCATTGTGATAATAATGGAGCGATAGCGCAAGCTAAGGAACCAAGGTCTCACCAAAAATCCAAACATGTAGAGAGGCGTTACCACATTATCCGAGAAATTGTGAGAAGATGTGACATAGTGATGTAAAAAGTAGCTTCAGCAAATAACACTGCTGATCCGTTAACCAAGGCTCTGACTAAGCAGTCTTTGGATCGACACTTAGAGGGGATGGGTATGAGATACTATTCTGATTGGCTTTAGTGCAAGTGGGGGATTATTAGGAATAATGCCCAAAAGCCAATAAATTGTATTTTAGAATTATGGATAATGTGTTATTTAATTTATTATTTCATTTAATATGGGCAGTTTATTTATTTATTATTAATAATTTGATTAAATAAATAAAGTCCTTAGAATACTATTTATAGATTTTATCCTTAGGAGTAAGGATATGAGTCACGGAATCTATAATCATAAATATATTCTAAAAGTTGTCCCCAATCATAGGATAAACTAATTGGACGTTAGTTTATCCGGATAGATCGGATTACAGTCTACTAACCAAATTATATGAGATATCAGTTTGAGCAATTTATCTCATATCGTTATAGTAGATGTATAAGTACTTATTGTGAATAAGTAACTGGACTTGACCACCGATACAATGAATTACATGGAATGTCAATGATTCGTTGTATCATGTAATTATGCAATTAATCCTCAGACCTGAGACACTACGATTATCTCATGATTAGGAATGTCATGATTTGCTGGTGCAAATAAGCTAGTCCTAATCATAGATTAGACAATGTATTCAGTGGTTGTGATTTATTCTGTCTTACAGAAATGTATGTGTAGACACAGAAACTGTCAATTGGGTGTCCTATGCAATCTAATTAATTGAGTGACTTAAAATCTTTGGCCAAGGTAGAATAGTGAAAGTCGTTTCATGAATTATTCATTAGTCACTAATTAATTGGGTTTTGGCATATGGTCGAGTAAGAGAGTTTGACGACCCAATTCATGACTCTGGCTTGATCGGGATAGTTGAGACAGTAGGATTTGATTGTATAGAAATTACTAAATGGGTTTGTATACTTGCACTTCATCTTTAATTGGGTAATCGTGATACATTGTTAGGTGTCACTCACGATTTGCGAATTAATTAGAAAGAGTTCTAATTTAATTAATTAGCTGAATTAATTATTCGCTACCGAATAATTATGAATCCGAGAGATCACACACAAATAGAATTTTCAGATTAATTGAATTAGAGAAAAGATTAATTAATTGTATTCTATCATAGATTGCAGAGTAGTCCTCGCCCTCAATTTTTTGCTATTAGAGATGGGACCTTGCGCACATTTCAAAGGTGGACTGCGAGCTTCTATTGGCGCAATATACACTGAGACGTCCAATTATTTGTTGCGGAGATAGTAAATCGTGGCCTCGAGCTTTATCTCAGATGTTTTGTTGCAAACACTTCAAATCAATGGGCGAAATATTTGCATTGGGCTGAGTTTTGGTATAACTCATCTTATCATACATCGACAGGAATGACACCCTTAGAAGCATTATATGGCAAGCCATCGCCATCTATTATTCGGTACCTTCCTCGTAATACTAATAACGATGCTGTTGAAAATGAATTATATTAGCGCAACTTGCTTCTTCGCCAACTACGCCAGCACTTGCAACAAGCTCAATTTCGTATCAAGAACCATGCTAATAAAAAGAGGCATGATAAAAAGTTCGAAGTAGGTGATATGGTATGGCTTAAACTGCAACCTTATAGACAGAATTCTATAAGAGGTCCTTTCAATTCAAAATTGTGTCGTCGTTTCTATGGCCCTTTTAAAGTAATGGAGCGTATTGGCTTAGTTGCATATCGCCTTGAGTTACCTGAGTCATCAAGAATTCACCCTGTTTTTCATGTGTCCCTCCTCAAGCGCTTCAAGGGGGCAGTTGATGCTCCAAGTAGTCCACTGCCAGAATTATCTCAATATTCCTCTCCCATCCATCGGCCCTTAGCCATTGTTGCTCAAAGATCTCTCATCAAACAAGGGAAAAAAGTTGATCAAGTATTGGTGCAGTGGGAAGGACTTCCTGTGGAAGAGGTGACGTGGGAAGATCTTATTCAGATTCAGAACCTTGAGGACAAGGTTCATTTCACAGAAGGCGGCAATGTAATGAACCCACAACAAAGACAGCCCAATGTGTGTGATGACCAAGCTGCTGAGGTGTCAAAAGGGTTCAACCAAGAAGATTCTGTGCAGTTACAAAGAGGGATGTGCACCAGGAAGATGCCACATTACCTAACATAATTGGTAACGAAATAGTCTCAAGTCGGTGATAGAGAAAAGCTATAAAAGCTAGACTAACAGTAGAATGTGGGCATGAAAAATGTATGCAATGACTTAGGCTCTTCTTCTCTCTCTTCTTCAAGAGTTCCCAATTTTCTCTAAAATTGGCTTTCTTTCATTCATGTCTTTAAATTCCCTGTAATTTCCTTTCAGTTGAATCAATACAAGCCCATGTCCACTTGTTTCATTATAAATCGCAAGTGTCTTCATTACACCAACCAATATGATCGTAGATAAATATGGGGTCGTGAAATTGTTTGACTTCACTCTCTGTATATCTCTTCCTCCTGGAGAACTGAGTGTGAAAACTGAAGTAAGAGGAACATTTGGGTTTGCAGACCCTGAGCACATCGACTCGGGCATTGTTACGCAGAAATCTGATGTCTACAATTTTGGTATATTTTTGCTCATTCTGCTAACTGGGAAAACTGCGGTTCGGAAGGATCATGAAGGCAAAAGGGTGGTTTTGTTGAAGGATGATGTTAAATATTATGCTAATAATCATCAATACGATCAACTTATAGACCCAAGAATATTGCAAGAGGAAGGAGGAGCTGGTAATGAAAATCTACTTCTATCTAATTTCCTGGATCTTGCTTTGACGTGCACACAAGACAGTGGAGAAGAAAGGCCAGATATGATTGATGTTGCAAAACAACTCCGCCTCATGGAGATGCGTATTCGTAATAGTTTGCCAAGTATCAATTAATTCTTGATTTTTTTGTCTCTTTTCCTATTTTTGCTATTTTGAATCCGTATAGTTTAGAAAAAAGATTTCATCTCTCTGTATATATATGTAAGGAAAGGCATAATATGAAGTTCTGGTGCTAGAGGAATCTGATTAATACTGTTGTCATCATACTTATTTGATCGGCATTTGCTTTCAGTGTCCGAGTGACGAAAGGTTCTTTTCGTTTTATAGCTTAATGTTTTCATCAGATTTTTAGTTTGTTCGAGAGTATGATACTGTAATCATGGAGCTACTAAGTAATTTCTATGAGCTGATTGACGAAGTTGTAAAACCATCTCCAAATACCAAGATAATAATCAAATTTCAACTTGTCTTGTTCGTTTTTTATGAGAAAGCTGAGTAAGTTTGATTAAGATAACTATTAAGCGAAAGTGATCCGTATTCTTTTTTAATAGAATTTACATGAGTTTTATACGTCACAAGTATTTTATAAATGTGTCTAGACATGACCATTTCATAATGTTGCCATAATTACACTTAAAAAAAAATTCTATCGGTCCAAACTAATATAAATTCATAAAAAAGTGAACTTTACATATGTATAACTTATTTAATTTATGTGAAAAAATTAAAATTAATTTAAATTAATTAAATAACAAACCCTCATTTTTTCTTTGGGTTTTGACCTTTTTGGATTCCACTAATCCAAATTTAACCATGTGGTCAAAATACAGGTCCCACCTCACAATTCATGGACGATATAAAGTAATAGGGAAAAAGATGCTAACGCTTTGTCCTATGAAGAAATTGAAGGCCATTGACTTGACTTTTGAGGTATGGCAAGGACGATAGGAAACCTCCATTCCATGCATCTACATCATCCTTTGATCGAAAAACAATTTTTTTTTTTTTTAAAGAATGAAAAGAGTAGGTCGCGTAATGCGAAGAAATTAACCTCTATTCCACGCATCTACATCACCCTTTGAATTTACTATTATTATCATCAATCTGTCGCGTAATGCGAAGAAATTAACTCATACGTACGGACTTAAGTGGGAAACTGCTCTAAAATGTCCATAGCAGCATCCCACGCAAATAAGAGATTCAGGAGTAGGTCTCATGAGGATGGAGGGGTAAAAAAAAAAAAAAAGAAAAAGAAAAAGCATCCACGCAAATAAACTTTATAGCAAACAAAAAAATGTTACTCTTGATTCCCAATATCATATTGGACGGATCACGATTACCTATTTACTTATACATAAATTTTATTAAATTTATGGAATTAGCAAAGGTTGCAACCTCCAATGACCCTTATATGGTTCCACTAGTGCATATTGGACTTGTAAAGAGAAAAAGTGAGACACATCTTGGAAGAAGTTTAACCTGAATTGCTAGTTAGCTACTTGGATCTTTCCTGCAATATGCCTTTAAGCCAACTCCAATAGTTCCCTTATATTTTTCTCTATATATAGAGAATTTCGATCATTTTTCTACATCCAGGGATTCGATATTTTAATTTCATTCCAACAATTTCTCTATTTAAAATTCTCTATTTTTGTTTACTCCACATGTGGAGATGTGGAGATAAGTTTAGAAAATTGTTATTGTATTTCCACATTTAGAGATAGTGAGATTTAGAAATAGAAATTCTCTATATGTTGGGGGATAGGTATAACAAAACTGTTAGAGACCAAAATCTCCAATAACTTCCTTACATGTAAAATATTTGGTGATTTAGTACACCTATTGGAGATGACAAATGACCTAAGGTCATCTCCAATAGATGATCTAAAGTGACTTCTTACCCTATATATAAGGAGAGGATTGATGAATTTTGCTCCAAAAGATCTCTTGTCCCATCACTAATTAATTGTTTGCCAAGTATTAGTTCTTAGTTTTGTCCCTTTTCTAATTTATATTATGAATTTGTTTGTGAGGTAACTTGGTTTGAAGAAGCCTTGTACTGTTTTAGTGTTAAATGTTATTGGCTCTAGCTTATAACAGAGCATACATATATTGTTTTGAACTTAAGCCGCGAGGATTGGTGATGCGAGTGTTTAATTGGTGTTGTTATAAAGCTATACATATTTGTATAAATTTTATTTTATTTTTAATTGTTTGAGCCAGTGATAATACAATATTTGATATATAAGCTACACAGCATATGTATTTTTAAAGTGTTTTTAAGGTTAAAATATCAATTTAGTCCCCCTTCATTTTCTTGCCTCCTGCCCGTTCAGAATGCCTAATACCTATTATCTAGTGCTAGAAGCCTACAAAAAAGCTACCATAAAGTTTCATTCCTCTTTCCATCGTTGACCCTGTCACGCCCCCAACCCGGCCTATAAAGGTTAGACTAGGGTGTGATCTAAACATTCAAGTCCTTTCACATCCTTAATCATTCTAGGAGGTTTAACACTTAACGTTTTATTCTGGACTTCAAAATTTTTCGAAAATCCGGCAGCATAACGACTGTAATTAGGCTCTTTGTTTTGACCTAAATTTTCTAACAGCCTCAAAATTTACCATCTCAAATTCAATTCTAGCTAAGATCACTATTACTCCATCAATTGAATTATCTATTGGTTAATTCGACGTCCCGTTTGATTTATAACCTAGTATGATGCTATGACTCGTTTGTCCATTTATTCTCGTTTCAAAATATACCTGTTAATCTTAGCTTATTAGCGAATACCTGTTGAGATCGGATAAGTACATTTACCTATTCCTTAACTAAGCATCATAACCTATGATAGATACTAGCGGTAGTAAAAGCAAAACGATCATAGTAGTGTCATGTCTAGTATCAGTCTACTTAAAATAAGTACAAACCAAAATTAGACCCCAAATTACAGTGGGGGTCTTTTACATCACAAGCAACAAATATCATAAGGGAAATAGTCTTCAAGCAGCAAAAGGTACACAAGTAGTCACGTTCAAGCAAAACAACAATAACAGGCAATCACTCCAGGGGTTCATCATTAGGTACATTATCCTCGGGTTCCTGTGCCTGTTCTTCTTCACCTGAGATGATAAAAGAGGGTGAGTTCTTATGAACTCAGCGAGGGGGAACGAGAAATAAGTTTTGAAACTCGTTTTCCGGTTTAATTTATGAAAACCCCTTTTTAAAACATGTCACATATTACAAGTAATCTGGTAAGCAATTATAAGAAACAAATCAAGAAACGGATACAATTACCAATCATTTCAAGGATACGGTGAGCATTTGCTCTCAATTTCAATTTCGAATCAATTGTTGCGGCCGACTTCAATAATCCACTTATCACTCCCAATTGGGTGTACTCCGGATGTACCCCGAAACCTACGACCCAACTCTCCAAGGGTGAATACCAAGCGAGAGAGGGAATTGGATCATGGTAGTTACGGTAACACCGGTAAGCCCGATGCCGCCCGGCGGACGTGAAACGCTACCATGCCACACGAAAGGTTGCAACCTTGTATGCAATGCACATTTATAACATTTAACGTATCACATTAGGAGGACAACAAAGTAGGTTGCCTCCAAACAGTTACAAGATCGCACGTTGTCAAGTAGCCAAACAAGGCACGATAAGACAAGTAATTTCACTTGAAAGGCATATAGAGTCATATGAACATCAAACGGGCAGCCATGTAACACATGTAAAACAGGCCATATAACTCATTAAGAAGCTCATATAATCAAGTGATACGAATTATTCAACATGCAACAACATTTACGTGGGTTCGGTAGCAAGAAAAACTTATTTGACAACATGCAATGGTCAAAACCATAATTGAAGTTATAACACATTTACGGGCAGCCCACGCAACGTACAGTTTCCACACAATATCCAATGATTAACACTTAGTAAGACTACTTAGCCATTAGGGTTTCCGTTTCATGCATAATCGTGTGTTCAATCCCTAAGTCAACTCAACATCATTCCCGAGTCATACATCATTCAATTCAAACATCCTCAAGTACCCAAAACAGTCCACGCAATATTCCAACATCACAATTCCAAGCAATTAGTACCACAAGAGAGGTTACAATAGTTTTCCATGCATATAGCTAAGTGAAACACTCACTGCAATAGGCTGTTTTCTCACAATCCATCGGGTAAGCAAAAAATCTCCAAATTCAGTGAGTAAGATGTAAAATTAAAGCTTAAGAATTTAACTAAACTCAGAAACAAACCTTGCATCAATTGGAGTTCAGAATCATTAGTTATGGCCGAAACAGTGAGGTAACACAAAACTGTCCAGATTTGTACACTTTTCATAAATTGACGTTTTTGAGGTCCTTAGAGTCAGTTTTAGCTTTGGTACATTTCTGACAAAATTGTCCAGAACTGAAAACTCTAGCAGAACACCAAATTTAATGCATTTTGGACAACATTTACTAAGTCAAACATGGTTCGTTCCACAAGGTCAGTGCATCTGCCAAAACCTGATTCATTTTTCCAGATTTCCAGATTTGGTCACATTTTAAAGATTTGCCATTTTGAGGACCTTAGAGTCAAAATTAGCTTCGGCCTATTTCTGTAAAAAATGTCCAAAACTGTCCAAACTAGTCATCTACCAATTTTCAAGCATTTTCAACATCATTTTCCTAGCTAAACTTACCTCGAACAGACTGGTCAGAGAGCTGTCACAGAAATTCGACTTCACCTAGCATCATTTCAAGCCAAGATCTTGCCATGCATGGTTGTTTAAGCTCATGAACGACCACATAACTCAAGTACAGAAGCAAATATACACATTTATGAACATGCATGTGAAATTTCAAAGAGTTTTCAAAGAATTTAACCCTCACCTTAGCAATCAACCACAAAATGCTCAAGACCCTTTGTTGAAGCTCAAATCTTCTCCTTTCCCTTGTTTAGCCGAGAACCTCACTAGTTTTTCTCTATTTTTCCTAGCTTAATGTTCAATCTCTTAGCACAAGCATGAGGTTAAACTATGAAGAAAAGAAATGAATGTCAAGAAGCTTACCTAAGGCCGAAATGAAGCTTCAATGCACATGCATGAGTGTTTTTCGAACTCTAGCTTGTTTGCTTGGTTTTCTTGATGATTTGTTTGCCTTGTTCGACCAAGGTGTGATGAAGATGAGCAAGGATGGTGAGAGTTCAGCCAAGGACCGAAATGGAGAGAGGAAATGAGAGTGAGAGAGAGATGTTGAGAGGAAATGAGAGAAATGACAACCAAATGAAGGTCTTGGCAATTTTTGAGGAGCTTGTCGGCATTGGGCAGTCCATTTTCAGCTTTGCGTCTTCAAAATGCTTTAATTTGAAATGTTAAGCATGGGCAAAATGCTATGGCCGAGAATGGTGAAGAAATTGGGAGCAATTTGAGCAATTTTTAATGCATTTTGGTGTCATAGTTTGTCTAGCATGCATATTTAATTGTGTTGTTCAAATTTCTTGCTCAAAACATGGTGTGGTCGGGTATGACATGTGAAAAATTCTGATTTCTTGTCATCTTTTGGGTGTTAATTGTTGTGTGTTGAAAATGCAAAAGGAACAAAGAATAAAGAATAAGGAATGTCTAGTGTCTGGTGCATTTTTTGTTTTCTAGTGAATGGAATTTGGATTATTATATTGTTAGTGGATTTTGTAGGATTGTTTAATAGTCTAGTGCTTCGTGTAAGATTCTTTCTCGGTTAGCGTGAAGGCACGCTTTCCTAGGTCTAAGGCATGCACTACGAGGTAGGACACGAACTATAAGACGAACGCACGGTTTTTAAGTAAACGCACGTAACCCTATATGAATGCACAAAATTCAATGCAAGGCACACAAGACTAAATACAATTCTCAAACCTAGGTCATGGCACGCAAATCTAGGTTAAGGCACGCAAACGAGGTATCACACGCAAATCGGGGTTGGGCCTCACAGACCCTATCTATGTTTCTATGATAGTCCAAGAACATGCTCATTCTTTAGCCCTAGAGAGACTCTTAAATTCCACAATACCATTATGAGCTCAATATATATGAGTGTTTATTCCGTGAAATAGCTCGAATTTTAAATCATTCACTTGTTTTAACTACTCATGCTATAGATGTAGGAATGTCAACTCCCTTCTCGTGGGCTTTTGAGAAGCGGGAAAAATTGTTAGGATTCTATGGCAGAGTTTTGGGTGCCAGGATGCATGCTAGTTTCAAAAGTTTTCCTCAGAACGCGAGCCTTGAGGCTTTCATCGAAACAAAGAGAGAGGTTGATGGGTGCTTTTTTCTGTGTTAGCTAGGTGAAAAGTTTACTTAACTATAAATAGATTAGTAATAATAAGGAAGAGCTACATCAAATTATTCACATATAATACCCAACAGTTGAGTGGTATAGTCATGTAGGAGGCCTCTTCTAATAAGAGGTTTTGAGTTCGAATCACGATTTTGGCCTTGCATATGTTTAAAATTAAAAATTAACTTTGGGAATGTGAAAACTCAATTTTAAAGAAGTTGAAGAGTTTCACATCGTAAAAATAAAGTCATTTATTTTTGTTTATATATCCTAAGTTTGACACTTAGGGTTGGCCCTAAGGGGCACCAATGTCGTTAGACAAGAGAAGACCTACCAAGTATTAGGTTCGACTCGAACCATCACGTGTGCCCACTTGGTTTGGCTTGGCATGACATGTGGACCTGGGTATGGGTTCGGGTCTTGGGCCTAGGGGCTTTATCTTTTTGGGCAAAATTTCTTTTGATTTTGTCCAAAGAATAATAAAATAATCTTGAGGGGTTTGTGTCACTAGGTTGTTAGCACCTTTTTGGTGTAGTGTGGTGTGGGGTGGGGTAGGGTGGAGTAGGGTGGGGGGAGGGGCAATAAAACCTTAACAAAATTGGATCTCATCCAAGACTCGATCGATAATCATTTATGTATACTGTTCTTCCAAGTAAGTTTTATTATTTCTTATATTTTAGAAAACTAATTTTGCATTTTTTAATAAAGTTTCCCAAAACACATAAGTTATACACTCAACACTAATTTTTCTAACAGAATTGACTTTTGAGGTCCTTATAGGTGGATAAGAAACTTCCAGGCATCTTACCATAGCATATGCCAAAGATTTGACTCATACAAACAGATTTTATTAAGTGACCTATTCATCTAAGAGTTTAAATTGTTCAAAAGATAGTTTATAAATATATTTATTTATTGTTTTCAACACGTCCACTCACCTACAAGCAAGATTCATTTTATCTTTCCAAAACTGTGTGGATAGTTTAACGGTTTTAAAACAGTTTAATACCCTAAGTTCCAATACCTCATCTAAATATTTAAGTTGTTAGGGAACAATTCAGTATTAATTATATCTAGTTTTTGTTTTCAACAAATTAAAATAGCAAATTGCTCGAAAACAGCCATTGCATCAGCCACGCAATAATTTACACGAAATGAATATTATTGCCGCCAGCCCATGATATCCTTCCAGCTAATTGCTTGGATCTTTCCTGCAACGTGCCCGTACGCTTGGTTGACTAAAATGGGCTACATAATAAGTACTGAACAACGCGTTTTGAGATCTTGCTGTAATACATTGCATGTCATCACCATTTTTCGGGAATACATTGGCACCAACCTTCCAATATTTTGAAATATAAATTCATTCATTTTTTCAATTTTTCTTCAAATTTCATCACGTTCTTCTGTTGTTCAATTAGTTGATGGTTCTAAACTTCTGAATTACCCCAATTTTGTTAACTGCATCTCCTCTATGGGTCTCGCCAGAAGAATTTTGTCATCATTTAAGCCAAAAAAGGAGGAGGAAGAAGAAAAGGCAACGCACTTTTTACAGAACGGTGGTGAGTTACTAGCAGAGCTAATTGCATTTTCCAACGGACGGTATGATATTCCCATTCGTAGCTTCGCTGCCAAAGAGCTAGTCAAGGCAACAAACAACTTTTCTGAGAGTGTTTTCACCAAGAATGAGACTGTCATGTTCATAGGTCATTTAGACGGACGCCAAATCTTGGTTAACAGGTGGACAGGTGGGAGGAGTTTCAGAAGGAATGAAGCTATATGTGATTTGGTGATTGCTTCACATATGAACCACCACAAGAATGTCTTGAAGCTCATAGGTTGTTGTCTGGAATTAGCTTTTCCGGCTTCTGTGTATGAATATGCTGGAAGTATACTTCTATCTGATTTGATGGCCTCTAGAAGTGACAACAGGTTATTATCTTGGAGAAGTAGATTAAAAATTGCAAGCGATATCTCCAGCACAATTCTTTATCTTCACACGGCCTTTTCAACGCCTGTTATTTATAGGAACATAAAGCCGTCCAAAGTAATCATAGATCAAAATGGGGTCACTAAATTGTTTGACTTCACTCTCGCTATATCGCTTCCTCCTGGAGAAATGAGCGTAGAAGATGATGTAGCAGGGACGTTTGGGTTTGTCGATCCTGAGTACTTTGCGTCAAACTTTGTTACTCAGAAAAGTGATGTCTATAGTTTTGGAGTGTTTTTGCTCCTACTGCTAACCGGGAAATCCATGTTTTGGGAGGATCATGAAGGCGAAAGTGTTCATCTAATTAAACATGTTACACATTATGCTGATAATCATCAGTATGACGAATTTGTAGACCCAGGAATATTGAAAGAGGTACGAGGAGTTGGTAATGATAGTCTACTTCTATCTTTCGTGGATTTGGCTTTGACGTGCACACAAGACAACGGAGATAAAGGGCCAAAAATGATTGATGTTGCAAAACAACTCCAACAGATGGAAAAGAGCGTTCGTAATCATTTGCCAAATATTAGTTCTTAATTTTTGTCTATTTTTAATTTTTTTATTTTAGAAACATTAATGTTATGTCTCGATACATTGATTAGAAACCGAGTGCAACTAGGAATGCTACAGTTTTATGGAAGGAAAAAAGGTCAATTTGACATTGTATATGACATTGTATTTCTTAAACAGCTCAAAGATTACATATAGTATGACTGTTAATATTGATCCTAGACACTGAATTTGTTCTTTCAGGCTTTGTAACAGAGAGTTGAGTAGATATTTGGGGTAAAATGCATCATATACCCTTGTGTTTTGTAAAAGTTGCATAATAAACCTTCTGTTTTTAAAAGTGGCGGAAACCCCCTGTGTTATCCTTAATATTGCACACTCTCCCCAATCCGAACATTTGTTAAACTTTGTCAGTTAAAAGTTTTAAAAGACGAAATTACCCCCGTTAGATAAAAACATTTTGCATTTTATTTAGCTTTTCAATTTTTCTTCATTATTATGCATCACATTAATGAAATTTCCATACAAATAATTTCATATAAATGTTAAATATTTTCATTCTACTTGAAATAAAAAATTTAATGTTTCAAGTTTCATGTGATTTGATCAAGAATTGAAAAAAAATATGAATTTTTGAAGTTTTTCTTTCATGGACTAGAATTCTGCAAGTTAAAAGTTAAAGAGGACCACAAAACGGCATCTTTTTGCGTTTAAAGTCCGATCAAAAGCAAAACCTGACGAATAAAGCAATGCCACATAACAGAGGCTAAAATTTATAACAAAGTTGGCATATGAAGGATTTGAACCCATGACCATCAATCTCATCCACGAGTAACTTAACCATCAAGCCATTTTGTACTCTTGAGTCTTATTCCAGCATGAAATATATAGATTTGCTTCTGCATTACAACAGTGACCACCACACTCAATCTACATCATTCCTCTCACCATCTTTATCAACTACATCTGCCACTGCAACCACCTCTACCAGCCAGTAACAAATCTATCAGCACAAAAATCTATCAAACTATTGCACAACAATAACCATTTTAAAGTCATGAAACTTTGGGAAAAAATAAGGTTTAATTTAAAATCCAATCTCAAAGCTCAATTCCTATATGAAACTTATTTATAGGTTATGAGAATTTTCAACCCAATCTCAAAGCTTAATTCATGTATGAAAATTATTTATAGGTTATGAGGATTTTCAAAATATTATTACTTTTAAGTATCTAAAATTATTTATGGTGGAGATATGTAGTGGTGAGATGTGCTAGAGGTGAGGAAGAAGAAAGGTGAAAAAAGAAAAGAAAAACAAAAGAAAGAAAAGTTACAAAGAAGGGTATTTTGGTCAATCAATAACATTTTAATACTTTGTGCGATTCTTACTTGCATTATAAGTGTGTGTATATCACTCTCCGTTAAGTTTAAAGGAAAATTGGATGGAAGGGTTATGATATAACATTATGGATAACACGGGAGGTTCTATGCTACTATTGAAAACATAGGGTTTATTATGCAACTTTTTGCAAAACACAAGAGGTTATGATGCATTTTACTCTAAATATTTGTTGGCAAAAATTAATATAACTTGTGTGTATAATCTTGCGTGTTGGGTAGTAATTACAAAATAATTAAAATATATATATAAGTGTAATAAATAAAACTGAAAAGAAGACTTACTTGTTTACACAAATTATGTAAAGTACTATGAGTGAATGCATTGGATCAAGGCCTGAATTTAATTCAGTCTCCTTAAGACTTAATTGCTCCGCTACGGTGCTTACGGTCACTTGCGGTAGTCTTTTAGGATACAACGATCATCGACTGACGATAGGAGCACTCCAAACTGTTCAGACACGGCGAACCAAATAATGCAGAATTCTCTCTCTCTTTTATGCAAAATGTATGTAAGATGATTATTAAAAAAAAAAACTCATGTTTAAATATCAAAACCCCGGGGTATTTATATAATTTTGATGTCTGTTTGTAAAAAGTATGAAACATTTTCTGACTAGTTATAATCATTCATATTATTTGGTTAAAAAACCAAATTACAACAATCCCCTACATGAATGGAGATTGACTAGTCATAATGAAAAGAAACTATGCAGACACAAGAGAGAGTTCAATTAGTAGATTCTGCATCGAGATAGGTAGCCAAAGACCTTGAACCTTCTCTAGTGAAGCACTATCGGATTTACTCGCTAACCAGTGAACACGATGTCTTGAACTGTTCAGCTTTTTGTGTAAACCAAGACAATAGAACTCACACAGTACCCTCAGGAAATTATTTGAGGTTCTCATTGTTGTGTTCGTTTTGGCCCTAAACAACTCTTGGTTTTCATGAGTACTCTAGAGAATTTAGCCTTAGAAATTCTCATAAGAGCGGCCCACTCCCTACTTACATAGCTGATTTCTTATTTAGAGTATCCTGCGGTACCCCACTTGGTTTTCCAAGATATAAGAACCATTAAAAGCATAGCTTAACCTAAACTTTTACAGGTAGCACTGTCTGCTCATCATAGGAATTGGTTGGAAGTTTAACCCCACAGTGCTTAAACTAAGTTGTAGTTACATAATTCGGTTTTCCCTTTAAACCTAGATCTTGGGATCTCCAGTCAACTAGGTAGGATTTCCATTATGACAACTCTTTTAAATATAGGCTAAAGACCTATTCCCCTCAACGAATTATACACTTACTCTCTAGATAAACTTCTTGTAAGCGAATCCGCAACTATCCTTTGACTTCACAAAGTCAACATAGATAACTCCATTAGAGAGTGATTATTTCACGGTACTATGTCTATGACAAGTATATTTAAAATTACCGTTGTACATGACACTTTGTACCCTTCTAATCGCTAATTGACTACTGCAGTAAATGCAAATAGTTGGCACAAGTATTATCCAATTCGGAATATCCTCAAACTTTGACAAAGCTTTTCAAATGTCTCTCTAGCTTTTTCAAAGCAATAACTTCAGATTTCATAGTGAATCTAGTAATACCAATATGATTAGAGGATTTCCAAGATATAATTGCACCTCTCTATGTAAAGACGTATATGTTTGTAGAGTTCATGTCTTTAGAATTAAAATATCCAAGTTAGCATTGTTGCACTTCTCTAGTACACCTGGATAATTAATATAATGCAACCCATAGTTCCAAGTTATTTTCAAATACCTCAGAACTCTTATTATAGTATCCATTAGATTTGTCTAGATTGCTAGTATAACTACATTCGAGTGTCGTGCAATTCATGACATATATTATACTTGCAATTGTATAACAATTCAGATATTCTTTCACCAGTATTTTCTGTTAGAAGTTAATTTACATCTATAGATGTGCTCAATGAACTATTAAAAGGTATTATCTCAATATTATAATTGAGATAGAACAAGTCCATCAAATGTTAACTCAAATAACATTTGCTATATACACACAATACTTCTATTGAATTACTGGTCAACATTCTCTTGATAATCTTAATGACATCATTATTGCTGCTAATAAGAATGGCATCCACAAAAAATCAAACAATGATGTTTTCTTGACCTGCGTCTTTCACAAAGACTATTGTCACACTTTTTGATCTTAAAGTCATTTAGTATATGACTTTATCAAATTCTCATGTCATTGTTTCAAAGTTTGTTTTAAATCATCAAGTGATTTAACACACTTATAGACGTTTATTTTTTCAAGAACCACAAATCACTTGGTCTTTCCACATGGATAATAAATACCATTTAAGAAGGTTGTATTCATATCAATATGATGTAAACCAATATTGTATATAGCTATAAAAGCTATTAACATCCAAATTGATATTATCCTTGTAACTGGTGTAATGTATCAAAATATTCATGGTCTTTCATCTACTTGTAACCCTTATCTACGAGCCTTGCCTAGCAATTTAAATTTATCCATCAATTTTTATCTACCATTTGAAAATCCATTTACCGTATAAATGTTCATTTTCATGAGGAAGATCCACCAGTTTTCAGGTTTAATAATAGAGTCAATTTCTCTATTACTTTTCTTTTCCAAAGTGGTATTTCAAGAGTTCATACCACTCTATGAAACATAAACGACTCATTTCCTAAATAAATAAAAAATATTTAAAAAATCATTTAGACTTTATAGCTCTTAAAACATCTTCATCTTCATTGTTATTTGGTATAGACTTTTGGACTATATCATTTCCATGAATACTAGAAATAGTATTATGCGTTCTTATCAAAGAACTTTGCTCTTATACAGTTTTACAAGAAACATTTCTCTGAAGAAATATGTAATTCTTGACTCAATAATTGTATTGACATTAATGTCATCAAATAAGAAACTTGTACACAAAAGTAATTTTTGCATACCCAATGAAGATACAATAATTTTGACCATTGTAGGAGTAAAAACTCCTACCTTAGTTAAATACCCCCACATTTTTTAAGAATTAGAAGAAAAGTGGTCAAAATCTTCCATAGCTCAAGCAACATCTTGCTTAATTTCTTGTGGGTAGCTTGTTGATAATACTCTTCATAATCAAAATAGCCTCCCCCACAAGTTCTGGAGTAATTCAGATTTAATCAACAAAGCATTAGTATTTGATAGATAAGCAATGTCATGTTTAACGCAATATTTCTCAAAAAGAAACCATAAATTTTCCTTCTCTATTGCCTTTTTGCTAAGTTGATTATCAACTTCTATTTTATTTAAATCTTGTGCAATTGTAGATAAAAAGTAATAAAATACTTTTACTACCTCTAATTTGCACAATCATTTAATTCACAAAAATCATCGTAAATTAAATTCAATAGTTATTTGTAAACATATAAGAAGTTTCACTAATTTTGATTCTATGCATATCACAAATTTATGCTAAGAATCAAAATTCACATATCCTAATTTATCACACCATATATTAGGATAATCCATCAGATCAGCAATGGAACTAATATTATAATGGCACCAATAGTAGGTACAATGCTTATTAAATTTAATTTTAATAGACCATCACATAAATACCTTCTAACCATATACATCTCACATGTATATACCATATATACCAATAACTCGTGAGAAAATAGCATTTTTCACGCCACAATTACTTAGACAAGTAATATGCATGCTATTAAATAATTTGTATATATTTTTATAATAATATTATGAACTCACAGGTACAAATCCACAAAAAATATAAATTATAATCTACTATAATGATTTATCATCACATTTTCAAAAAAATTATGGATGTGCACTTAGAAAAAAGCCAAAGATATAATGTTCTCCAAACAATATTTCTTATACCCAATCCATAGTGCCCACTAATATTGACTAAGTGGCCAACCATGACAAGTAATTATAAGAATGAGAAAATTATATTTCAACTCATGATTCATATCTCACTAGATAAACAATGCAAATAAAAAGTAATACTTAAAGTACAACTACTTTTATATACATCTAGATAATTATTTAAATTATTTAAATAAATCATATCACATTTGGGTATATATTCCAATTATATAACAATATACCTTAAACATGAAACACAATCCAGGAAATGATATATTAACATAATGAGAGTAAAAATACGATTTAGTACTATTACTCGTTACTAGTCATATTACAAGCATTATTGACCAACACTTAAAAGATCGATAAGATGCAATATCAAGACTAGGAAATCTCAATTTGCCTCTCAAAAGCAAAACTTTCTCATAAGATAAATATTGCATATAGAGCAAAATACTCTCATATATGTATTTAAATAAATTAAACACATAAAAATTCTCTTCTGTGCATTAATTGACATTCCGAGAATATCTTCCAGAAACTAATATCTAAATAATTCTAAATCCAAAAAAGTAAAAGAAAGTAATGTCATTGACATCTCGTCATGTAATGACATTTTGTGCCTTAACAAGATGTCTCTAAATTTAAAAAATTTAAAAATAATAATTTATTATACACATACATCAATATAACACAATGATGTATTAGCACCAAATCACCACCAATTACCGGTCATGTTGATATTGCATGCCCAATTAACCATCCACATAGGCATAATGTGTGTTCACATAAGTACCACCTCATATACCATATTAATAATACAGGTGCACTACGTCATCAACAAGGCATATTATGTAACTTTTCCAAAATATGAATAAATTATCCTGAACTAATATCCCGAAAAGTTTGTTGAACATCAACAGCTTACACACGCGATGCAATGCTTCAGAAGTTTATAAATCCTTAAGCACTTCTGCCACGTGTGTGAATATAGATGTATAAGTAACACCTCTAGAAATCTAAGAGGTGCCTTTGGCTTGGTGGTTAAGAGTTAGTTATCCTATTAAAACGTATGAAGTTCGAGACCAAGAATTCCCTTTATTTTATTTCCCTTTTCTCCTGCAGCGGTAAGCAGACACAGCGCCATGTGGTTACTGCTAATTAATAATAAGCCATGCTTGACATAAACGAAGTGAACCCATTTGGTCTGTTGGTCAAACATTTGATGCCAAGAAAGATATGAAACAACGACATAGTAGTCAATCTTCCTCATCAAACGAAGAAAATTTCAGCCATTAATAATATCATCACATAAAATCTTTTAAAAAATTCATATTTCTCTCATTTTTAGTCCAAATTTTATGAAACTTGAACTGTCAGATTCAGAGTTTTGATTAGAATATGTATATATAGAAGGTTTTCCATTTTCAAAGATATCACAGAGACCTATCAATATGGCATCATATGGATTAAAATGTGTATAGATACACACAATTATTATGGAAATCCATTTCCGAACAGCATACAACAAAAACCAAGCCTATATGGCTCTCTGCATTCAGATTCACAAGTTTAAACAGGCATGTACTCTATTTCTAGATTATGACAAAAATTATATTAGGAAAAAGATATTATCTTCAAAAAGACGAAACAAATTTCTTCAAAAAAATTCCAGCAACATGTACAACACACAAGATATATTTGAAAATGCAGAAACAGACAAGATATATTTGAAAACGCAGAAACAGATTAAGTCTTAAAATTGTTGGCGAAAATTAATATAACTTGTGTGTATAATCTTGCGTGTTGGGTAGTAATTACAAAATAATTAAAATATATATATGTGCAATAAATAAAACTGAAAAGGAGACTTACTTGTTTACACAAATTATGTAAAGTACTATGAATGAATGCATTGGATCGAGGTATGAATTTGATTTAATCTCCTTAAGACTTAATCGCCCCACTACGATACTTACGGTCACTGGCGGTAGTCTTCCCAGATACGATGATCATCGATTGACGGTAGGAGCAATTCAAACTGTTCAAACACGACGAACCAAATAATGCAGAACTCTCTCTCTTTTATACAAAAATGTCTGTAACATGATTATAATAAAAAAAAAAACTCATGTTTAAATGTCAAAACCCCAGGGTATTTATAAAATTTTGATGTCTGTTTATAAAAAGTATGAAACATTTTCTGACTAGTTATAACCATTCATATTATTTGGTTAAAAAACCAAATTACAACAATATTTGTGTTAAATAACTTATGATTAGAAATTATAACTTGTTATTATTTTGATCGCTAGATATATTATACACGGCACATAAAAGCTCTTCATAATAAAATGACTTTTAAGTCATCATATAACAAGGATATAGATCTTAAAATATGAAGACTTCTAGACTTTGTGGAGTCAGTGCTGAAAGTCGCAAATCCCATTAATAGTCTACCATTGGATCCGCCCTTGTCGGGGTGTATAGTGAGTGTGCAAAGGGCAAAGAGGGACAAAATGGGAATGACATATTCTTTTGAGGGAAGTATAGAAAATCACTTATTGTTAGACGAAAGTGTCATTACTCTCCTCACAATGTTAAAATTAACTCATAGTTCCCCTTGGTTCAAAAAGCATTGCATATTACTTCTCCGTTAGAAACTTCGTTCAAGTTAACAGTATTTATGTAACACGTTCGATAAAACATCAGTCATAACGGCTCAAGTTCAATTCTTTTTATTCTTCAAGTTTGGTTCTGTTTTATCTACAAAACTCCATCCATCCTCTGGTATAATAAGCCAGAGGCAGTAAAAATTTAACTCTAAACAGTATAAGATCTCTTCAAACCAAGCTAGCTCACAACTTAGTATCAAACCACTAGCAAAAGACATAAAATAGTTTTAAAATATACGAATTCAAATTAGCAAATAGAACAAGCAATAAAAATTAAGAGCTAATACTTGGCAAACGATTCCGGATGCTTTTTTCCATCTGTTGGAGTTGTCTTGCAACATCAATCATCTCTGGCCTATCTTCTCCATTTTCTCGTGTGCACATCAAAGCAAGATCCACAAAAGACTGAAATAAATTTCCGTTACCAACTCCTCCTTCGTCTTCCAATATTCTTGGATCTATAATTTGGTCGTATTGATGATTATCAGCACGCTGCCTAACATAATAAACTAGGAAAATTTTCTCTCCTTCGTTTAGTATGGTTTGGTTCGGATCCTCGCAAATCACAGTTTTCCCGGTTAGGAGTACGAGTAAAAACACGCCGAAGCTGTAGACATCAGTTTTCTGAGTAACAAAGCTCGATGTGGAGTACTCAGGGTCGATATACCCAATCGTCCCTGCTACACAATCTTCCACGCGCATTTCTCCAGGAGGAAGCGATATAGCGAGAGTGAAGTCAAACAATTTAGCGACCCCATTTTGATCTATGATTACTTTGGACGGCTTTATGTTCCTATAAATAACAGGCGTTGAAAAGGCCGTGTGAAGATAAAGAACTGCGCTGGAGATATCGCTTGCAATTTTTAATCTACTTCTCCAAGTTAATAACCTGTTGTCACTTCTAGAGTTCAACAAATCAGATAGAAGAATACTTCCAGCGTATTCATACACAGAAGCCGGAAAATCTAGTTCGAGACAGCAGCCTATGAGCTTCAAGACATTCTTGAGGTGGTTCATATGTGAAGCAATCACGAAATCACGGATCGCTTCATTACGAGTAAAATTTCTTCCACCTGTCCACTTGTTAACCAGGACTTGGCGTCCGTCTAAATGACCTCTGAACATGACTATCTCATTCTCGGCGAAAACACGCTCGGAAAAGTTGCTTGTTGCCCTGACTATCTCTTTGGCAGTGAAGCTACGTATAGGAATATCATACCGTCCATTGGAAAATGCAATAAGCTCCGCTAGCAATTCACCACAGTTCTGTAAAAAGTGCGTTGATTTTATTTCTTCCTCTTGTTTTGGCTTAATTGATGAGAGAATCCTTCTGGTGAGATCCATAGGAGATGCAGTTAGCAACAGTGGTTTAAGGCAATTCAGAATGTTGGAACCATCAACGAATTGAACAACATGAAGATAAACATATACTAATCACATCAAATTTGAAGAATTGAAAGAATGAATGTACAGCTCAAAATCTAGGAAGATTGATACTCTTCTTGATTTTTAAGCGATGCATGGTTAATAAAATGATGGCGACAAGCTAGATATATATATTCTAGCAAGATCTTAGATTTCATTTCCCAGCACTCATAATTCAGGCACCTTACAGGAAAGATCCAAGCAGCTAGCTGGCAATTCAGGTTATACCTTCTTCAAAGAGGCTTGTCAAATTATTGTCTTCACGGTTCAAGTGGCACATTTATTCTTTGCTGTAAATTTGCCTAGATGCTGCTATTGACTTTTTAGAGCAATTTTTAGGCATTACAGGACAGAGTGATGCAAATGCATGTTTTCCTATCGTTCTAGCGAGACCTCAAAAGTTAAGTCAATGGTCATCAATTTCTTCGTAGGACAACGCGTAAAAATCTTTTTTAAAGACTCATACTTGATATCGTCCATGAATTATGAGGTGGACCTCAATTTGGACTGCCTATAGTTAGATTTGGGTTAGTGGAATCCAATAAGGCAGCGCTATGAGTTTTTTATTTTTGTTTTTTGTTTTTTACTTTTTATTTTTTGTGAAGAAGTTGTTTATGAGCTGCTGCACCCACTGGAGCTTTTTGTATTTTCTTATAAATAAAGATAGAAGAAGTGAATTATTCTAAAAAATAATTTGTACAATAAGACACTAGTTCGTTGGCGATAGCGTATACAATATGTGCTAAATGTAAATTGTGTAGTAGAGAATTAGCGATAAACAATAAACAGAATAAATCAAACACTAAATATTGATGAGTATAAACTACATACAAACCGAGGCTCGAGTTAGATTTAATATTGATTAATTACTTCACTATGGTGTTTACGTGTCAATAGTATAAACCTCTCAGAATACAACGAAATTACCTTTTCTAATAGTAGTACTCTAAATTACAAAAATCTTCGTATTTATAATGCCTAAACTCTCTCAACTATGCTGTGGTATGCAGAGATTAGCCTATCTAAGACTCTGAAAATGTGTGTCAAACCCATGCAAAATGGCCTGTTCTTTTATAGGAGATGTTGGGAAAATACATGATAATTTAAAATTTTAATTAACGCAGCGGAATGTTCTCATGTATCTGTTCATGGTTATTAACGCATATCTAATAACAGATAATAAATTTAATCTAATTAATCCATAATTTTAGAATTATCTCTTGCCGCTAAGATTTCGGTAGACGAGCTTCCCACATGTGAAGCCTTCAAGATTAGTCTACACAAAATCTGCGCTATCAACTACATTTCACCCACTAGAGTTCTTAGATAAATCCTATATTTTATTCTGACTTTAGAAAAGTGTGCTAGCTATTTATCTGTCAGAATACTACAATATATAGGAGTCATACATGACCTAGGATCATATGTGGACTGGTCTTAATTAACCAGTATTAGACCTCATAATAACCAGATCACCATCTAATTACTACAAGCTCAACTAAATTAATATTTAGGACGATCCTAAAAATTAATTTAATCTTTTATCTAATCCAATTAATTCACAAATTCCTTTTGTATGTGACTTTTTGGTTTCATAATTAATCAGTAGTGAACAATTAATTTCACAAATTAATTAAATTAGAACTCCTTCTAATTAATTAGCAAATTGCGAGTGACACTTAGTAGTATATCGCGACTACCCAATTAAAGATGAAATGCAAGTATACAAACAAATTGCGAGTGACACCTAGTAGTATATCGCGACTATCCAATTAAAGATAAAATTCAAGTATACAAACCCATTTAGTAATTTATATGCAATCGAATCCTACTGTCTAAATTATCCTGATCGATCCAGAGTCATGGATTGGGTCGTCAAACTCTATTACTCGATCATATGCCAAAATATATTTAATTAGTAACTAATGAATAATCCGTGAAACGACTTCTACCATTCCACCTTGGCCAAGGATTTTTAGTTACTTAATTAACAGATCGCATAGGATTCTTAATTGACAATTTCTGTATTTACACGCACATACCTGATAAATCCGTATTTTTAGTAACTTTAACCCATTAAATCATGTATATTATATTATTATTTCAAGCTTAATTGTATATTTTATACAAATTTAGTGCAATATAGGTTTTAAAGAAGAAAGAGCAAAAAGGGCCATAAAAACTAACTTTTGAAGATAATATTCAGCACAACACTGAAGGAAAATGGTAGAACAATTTCAAAACGAGCAAAGCGAGATTGAATTTGACCAAACCGAGTACAGAAACGGATTCAAGACACTAAAAAATCTTGGAATAGACCCAGTCAACTTTTTGGTCAACGGTCAATGGTCAAAGTCAACCGAGCTGGTCAAAGTCAAAGTTCACCTACCACAGCCAGAAGGGCATTCGAGCGCCCCTTTTCCATGCTCGAGCGCCACTTTTTTAAAAAGGCTGACAATTGAGTGGCAGAGTACAGACCAAAAATGACAGAAAAAATAAAAAAATTCAAAAGTGTAGAAGGGCGCTCGAGCACCCCCTTGCATTTTTGCCTATAAAAATCGCGATTTTCAACAACAAGACGGACCATAATTTTCCTTAGCTTATTTTCTGTTGCTTTTGTGAGTGTTTGTGTGATTTCTTTATGTGTTTTTGTTAGTAGTTAGTTGTGTGCAAAGTTATAATCCTGAGGGAAGGGGTCTAATGAGCTATCAGCATATCAAAGTCATACCGGTCTACCAAAATCCGTTCAAACACGATAAGTATTCTTTGATTTTGGTTTTCATTATGAATTTGTGTACTTTAAAGTTTATCATGGCATACTAGACCCAAGATTTGGGGTAGTATATGTGAGGTTATTCTTGTACATATGTTTTGATTCAGATTTATTAAAGTCTCGTATTTTTATTTCTAAGTATTCTTTGATTAATTATACATATACTTGTAGTTATGTTATATTTAATTGATAGTACATATACGCCCGGTTTTGTAAACTAGTGGCAATACAATACTACCTCAGATGGATTCTAGTCTAGTTGTACCGATACGTCCAGGTTACATAAGTGAAAGTTTAATTGAGAGATTGGAAATCATTAGGTTGTACCAACACATCCAGTCTTGCTAATTAATTAATCTTCTCACTTATGTAATTAAAGGCTCATTTCAGTAATGGAAGCTTATAACCCTATTTCTGAAGGACTTAACTTTAAATCTGAATCAATAACTTTATACTTGCGTATACCGAACTATAACCACCCTGAATCATTAACCTTTTGGATTTTCATTGTTGAGTATTGTGATTCTTCAGTTTAATATCCTTGTCTAATTCACTTTTGGATCTTGTTACTACCATATCTTTGGACATTTTTTGGACTTTTGGACTTAATTTACCGTACTTTTGGACTTTTGGACTTAATCAAACTTATCCATGATGGGAGATAGTCAAACAATTCTAAATTAAGGACTTAACATAATTTGATAACCCAATTTCTATGGATCGACCCTCTACTCGCCACAGCTAGAGGTAATTCAAGGTAAGCAATATTTTCAATTATTTAACCTTACTATTTTTTAACGCAAAAAGACGCGATCAAAATCTGGCGCCGTTGCCGGGGATCGGTGTTCATCAAATAAGATAAGTCTTTGATTTATGTATATTATTGTTAACTTGTATATATTTTAGTTTTTAGTGTTTAGTTTTCATTTTTATTTTAGTTAATCTTGTTATTTTATAGACTTTGTCTGACTGAAGATGTTAAACTTAACGCTCCTAGGAGGCAACCTAGAGATTCTTGTGGTGTTAGGGTTCAATTTTTATTTTCTGTCATTTATCTTTCATATCAAATGAGTCTTTTTCTAGCTTAAATTTAAAAAAAAAAGTGTGATTTTGTAGAACATAGGTTTGAGGAAGATTACATCTTCTTTAATCTTTAAATGGCCTAAAATCTCAATATGTTCTCATTTTTCACAAACTTTTGAACCCCATAAAAGAGTTTAAATGGTCAGGGTAGTTGATTTCCTTTAAAATAAAAAATAAAAAATTTGGATTTAGTTCTTCTGAATATTAGATCTAGGGGTTGATTGTTGATATGTCTCGAGAATGTCTTTAGTTAATCTTGCCACTAAGTTTTTTTAACAACTTTGGTAATCTGGTGTGATTTCAACACTCACTGCATAATTTTCAGCAACTGTTATGGCTATACATTCATTAGTTTATATATTTTGAGTCTCATCCAATGCATTTGTTAGCAAACCATTAAAGTAGATTTATTGTGTATATTTTAATTTGGTATGTTAAATTTCTCTCTTTAAAAAAAAAAAAAAAAAAAAAAACACATAACAAAAATTACTCATTGCGAAACCAAATTGTATATATCATTGAGTTTTAAATTTCGTTTTGTATCACTTTTGTTTTTATCCTCATAACTAACGTTGGTGTTTGAAGCTTTTAATGACAAATCTTCTTTCAGAACCATTTGAGGAACAATGTTTAGAATTTTTATCAGGCTGTATCTATCTTTTTAATTTGCAATACATTGCATCACTTTCTTATATTGAGGGCAATGTACGGTTCGGGTTTGAGGAGGTAGGAGAAAATCGTTGATACCACCTATTAAAAAAATTTCAAAGTTTTTAAAATTTTCTTGCTTCATTTATTCATAATAATTAAATTTGAGTAGTTAATTGTTGAAATATGGTTGGAATGTGATAAAATATTTGAATTAACTTTGAATTTGGAATAGAAAAATGATTAGCCGCTAAGAGTTGAGTTTGTATCTAGATTTTTTTTGAAACCTTGTTAACTATTATTATTACATCCTAACAGCGTCACATGATTCAATTAGAAGTTTTTTATTAACTATCAAAAAATGAGTAGATTGAGATGTTTTCAATGTGAGATATTGTGTTTTATTAAAATTTGACTTATTTTTCTAGATCGGTATACTCATTTGAAAAAATATATATATATATATGTAGATGACTCGCTCAACATCATTCAAATTTCAAAAGTGTCGATTCAGCAAAAAGAGGCAGAAAAGAAACTCATAACAAAATGCTTTTGTCTAACCATTTTTGAGCATTTTTGGTTATGAAAGAGCTATCAATACAAATCCTGCCAGACAAACCTTCTTTCACCAAACACAATTCAACTGAAGAAAGGCAATACTTTAAGAAAGTTTTTGAATCAAGCAACACCAAACACAATTCAACTGAAGAAATGCAATACTTTAAGAAAGTTTTTGAATCAACCAACATCTACCATTCGAGTCATTTATTCATATATAAAAATAAATAAAAAAATAAAATAAATAAATATTTAAGGGAGTATTACATGATTTGGAAGGTAGTTGACTTTTAACATTTCATGACTATCCATAGAAAATATTTTTGATTTTACAAATTTTGCGTGATTAATTTTCTTACCTCTTAATTGAGCTACAAATGTTTAAAAAGGCTTTAAAAAAAATTTGTAATTAAGTTGGTTTCTATTCTTCTAGATACAAAATAATTTCTTGGGGTGTAATTATTTAGAAGACAAATTCACTGTTAATCTTGTAAGTTTATAAAATTTAACTGTATGAATACATTGACTACTTAGATTTAATATTTATGAATATATGAAGTAATTGATGCCTTTACTTGAGGACAAGCAAAGAATGAGTTTGAGGGGTTGATAAATGCGTATTTTTAGTAACTTTAAACCATTAAATCATGTATATTACATTATTATTTCAAGCTTAATCGTATATTTTACACAAATTTAGTGCAATATAGGTTTTAAAGAAGAAAGAACAAAAAACGGCCATAAAAACCAACTTTTAAAGCGAATATTCAGCGCAACACTGAAGGAAAATGGTAGAACAACTTCAAAACGAGCAATTCGACATTGAATTTGGCCAAACTGAGTGCGGAAAGGGATTCAGGACGCTGAAAAACCTTGGAATAGACCCAGTCAACTTTTTGGTCAACGGTCAAAGTCAACGGTCAATGGTAAAGTCAACCGAGCTGGTCAAAGTCAAAGTTCACCTACCACAGCCAGAAGGGCGCTCGAGCGCCACTTTTCAACACTCGAGCGCCACTTTTTGAGAAAGGCCGACAATTGAGCGGCAGAGTACACAACGAAAATGACAGAAAAAATAAAAAAATTCAAAAGCGCAGAAGGGTGCTCGAGCGCCTCCTTCAGGCGCTCGAGCGCCCCCCTGCATTTTTGCCTATAAAAGTCGAGATTTTCAGCAACAAGACGGACCAAAATTTTCCTTAGCTTATTTTATGTTGCTCTCGTGAGTGTTTGTGTGATTTCTTTAAGTGTTTTTGTTAGTAGTTAGTTGTATGCAAAGTTATAATCTCGAGGGAAGGGGTCTAGTGAGCTATCAGTATATCAAAGTCATACCGGTCTACCAAAATCCGTTCAAACACGATAAGTATTCTTTGATTTTGGTTTTCGTTATGAATTTGTGTACTTTAAAGTTTATCATGGCACACTAGACCCAAGATTTGGGGTGGTATATGTGAGTTATTCTTGTACATATATTTGATTAATTATACATATACTTGTAGTTATGTTATATTTAATTGAAAGTACATATACGCCGAGTTTTGTAAACCAGTGGTAATACGAGACTACCTCGGATGGATTCTAGTCTGGTTGTACCGATACCTCCAGGTTACATAAGTAAAAGATTAATTGAGAGATTAGATATCGTTAGGTTGTACCAACACATTCAGTCTTACTAATTAATTAATATTCTCACTTATGTAATTAAAGGCTCATTTCAGTAGTGGGAGCTTGTAGCCCTATTTCTGAATGACTTAACTTTAAATTTGAATGAATAACTTTATACTTGCGTATATCGAGCTATAACCACCCTGAATTATTAACCCTTTGGATTTTCATCGTTGAGTGTTGTGATTTTTCAGTTTA
Organism: Ehretia macrophylla; assembly: GCA_037974665.1. NCBI lineage: Eukaryota > Viridiplantae > Streptophyta > Magnoliopsida > Boraginales > Ehretiaceae > Ehretia > Ehretia macrophylla. Next base: position 57,604,385 of record CM075779.1, read on the forward strand.
ATACCTTTGTCTAATTCACTTTTGGATCTTGTTATTACCGTATCTTTGGACATTGTCTGGACTTTTGGACTTAATTTATCGTACTTTTGGACTTAATCAAACTTATTTATGACGGGAGATAGTCAAACAATTATAAATTAAGGATTTAACATAATTTGATAACCAATTTCCGTGGATCAACCCTCTACTCGCCACAGCTAGAGGTAATTCAATGTAAGAAATATTTTCAATCATTTAACCTTACTATTTTTTAGCACGAAACGACGTGATCAAAATTTCTGCCGCTCAATTGTCGGCCTTTTTTCAAAAAGTGGCGCTCGAGCGCCCTTTTGACTGTGGTAGGTGAACTTTGACTCATAACTTTGACTTTGACCATCTCAGTTGACTTTGACCATTGACCGTTGACCAAAAAGTTGACCGAATTTTTTCCAAGATTTTTCAGCGTCCTGAATCCGTTTCCGCATTCGATTTGGCCAAATTCAATCTCGAATTTCTCGTTTTGAAGTTGTTCTACCATTTTCCTTTAGTGTTGCGCCGAATATTCGCTTCAAAAGTTGGTTTTTATGGCATTTTTTGCTCTTTCTTCTTTAAAACCTATATTGCACTAAATTTGTGTAAAATATACAATTAAGCTTGAAATAATAATGCAATATACATGATTTAATGGGTTAAAGTTACTAAAAATACGGATTTATCAATACCTCCATGACGAAATCGATCATAACCACTGAATACATTATCTAATTTGTGATTAGGATTAGCTTAATTGCACCAGCAAATTATGGTATTCGTAATCATGAGATAATCGTGGCGTCTCAAGTTCGAGGATTAATTGCATAATTACATAATACAATGAATTATTATTGACCAATCCATGAAATTCATTGTGTTGGTGGTCAGGTCTAGTCACTTGTTCGTAACAAGTGCTTATACATCTACTATAACGATATGAGACTAATCGCCCAATTTAATATCTCATATTATTTGGTTAGTAGACTGTAATTCGATATATCCGGATAAACTAATGCCCAATTAATTTATCCTCTGATCAAAGATAACTTTTAGAATATATTTATGAATATAGATTTCATTACTCATATCTTTACTCTTAAGGATAGAATCCATAAATAGTGTTCTAATGACTTTTATTTATTTAATCAAAACATATTAATAAATAAATAAATTGCCTGCAATAAATGATTTAACAAATTAAATAATACATTATCCATAATTTCAAAATACAATTCATTGGTCTTAGGGCATTTATCCTAACAAGATCATGTAGAGCTGAAAGACATAAATTCCATGCATGAATGTGCAGTATAAAGGAGAGCAAAGGTGTAGGATAATGGCCATTAACCTGATGAACGTTGGTCATTAACTTCTAAATGTTGGAGGTGACCATGATGAAGAGATTTGATGTCCACAATTTTTAAATTCAATTGCACTTAATGCTGTATTGAATAGGAAAAAGAGCAAAAAATTAAAGCTGGGTAAAACTTGCCCCATATCCACACTCGTGCCATACCTACTCCCACGCCCCGACCCAAGCCGAGCACGCGAGTGCATGTGTAGTGACTTTGTCAAAATCCATTTTGGAGAGAGTTCCCACCTAGCATATGGTTGCCCACTTCTTCACACTTTTTACTTCAAAGCTTTATCTTTCTATGTGGGATAAGTTCAAACCCACTTCTTCACCTAAAATGACATCTCTCATATCATCTACTTTAACTCTTAATTTCTCATTAATCTTTAATCCATTTTTGACATATAAATATATCATGTTCGTATATTCTGAAATACGAATGCATTGGTACTCGAACCTTCCCATTTAATCGAGTTGGGCCTACTCAAAAATCGAGTGCAAAGTGCTCTTTCACTTATGTCAAAATTCAACTTTTTTAATATTCCCCTACATGAATGGAAATTATCCGATCACTAGGAATGCAGACATAAGAAAGAGTTGAATAGAAAGATACTGCATCATGATATATAGATTTTGACCTTGAACCCTCTTTAGTGAAAACTGTCTGATTTACTTGCTAACCAGTGACTCGATATCTTCAACTGTTCAGCTTTAGTGTAAACCAAGTAAATAGAGATCACACAGCTTCTCTCTGACACTATAAAATTCTCACAGTTATGTTCATTTTGGCCCTGAACAACTCTCTATATTCATGAGTACTCCAGAGAATTCAACCATCAAATCCTCATAGGAGGTGGCTAATCCCTACTCATATAGGTGATTACTTATTAAGAGTATTTAGATAATACCCCACTTGAAATCTCCAAAGTATAAGAATTATTAAAAAGTATAGCTTAGTCTATATCATATACAGGAAGTATTGTCTGCTCGTTATAGGAATATGTGAATATTACACCTATAATGCTCCAACTGAGTTGCTCATAATTCAGTTTTTCGTTTGAAACTAGATCCATGGATCTTCCATCAATTAGGTAGGGTTTGTCATTATGGCGCCTCTTTAGAAATAGGCTTCAAACCTATTCCCCTCAATAACTTATAAACTTGTTCTCCAGTTAAACCTTTTGTAAGCAGATTCGCAATGTTATCTTTTGACTTTGTATAATCAATTGAGATAAACACATTCAAGAGCAATTCTTTAATGATATTATGTCTACAACGAATATGCCTAAACTTACCATTTTACATCTACTATGTGTTCTTTCAATTGTTAATTGACTATCATAATGTATGTAGATAGCTGGCACAAGCTGCGACCAATTTGGAATATCCTTTAACTTGAATAGATTGAATAAAATTTAAGAAAATATTTGGTCCTTAAATCTTATAATAATGATTATATTTCTGGATTTTTTTTTAGAATTAAGGGAGTATTGAATAAGTTCGTCATTTAAGTATTAAATGGATAAACTAAAATATATATATTTAAAAGTGATTTTAGCTTATTGCTTTATCTAGCAGATAAGGAAAAGGCTTGAAATCTTAGTCTAATTTAGGATTAAATCCACTTTATACCTTTATCTTGACATATGGTGACACTTACCCCTCACCTTTAAAAATTTTACTTATTAATCTTCCCGTCCACTTATAAAACTTAACGAAACATATCATCGTTCTATTTGGAAAAAAATGCCCTACCATCTAAACCCACACATAGACCGCACCAAACACACACTCGAAACATATACCTCCTCTAAAACATACACTTTCCTCTATCATTATCAATACACACATATAGACTCCTTCACCATTATCGTACACACACACATAGTCATACACCAAACACACACATACACACACACCAAGATATACACAAACATACACCAAGACACACACATGAGCGCACACATACGCACGAACACACACTGTAAAGAAAAATGAAAAAAAATGGAAGGTTGGGGTAGGGGTCAACGACAGGTTGAGGGATGGGGTGGTGGTCAATGGTAGGATGGGTGAGGTATGGTGTTAATAGATTTGGGGCTTGAGGCTAGGGTTTTATCGTGGAGGGTGAGGGTAGGGATAGGGGTAGGGGTAGGGGTAGGGGTAGGGGTAGGGGTGGAGTGTGGTATGTGGGTTCGGGGTTAAGTTTGAAAGATGTTTTTGGGAGAGGTTGGTTTTGTGATTTTTTTTTAAGGGTAAATTGATCTTTAGAATTAATTATAAGGGTAATTTAGTAATTTTAAAATTTTATACTAACATAAGTCTAATTTTGTTAAAATTGACCAAAGTCAAGGATTAATTAATGGACTTTTTAAAGGTGAGAGGTAATAAGTATCATCATTTGTCAAATGAGGGATACAAAGAGGATTTAATTCTTTAATTTATTATCTTACCAGAAACAAGAAGGCTTGAGGTTTATTTTATTTTAAAGTTGGATTGTTGTAAGTTGACTCTCTTTTGGACCTTACTTTGATGTTGTTTTCAATTCTTGTTAGCTTATAATTTTTCTTTAATACTTTCTTTATATAGTTTTTGTTGAGGTTGAACATGGTTTTTAAATTAACTTTTGTGTATTGTGAGCAGAAATGAAAACAAAAACGAGTATGCTTATAATAATAAAAGCCATCACTGATAGTGATTCTAGAAGAGGAAAAAAAAACTGAAACAAAAATGAGTGTGTCAAAAATAATATAAGCCATAAGTAATAGTGGTTCTAGAAGAAAAAAGAAATAACTACATCTTTAATTCTTCATTATTATGAAGTACAATAGGAGAATTCATTTATAAGTTAAACAAAAATTGAGAGTTTAACTAATAAGAAATATTTGTACATCTTTTTCATATGAAATATACACATTTGCTTGATTAGCAAAAATAATAATAAGAAATATAATCTAATAAGAAAATCTAGATATTCCTAAGTTGAAGCCTAAACAATTGTCTTGATATTTGAATTTGATAATTGAATTGATGACATCGTCTTGTAGTTATTGACAGCTTGTAGAACATATTTCAAGACCAAAGAACAAGAAAGAAACAAATGTTAAAGTAGGTAAGAAGACTAACGGCCAAAGGCCACCGGAAGTTAAAAAAAGAAGACTAATACCTGAAGGCTATGCTAGAAAGCCAATGCAAGAAGAAAACGAATGTCCAAAGGCCAATGACAAAAGAAGACTAATGCTTGAAGACCAATGTTTGAAGAAGACTAATGATTAATGTGGCCAATGTGAGAAGAAACCAATGTCTGAAGGCGAATGCCAACTACCAATGCTGGAAGGCCCAAAGATTATATCAAAAAAAAAAAAAGTAAAATGCACTATACTCTCTCTTATGTTTTCATAAAGTTGTATTATAAATTTTGTATTTTGAAAAGTAGCATTATAGGCTCTGTGTTACGAAAAATGTTATATACACGCCCTAAAGTTAAGTTTTATTTAACTCTGTTAGTTAATGTGTTAAAAAATGAAATTGCCCTCATTAAACTTCTCTCACTATTTGCAAAATAACTTTATCAAAGTCTAAACTCTGTCTTTCTAAAACCCTAGAGAAAGAAACCAAAAGAAAACACTTGAAAAAGCCTAATTCCGCATTGATTTGAATGTGTATTATGCTTGTAGAAAACATGATTCAAAGTAAATATATGATAGTTGTTTAATCCCAAAATGAGTCATATTTTTTCGGCATATTTTTTGGTCTATTTCAAAGTGAACGTGTATATTTTGTTTTTTATTGAACCAAACTCTCGTTTTTAAGTTATGCATAAAGAATGATACTAAATAAAAAGTTTGCTTCAACCTTTCGTTGAGTTTCCTGTGAAAATAAATCAATGGGAGGGAATATTTGCAACCTTTTTAATATCAAAAGGAGGTATTTATAACTTTTTTAATATTAGATGAGAGTATTTATAACATTCTTCATTTTGTAATATGCATGAAAAATACGATTTTTTCGTCTTTATCAATATGTTTTACATCATGATAAATGTCATATTTGTATCATAGGTGCGTGAATAGCATTCAACATTAAAATTGACATAAAAATAAACGGCAGGGGGAATATGCAATATTTTTGGTAACACAAGTTTATAACGTAACTTTTAAAAACACAGGGTATGAAAACACAGGATATGAAAACATAGGGATATAGTCATTTATTCAAAAAGAAAAAAAAGAAAAAAAAACTTAACAAACCACAGAGCCAAAAGATGATGTCAAATCTCAGATCTTTTTTTTTTCCATAGATAAACTAGGTTACAACTACTTGTAATAAAAGAGATTAAGAAAAACAGTTAACGGAAATGGTAAAACTATTTTTCTTCCACTCCGAAGAATAAAAAGTTAAGATTTCAATAATATGATGCTGGCATGTGAGTGGGATTTGGATGTGCGGTCACCTACAAATCCTCTTGTTTATTTATAATAGTAAAAATCTTCAATAACTACCCCCTTTGACCGTAGATAACAACCAAAAAAAAGGGTCAATAACCACGCTTGTAACCGTCTGTAAGCATCGTCCTTGTAACCGCCCATAACCATCATCACATTTTATTTCCCCAAGACCCGTGGCAGTATGCAATTAGCCATCGTGTTATGTACAATTATAGGTTTGTTTTTTTTATGCAACGGAACTTTAAATTATTTTAGATCACTTAAAATTTTAAATATAAGAATTAATTTCGTGACTTTTCGCATCATCAACGCGTAAGAGAAGCCAGTGTGTCTCCCTGCAACAAGTCAAAGTCTATTCCTTAGAAAAATAGACAAAATCTGATGCAGGCTGCAAAGGAATTGTTAGATTTTTCTTGGAGTACAGTATCTCTGCTTACATACTAAACTAAGCAACCATTAATAATCAACTCATAGTACTCTACTAATTTAGATTCAGTTAATGTTTTCAACTGGAATGTTGATTAATTCTCTACCACTTAGTCTTATTGCTTGGGCTTCAAATTGATTATTGAAGTGCTGCTCTTCATAGTGTCCAAAAAAAAAAAAAAAGTGCTGCTCTTCATGAACATGAGAGAAAGATGTTTGGGTTCTTTAAATATACGCATCTTTCGTCGACAATGGAAGTGCCCTGATAGAGGAGCTATTTGCTGAAAGTTGTTTACTCATATGGATACATGTACAAAGGTTCAATAAATGAACGCCAAATTTTGGTTAAGCATATCGACGTACGAAGAAGGTTTTAGTTCTATCTGCGATATAGCCATAGCATCACAGATGAGATGACCCACCTGAAGAATGTCTTGAATTTATGTATTGTACGGCTTATGTCTCCTTTCAATTAAAAAAAAAAAAGTTGAATCTCTTCAAGTTTTCAGGCTTAAGATGGTACAAGGGAGACGTGGGGTTTCATAGATCCTGAATATTTCGCATCGAGTTTTGTTACTTAGGCTCCGTTTGTTTATTATAAAATAACTTGTTAAGAGAAAATATTTTTTTTAAAAATAGAATATTGAAAAATATTTTTTGGTGTTTGAATCTACGTTGAGTTTTATAAAATATTTTCTTCTCCCAAAGGAAATGAAAATATTTTACAGAATTTTGTACTAACCGCAATTATTGACCGAAAAATATTTTACGGTTGACTAATTTTTCAGTATTATCAAACACCGTAAAATTAGGTAAAAGCAGCCGTAATTTTTTACTAAACAGTTGATCAATTTTTCAGTGTTACCAAAAATTGTAAAATCCAAAAAATATTTTATGAGAAAATATTTTACTGCAAACAAACGGAGCCTTAAAAGCTAATGTTTACACCTTTGGCGTGGTTTACTTTTAATTTTAGTAGGACAGAAATCTCAGTGCAAGAATTCTGTGGGCGAACCTATTAATATTGTGGATTATGTTTACTTTTTCTTCTTTTGGTAAATGTGGATAGAAAATATTTTACTGCAAACAAGCGGAGCCTTAGAAAACTAATGTTTACAGCTTTGGCGCGTGGTTTACTTTTAATTTTAATAGGACAGAAATCTCAGTGCAAGAATTCTGTGGGCGAACCTATTAATATTGTGGATTATGTTTTCTTTTTCTTCTTTTGGTAAATGTGGATTATGTTAAAGATAGCATTGAGAATAATAAGTTCAGTCAAAAAAATAGATCCAAAAATTTTAAAAGAAGGATTATCAAATATGGTCACAAGAAACCTCAGTAATGATCTAAATAAATAATAATCGAATCTCTAAGTTATAAATCTATCATACAAAAACTTTCAGTATCTATCTAACAAATGTTTGGTCCAGAAATGTGACGGGTGAACTCCACGCATATAAGAGAAAGACACGATCCGTCAAACAGACCTAAGAGTGTCCCATTTATCATCTAGGCAGTCTGGTGAGACGCATGACCATTTCCACTAACACCGTTTGCTCCAATGGTTTTGGACCCTTTTTTCCTCCTCAAGACAATGATCCACGTGATGGCCTCTAAGAAAATCGCAATGGCACCCAAAAATATGAGAATGCCAATGTATATCCTTTTCCATTTCTTCTCAGGCTCCAATATGTCAAATCCATCGAAAATGTTGACAATGCTTAGAATAATCACAGTGTATCCAACAATATAATGGTAGATGTTCCAATAGAATCTGTATTTGTGGTCTGGCTTTGGCCTCAAAAGTAGGGCAAAAACCTGAAGAGTTCCAAGGCAAAACAAGGCGATGCCAATGTTTCTGTGAGGGTTTTGTGTGATTCCTGCAGAATCACTACCGAGTTTGAGACCAGTGCCCCATCCAGCAACGCCCACGATGTAAGCTGAAGTTTGGCAAGCCACATGTAAGTAAAACCAAGCTGGTGTGGCTGATTTGAATACCTTCAAGTATCTTGCTATTATAGCTCCCATTGGCATCAAAATTCCCCAACTCACTACATTCAACACTCCATGAACCTAATAATTGATTTCCATGGAGAAAATAGTAAGAATTAGTCCATGAAGGCTTCATAATTTAATGTAGTTAATTGACAAAATCAGAAAGAAAATTATAAGTGATCAGAAGCAAAGGCGGACATCTCAAGGCATATCATGATCTACAAGTAACACTGGCGAGACCAGGGGGAAGTAGCTCCTTGGTCTCGTTGTCCTTGAATTCAAAATTTTACTTAGTAGAAAATTAAATAAAATAGTTCTTATAGGTCGCGGTCAACGAAAACTTATAATCAGGACCGACAAACTGAAAAGCCTAAAGAACAAATGGGTTGCCAAGGAAAGCCTTGAAAGCAGGAAAGGCGTAGTAATTTGCCATTGACAAGCATTGGAGCAAGCGAGGAAGCAACCTTTGTGGGAGAAAGAAAAAAAAAAGTATGTAGTATCTGTGGGGGGAGAAAAAACACAAAACAGGATGACATGCAATGTTTTGGGGGGAGGGGACTCCAACCTTCACTTATTTAAATTTTTCATTAAAAAAATGTGTATTTTTGAGATATTTTTAGCGTAAAAAATTAATTTAGCTCTCACTGAATAAAATTATTTGTACACGAATCTTAAATTTTAAAGTTTTAACTCTCACTGAACAAAATTCCTTGATTCGCCCTTGGTGAAAAGTGATTTACTTACATTTCTTTTCCGGCGTGTCGAACTTCCTGCGCTTCCAGGTTCTGAACTAGTCTGCCCAGAAAGAAAATCCACAGTTCCAACGGACCTCATATTGTCTCCAGTTGTAGCATGTCGATTAAGAGTGTCACCAGAAACAGGACCAAACTGCCAAACTTGGTTAAAACTGGTTTGACCACTTGGGAGTTCCAAAGTAGCATATATGATCATCTCATTATTGTTGTTGAACTCAGCCTCAATTCTTGGTACTCTAAAGCTCAAGTCACCAGGCTGCAAAGTAGTACCTAAGCTAGATATAGGTGAAGTGTAAGCAGACATTTGGCCACTTGAATTCCGGAATGCAACCAAGCTCTGTGACCCAACCATTCTTTGTCCCTCGAGATTGAGTGCCCAAGAAACCCAGTCGGATGCGGTAACTTCTCTGTGTCGATACGCGATATCGACTGTATGGTTCGATGGGTGGTAGGTCCAGTGGAGGAAAGAGTTTAGAACGGGAAGGATAGAGCATGTCGCGTACACATTATTGTTGGAGAAGGAGTAGGTAGAACAATTTTGAGCAGAGGATGAAGCCAATACAGACACCAAGATAGATGAAAATATCAGTGTCTTGAAAATTCTGTCCATTTTTGTGGCGCCACTGATGAACCAACAGCCTAGATTGTGAATACTACTAGTTAGCTGGGAGCCACAAGGACAAGTTTCGGCTTCTTGCAGTGAGTACTGGGGAGGAAGAAACTTAGACGACTTTTATAGATCCTTTCATGCATGGATGGAGAATATACTCTTCCGAACCCGTAATTACGTAATTAAACCAGGAAGACTAATGTACGTGTTTGAACAGACACGGTAGAATTTGGTGCGTGAAACAAGTCAATGTAGACACGGAAGCAGCCAGAAAAGTCTTGTGTTACTCATTCTGCTCCCTGCTAAAATTCAACATGGAATACAATTCAAATTTTTTTTGTTTTTGTTTTTTCTGTTAACTTGGGAAAACATCTTCCCAATTAGCCAACGAAATATAGATCAAATTAATCACCAACTATTGATATCAGATGGAACATGTCGGCATTCTCTCATTAGTCTAACGACTGAATATGAACCAAAATCCCCTTATATAACGTCATGACTCAAAATATATATTAAATAAATTAAAATATATTCTCAATAATAAAGAAAAATTCAAAACTAAATTATACAATTATTCTAATTCTCCTATGGGAGGGAAGAATACAATTCAAAGTTGTCATCCTTTGCCGTCCAAAATGAATTCCATCCTCACAACTTCATGCACGATGTGAAGTATGAAACAGAGAATAGAGAATCGAAGTGTTCATACGCTGTAGTAGGAAGAAATTGAAAGCCATGGATTTGACTTTTCAGATCCTTGTGGGCGGATAGAAAACGTCCAGCCATCTATATCAATCTGTCCCGTAACGCGACAGAAATTAAGAATTGACACGCAGTTGCGTATAGATTCAAATGGGAAATTGTTCCTAAAAGGCCACGTAAACAAATAAATGTGCCACTTGACCAGTAATATCAAGGCAGATGCATTTAAGTAATTAAATATAAAGTTTTCTAAATGTATATGTATTTTTAAAATATTTTTAATATAAAAATTAATTAATTTTTATTAGAAAAAAAAAATTCATAATTGAGTTTTAGAATTGTGTATCTTATCCCATTAATAAATATTCTAAATTCGATCGTATAATATAGTTTTGGACTTGTCCAGACAAAATTGAGATGGTGCTTCGAAGAAGGTATAACCTGAATTGCAAGCTAGCTGTTTGGATCGTTCCTGTAACATGCCTTTGTGAGTTCTGGACAATATTTTAAGATCTTGCTTGAATTTATTGCATGTAGTTATCATTTTGAAACCCATGCATGGCTTAAAAATCAAAGAGTACCAACTTTTCTAGATTTTGATTACTACATGTTGCTCAATTAATTGATGGTTCCAACATTTTGAATTCACTGCAGTTTTGGTAACTGCACCTTCTAGGCTCCTATGTATGGATCTCATGAGAAGAATTTCATCATATTTTAAGTCAAAAGTAAAAGAAGATGAAAAGTTTTTACACAATTATAGTAAATTACAGATAAATCTTATTTCATTTTTAGTGGACGGCATAATATTCGCATTTGCAACTTCACTGCCAAAGAGCTAGCCATTTTTAGAAGGACTATTTAAGCTCAACTCCAACAATTTTCCTATTTATTTTTGTACATATAGAGAATTTAGATTATTTCCTTACATTTAATCAATTCCTTATTTCATAAAATCTATATTTCAGTTTTACTATAACAATTTTTCTATTTTTGTTTTACTCCAAAATCTCTTCTTATTTAATTAAACATATTATTTTAATTTAAAACTTTATTATTAAATTTTTTATTTATATTTTTAATTGTTTATGATGATTTTTTTTTATTTTTAATTACTAATGTTTTCTTAATTATTTTTTATTTTAAAACTTTTCCAGTAACTTTATTTTTTTATTTATATTTGTTTATTTTCATGACAATATTTTATTTCTAATTACTACTTTCATTATTTTTTATTGTCAGATGGGTTTAGGGATGGGTATAGGGAATTGTTTCAACATTTCTACATATAGAGATGCTAAAATTTGAATGTAAGAATTCTCTACATATGGGGGATGGGTTTAAGGAAGATGCTAAAATTTGGCTGTAAGGACTTTCTACATGTAGTGACGAGTCTAGACAAGTTGTTGGAGACCAGTATCTCTAATAACTTCTCTACATATGCGGTAAAAGAAGAGATAGGAAATGGGTTAGAGATAACGTAAGGGTATTTTCGCTAAGGGTGACTTAGACGTGTTTAGAAGTTATTTATAAGGATGACAAGTCGTGATTGCGTCAAATATGAGCCACCACAATGTCGTGTTCTGACCTCAGATCTTACTAAAATTGTCGCTCTCCGATCAGATCCGAGCCAAGACATGATCCGACCAAGCAAGGATAGTTAAACTAAATAACTAAACTGGTAAATGATTGAATGCGCAGGAGACAAACTAGTTGTTGGATATAGTAAAGCTCCATAGTAAAGTTCAATAAGATGTTCAAGTAATCAGTTCGAGAGAAACTAGAAAAATATAGTTCAGATATGGAATTGAGTCATACTTGAGCACATGAGTAATCCTATTAATACTTTAGCCAACTGATTAGAGATAAGAAAGGTACCTTCAACGTAAGATGAATTTTGCTCAATAAATTAATAATTGGTTCTTGCCTTGCTTAGATAAATTAAAGACATTCAAAATCAAAATATAAAATTTTGGGTTACTCTATCTAACACCAATTGGTTTTAGGATGAAACCTTAGTTATTGTACATGATACCAAAGGTGGGCATTGGTCCAATTTTATCTATTCATGTGTGACTTATTTGTGTTTCAGGCTTAGTGTCATCCATGCACATGCAACCTGCTCATATTTTAAGCTTAATGTTATCTATTCACGCACGATCTATTCATGTTTCATGCTTCTTATCAGATGTTCAAGACATGATCAATTCATGTTTTAGGCTTCTTATGAAATATTCAAAATGAGTATATAAGATTCTGAGTTATTCTCCACGTGCTACACATTTGTGTTTTAGGCCTTATGATATTCAACATAGGATGCATATGTGTTTCAAGCTTCTTATAAAATTTGTAAGACGAGTATATAAGATTTTAGGTTGCTCTAACTAACACTAAGGTTAAAAAAAACTTTTCAGCATCACTAAAAACTGAGGTGATATGATTCACATATATTGAAGCAAAGAGAGAGAGAGAGAGAGAGAGAGAGAGAGAGAGAGAGGGGAACAGAGACAGAATTACACTATAACCAGTGGCGGATGTGTAAAAGGGTCAGTGGGGGCTACAACCTTCGTTGATTTGAGAAAACGTTAAAAATTTTATGCATTTAAAAAAAAAATTAAATATCTATGTATACTTAGTTTAAAAAGTTAAATAGTCCTCACTCAAAAAAAAAAATACATATATAATTAAAATTATGTATTTTAACTTTTATTGAGAAAAAAATTCTAAATCTGTCTCGTACTATAACACCCTGAATTTCCATAGACAAAAACAATTAAATGGTTAAGGGCGACTCCTATGAAGGTTAACAATCTTAGGATATTGAAAGAATGAAATGGTGTTGCCACTTGTAATTCACTACCAACCTGGAAATAAGAAAGATTAACCATACATGGAAAAGAAGCGAATATTGTGCGTCTAATGACCATGTTTGTGGTTAAGGACAAATGAGAGAGAAATTTACTGGAAGATGATTTTCAATAATTTATACCTCCAAAAAGAAAAATCATGCTGCCTTCTTCATTTGTTAGCACATCTCTAATAGATTCACCAAACTGAATCCGTTATATTTAGTGGAGCTATTAGTATTAATTGATTCAACAACTCCTTTATTTAATCCCCATATTTTAGGGGAGTTTACGACATGAAATTCGGATCTAACAAAGATGGGGAAATAGATTTGATCTCCCACCCTATCATTCCCCATATCACCTAACAGTCAAATGACCCTTAAAAAAAAAATAAGAGAGCTGTTGGAGTAAAACAGAAATAAATTTTTTTTTAAATAAGGGATTGGTTAAAAATCATCCAATTATTTTAGTGAACTGAAATAAGAGATCTGTAAATGTATAAAAGTGTTTCAAATCCCTTAAATGTAGGGAAAAGGGGAGTTATTGGAGTTAGCCTTACTATTGTGTGCTATAGTTAGTTGGTTGTGTTCTTCGCTTATTTCTTGTGCTCTTCTCTTATTTCTTTTTCTTTTATGTACGTGAAATTTCGTTTAAATGTTTCCATCCTACTTATTTTAAGTCACGGGATACTACATCTCAAAAGCATATGCAGTAGATAAACTGAATTTCAGGATTTGTACCATTCTACAAACAGATCGTTCAACGTGGACACAATTCTTTTGGCTCCTTTGATTCTATAATTGACAAAATGGTTCCCATCAGTAACATGTAAGAGCTCTCGTAGTATATATCTAATCTTAACAAGATATCTCATCAATCTTTCATGAAATGCATCGAATCATTAGTGAAAAGTTAGGAAGATCATGAACCAGAAAGTAAAGACCAACACCCTCAAGATCAAAAGCAATCAGAGAGAAACAGAGCCACAGAAGAATAAAACAATCACATTTTTTTTTGCTAAGGTAATTAAGGGTATTCATTAAAATGAAAACCGAACGAAATGTACAATCAGTAAAATATAGATCCAACTAACATAAAATACTTCTATCTACATTCCAACCAGAACAGTATTTTTATACTTTTTACAGATGTAAAGTTTATTTCTAACATCAAAACAAATTTGATGAAACAATTGATCTTCAGTGAGTACCTCTCCATCGTGAAGTCTTCTATTTCTTTCACCCCATATATAGTAGATAGTTGCTCACAAGAAGAGTTTAATCACAACAATTTGGAGAGAACCGTTATCACAATGTTACAAAATCCAACAAATAACACGGTGCCAATCATAGAAACTGTATGGAGCTTTAGACCATTGCATCCCCCTCCTCCAATCACATTGTTTCAATTATTAACATGAAAATGTTTGAAAGCACCTGATTCAAAAAGACCATGCACTGCTATGCAAATTTGTCAATGGAATGCACCACTCTGGCCTGATACGACTGGACTATATGGGGACAACAGCAAACTACTTGCACTACTTGCACTATGTCAGCAGAAGTGAATACTTAAGAACGCTTCTTTCAAACGTGCAGAAAACAAATGTCGGGCCCATAAAAAGTATATAGATCCTGCTAATTGTGACATATATTACTATTTTAAAAGCAAATAATTGGTTGTTCCGTTGTAAGAAATTTTCAAATACATAAACATGACGGTAAATTATTTAAACCAAGTTTCTTACTTTTTTTGTTTTTCAAATTTGTCCCTTGAATTTCAAAATGAATGAATATTTCTAAACTTTTTTCTTAGGGATGATAATGGAGACAGGAATTGCGGGTATCCACTCCCACTCCCACTCCCACTTCAAATGGGGCGTGGATTAAGGAGAAAAATGAGAAATGGGGCGGGTGATGGGGATTAATTTTTAATCCCCACGTGGGGGCGGGGCGCGGGGATAAGAATTTATCGTCTCGCATACATAGATAGTTATTTTTATTATTTTAGTATTATATATGTATTAAAATTATACATATAAAAGTATAAAAAATAACATTAAAAAAAGTATTATAAAATAGAGAAGAAAAATTAGATTATTTGAAAGGATTTTATAATTATTTTTAATACCACTGCATGCCATAACTTGAAATTTGTTATCATTTGATATAAATACCTCAATTTTACTATTGTTCATAGTGAATTAAGAGATTTGTTAGTTATTTCAGTTGCACTTCAAAAAGTTTTTAATAACATAACTAAAGATGAATTTTAAAGAATTGTAACTAATATTATATGTGACATACGAAAAGAAAAAAAAATTATAACAATCAATACAATTTCACTAGCACAAAGAAATGTTCCTTTTCAATTATAGTTTTCATATCCAATGGTTAAGTCAAAATTTATTTTAAATATTTGAGACTCAATTACTATAATATTATTTTTACTATTTAACTGCAAGAATAATTAATATTATACTTTATTTAAGATCTATATTTATATTTATCATTAGTATAACTTTAATTTATATTTTGAAGTTACATGATTTGAATTAACTTTAATTCTTAAGGTTTAAAAAGAATAATAAAAACACCGCGGGTAATTCTCATTCTCTACGGAGACTCTGGGGCTGGGATGGGGCAGGGAATGAGGTATAAAATGAGAAGACAGGGCAAAAAATAGAGAAACTTTTTGAGTGACGAGACGAAAGGTAGGAATAGCTCCCCCAACCCCTACTCCTACCCCTGCCATTCCTATTCTTTCCATTGCATAAATATGGCTTCCCAATCTTCTCAACATTGAGCGACATTTCTATAGTACGCCAATAAACGTATGACCAACATGCCTTTGGTCTCCGCTATGCTCCTCAATGTGATAGATGATATCTTTTAATATATATTATACGGTTTACACATTCATTGACTTAAAAAAAAAAAAAAAATTAAACATACGACTTAACTCGCTAAGAATTTTGGAAGCCGGTAAAGTTCGGGTTAGACCCGACCCATTACAAACCTATAGACCCGACCAACTCTTTGCTTTTTTCGTTTGTTTCTAATGCGAAATTACACTAACCTCCACACTATTTTACTTTTATTACAAAGACCTTTCATATTTTCGTATCAATTTTATTTACACTAATAACCTCCCCACTTTTGTTATTATTACAAACACCCTTCATATTTTACAAAATCCCCGAAAAAATAAAAAAAAATAAAAAATCCCCTCTCTCTCTCTAACCGATTCGTTTCCCAATCTTTTCCGATGGCTGAAGGCGGCGGCGAGAAGAGCGGCTCGAGGGTGGTGACATCGTACGAGGCGATGGGCGAGCGGCAGAGGTTCACAGTGGAGCTGAGGCCCGGCGAGACCACAATTGTTTCCTGGAAGAAGCTTCTCAAAGACGCCACCACTGACAACATTGCTTCCACTTCTTCTTCTTCTTCGAAGCCCAATAACGGGCCTATCCCGGCCCATCCCGCTCCACCACCTCCTCCTCCTGCTTCTCATCCTTCCCTTGATGCTCGGTTGGCTATGGTAAGCCCTAAGTACTCTCAATATAACTTAATTACAATTTTGCCACTCAACTGTATTTAATTAGGTTATATTTTTCTTTTTTTTTTGGTTAATTTTTCTCAGGGGCAGGTTTTGGAAAATGAAGTGAGGGAGGTCCCGCCTCCGAGTCGATTAGGAACAGTAATTGAGAGAATTGAAGGCTTATACGTGGTAATGATTGATTTTACTATCTGTAAATTTGATCAGTTGTGAATTAATTTAATTTAATATTTTTGTAGCTGTGGATTTTAATGTTGGTATGTATGTAATTTTGTTAAGTTAGAGGGGGGCGATAAGAAAATGTGATAAAAGTAATTGCAATATGTCGGATTTGTAGGAGAAGGCGAGTAGTGATGAGGAGGACCTTAACAATGATGTTGTGCCGGCTGATGATGAGTATGATACTGAGGATTCTTTCATAGATGATACTGAGCTGGTTGGTATTCGTGTAAATCATGTTTGCATTTCGTGTATTTTTAGAGTTTGAGCTGCATTAGGTAGTGGAATTATAATGGCGATAAAATTCGTGGGTGTTGATCAAAAATATTTTTTTTTGCATCTTGGTGGTGTGCAGGATGAGTATTTTCAGGTTGACAATAATGCGGAGATAAAACATGAGGGTTTCTTTGTCAACCGCGGGAAGTTGGAGCGCATGTATGCTTTACTGAGACTCTGTCGTACTTACCAATTTTATATTGCTCTTTCAATTAAAGCTTGATTTGTTCTTGTTTCAAATATCTGGTAAACATAATGATAAAGCATAATTATTAATTCAGATGCTTAAAAAACCAAAGTTTTATTGGACTATCTTTGTAGGCAGTTCATATAGGGTTTTTGAATGATGTCTGAAGTTATGTGTTTTCTTGTTCATACCATCGATGTTGATGTCAAGAACGTTTTCATTTGATAATCTCTCTGATTGCTGTAAGTAATGATATTATTTAGAAGTGAGGACACAAAGCTGTTAGAAATGTGAATTAGGGTCTCTTAATCTGGAGTGAACTGAGTTCGGAATTAGCAAGTTTCTACGAATCGGAAAACATAGGTGTTAGACTGTTTACTACTAACTCCTGGAAATTTCTTTTATGGGAGGAATTGAATTTCAACTGCCACAACTCCCAATTGACTTTACAACACAGAGCAATTCCACTACCTAAACAAACATAGGAGTTAAAATTCTTAGAGACCTAAATCCTTAAAATTCGATTTCTATGTTCTTGGAATATTCTTGAAAACCATTATGGCAATTTTTGGAATTTGATTCCCTCAAAACAAACAAGACCCTCAATAAAATTGTTTATTGACTGTGTTACCCTTGTGGAACAAGTGTCATCAATTTTTCAAAGTAACTCCTTGTATGAAAAGTTATCTGTTGTGGGCTCTAAGTAGAATTCATCTAACAGTTGGTTTTAAGTGTCAAGAGTACATTGTTGTTGACTCTAGGTTATCAGTTCCTATATATTGATTGGTCATGATATTATTGTGTTTCAGTATGGTGGATTGAGTGCATTGACTTTTTGTTTTCTTGGGTTTTGTCTAGTACACTTTCTGAGTCATCACAGTTTGTGATGATATGTTGTCATACAGCATATGCATTGGAAAACTGGTGGACATGTTTTTATCAAATGATTTTGCTTTTCTTTTGCAAGCAGTGAACCAACTTCATCGCCACAACCGAAGAAGCGGAAACGGAAAGAATTGGCGAAAGACCATAGTGGTGATGTCAGATTGAATCCAAATAAACATCTAAAGGTAGGAAAAAAAGCTGGAAAATCAGAACCATTAAATGGGAAAAATTTAATCAATCCATCTCACAGTGTGGCTACACCTTCAGCACAACCTGAAGATGCAAAATTTCAGAATCAGATAAATGCTTCAGAGAATTCTTCAAGGAATAAATCTGCTAATACCAAAACTTCATTTGGAGCACCTTCTTCAGGAGTCTTGAATGATGCAGCTCTGCTGCAGGAAAAGGATATTTACCAGCAGAAGATTGTTGTACTTCGCTCCAAGAATCATGGGAGCAAATTGAAAGAGGGTAGTGAGTTCTCTGATACTTCAAATGAGAAGTCAAACATTAAAAGCTCTTATGCGCAAGGAAAATTGTCGTCTGGACGATCATTTAACAATGTAGATGAGCTCGATGCATCTATTCAGCAGAGAGAAAAAGGTGGCTTCCCCGGAAAGCCTGAGACCAGTGTTCCTGATGGCAAGAATTCTCTGCAAAATGCAGTGAGTTGTTTTCTTATCTCTATACAGCATTGTGTTTAGCCAATTTGTTTAATGCGCCACATTTTGTGGTGTATGAATCTGTTGTTTTGCCACTCGTGCTGGTTGGTGAATGGTTCTTTTGCTTAATCCATACTAGTACTCTCTGTTTGTTTGGTTGATCTACCATCTGAGTTGCTATTCTGTATAAAATGTAGTTGATCAATTTTGGGCTTGGGATTTGGTCTGCGTGATTGTGTCCGTTGCTGTAGAAACTTTTAGTTATATATAGTGAAGGTGCCCATGTTCAAAAATGTCATATCATACACGGGTTTTCCACCTATTAAGATGTCGCTTCTGTGTTTTGTTTTGTTTTTTCTTCTTCCTGTTTTTGATTGAAATATATTGATCCCTCTGTGGTTACACATTCTAACAGATTCTCCCCTCCATACCACACCTTCATTGAGTTCTTGTATGAGCCTCAGTTGATGGGTGATGATCTTTTTGTCTCAATGTTTAGCTCCATTATATGCTTTCCTTGTGTCTTTGTTTCCATTTAGTGGACGCTATGATTTTGTTCAACATCCATATGTATTGATATTGTGGAAGCCAACTGCTATTAGGCTGTAATGTGATCTATTCACTTAATATCTGACGTCTGCCAGGTGTACGTGTCCCTGTATGAAGAATTTTAGTTGCATAATGTCTATTCTATTGCTCTTCTCTTGTACAGTCTGCTGACCTGTCCTTTATGTTTTATTTGATTTCCTGGGCTTCAAATATTCAATATCTTCTCTGCCTTTTTGGTTAAGTTGTACTTGTAAATTCATCTTTTTCAATATTGTAGGATAATCATGGTTTGTAGTAAGAGGTATGCTAGTGTCCAAAAGGCAGAGATGGACATTTGCAAAAATATTTTCTAGGTCAAACTAGACTACTTTGCACCACTTTGTAAATTTGTCTTTTTCAATATTGTAGGATAATCATCTGCGCTATGAGAGATTGAATTGACCTCTATATTAACTAAAGTGCATGTTTTCTCAAGGTGCCAAATCATCAAGTTATTGTGATCTGAAAGGTTAAGATACAAGTGATGTTACCATTGTCCTGATTTAAAAATTCCCTTTTTTGCGCTTTTGACTTTCTTTATCGAGATTTATAGCAACCTTAATGGCATTTTGAACTTCCATCTGGTAAGATACAAGCTCTTTTAAGCAATTTGAAATTTCAGTGGTGCAAAAATATTTGTGCTACAGTTAGGAAGATGATCTAATAGCGCAGATGATTTGTGCTACAGTTAGGAAGATGATCTAATAGCGCAGATGACTGGCCATGGCAGGCAGAGAAGATTTTGAAATGCTCATTAATGGAACAATGAGAATCACCCCTTCATTTAGGTTGACCCTTCCGAGTAATAATAATAAGAGAAATATTTGTGGTTTGTACTTCGGTATGGCTAAAAGTAGATGGTTCACTTTATGTCGCTCATAAAAGGGTTACAATCCCAAAAGAATTCATGGAATCTGGTGAAGCAATGCCCTGCTGCTGGAGCCATTATTAGGTCTAACTTGAGGGTATGGGCAGAAAATATATTTGTTATTTTGATAATGCTGGTACTTTGTACAGCTACTCTTATGTTTATTTTCTTTGCCTGTAAATATCAAAACCTTGTGAGTTTAGTTTCTTCCTTTCCCTATTCTTAACCTTTTCTGGGGCTTTGGACAATCGCATTGGCATTTCCTCTATGTCTCTTCCTGGCTGAGCTGTTACTTGCTGCCAAATTAATTATTCCAAGGTAAATGAAAATGTATAACTTTGTTCTCTTGCATGTGATAATCACATCACTTGCACCATCCACATATCCTTGCCGAAGGTTCCACCCATGCAGATAAAAGAAGGGTCAAGTGCTAGACCAAGAAGTACAATGCTTGAGAAGGCAATTAAAGATTTAGAGAAGCTGGTATCAGAATGTATGTTTGACTAATTCATTAATACTTGGAATGTTCTTTTTTGATGAAGAATCCTCATGTGTTAATGTATTTGTTGTCTGATGGGCTACAGCTAGACGCCCTGCAATGGAGGTTCAGGATGCGGATAATAATACATCTCAGGCAGTGAAAAGGAGATTGCCACCTGAAATAAAGCAGAAGCTTGCTAAAGTTGCAAGATTAGCGGTACAGAGATAGCTAGCATGACTAATCATTTGAATTTTGTTGTTTTCTTTGATCAAACTATTTATTCAGCTCTTAACTTTGTCTTTCTTTCTTTTTTGGTCTATCATCCTTTATAATTGTCTTCCAGAGATGCTAAATCTATATATTTTGGGATGGGTGCAGCAAGAAAGCCAAGGAAAAATAACAAAGGAGCTACTTAATCGTTTGATGAGTATTGTTGGCCACATGATACAGCTTAGTTCATTGAAGGTAACTTTCTTTCTTCTTCTAAAATTGTAACATCTGCCGTAATCAAAGAAAACCATGCTGCATAGTAGAAAATCCATGCTGCATGATCATTGTTTAAGGAGATCTAATTACCTAAGAATTTTTCAGAATGATGCTGTTACATTGTCAGTACCTAGAATTAATTACAGCCATCCTTTTGGATGGAAGAGGAATGGTGCCTGTATATTTCTATGTTACTAAGTGTTAGACACTTTTGTTGGGTGAATGAAGTGGTTTGACTTGGGAAAGATATTGCACACGAGTTAATGATATGTGGCAAATAAAGACAAATTTTGAACTCAGTGAAGAATGCATGTTCCACCAGCTGTTCTGGAACTAGTGCATCCAAGATCAGACAATGTCTTAAGTCAAATATTGTAATCGAGTATGTGATAGCTCATTTAGTAAATTGAACTTTAACTCTTAAGATAGGAGTCAATGTTTATTGGGAAAAGGATGTACATCATTAACTTATCAATATTTGGAAACGTGGTATATTATCAAGTGAAAGTATGCCAGGTTGCAGTTAGAAGGATTTTTAGCTACAATAGAAATGCCAGATGGCACTAAGAAAAACTGATGATAAATTTTTTTGCACCTGCATCTAAATTATCTCACAGCTATATACACTTTATTAAGCTATATTAAATAGAGTGCATTCATCATGATGTTTTTTAAAATCCCATTCTTTTTCTGAAGAAAATCCACATGTTATTTCCTTCAATTGCTTGGGGATGACATATAGTTTGGAGCTAGGGGTAGAGATCATATCCCTAGAGAAATTTGAAGCACAGACCTTTATGAGATACCTTATATTTAGATGTCTTGTTCATTGAAGCCCATTAAGAAACTCCATCTTCCATATACATGTTATGTAGACATTTGGAAATTTATATACTTTTGTTCATTAAATTCGAAATATTTTTGGTAATGCATATAGTAGGAATTTCATAGATTCATGAGTTGGTAAGGAAAGATAAAAATGAGATTATATGGAGTTAAATATGACTCTGTTGGCTTTCAGATAATAGTATTTAGCCAACTGGAGTCAAATATCTGTCGTTTTGTGTTTTGATGAAGAAGGAAGTTTTCAGAATCTTATCTCATGCAGTCTAGTCACCGCTTAGCGAAATTAGCAACACAAAGCTAAGAGGTCAACTTGAGCAAAAAGGGGAAAAAAGGAAAATCTAAACAGCCTCCTTCTTAAAGGGATTTTCTTTTTTATGGTGTTAAGACTGATTAAAGCTTCGCTTTATTCAAGAGTTATCTCTCCTGCTAAATCTAGCTCCAGTCAATGTTAACCCCCTCTCCAAACAAAAGAAAATTTTAAACCCCCAAACCCGCCACCCCCTCAAGGGATCTACTACTCTATCAGGAAATGTTACAGCTCATGTATAGAAGAGATGCCTTTGAATACTGATAAAGTATAAAGTCATTAGACTACTTGTAACTGCTTTGCCTACTTGTAATTGTTTTATTGTATTGCTCATACATGTATAACAAGTTCAGATGTATTGCAGTAGGCTTAAAGTAGCAGAATTAGTGACTAAGTTCATTGTATCAAATCAGTTCTGAGAATATCTCTCAGAACTGATTCAGTTAGGAAGCCAACTGAATGAAAGCTCAAATCCAGCTGTCATTCAGCCATGTGCTTGCACATGCACAACAGCTCATGTAATACTATAAATACCTGAAGATGTGCATTGTAATCATTCAAGCAATAATATCAAAATTTTCAGAAAATATCTCTCTTCTTTCTTCTCTCTAGATTTTCTCAAATGCTCTGGTGAGGGATATGAGAGTTTTTGTCCTCGATGAAGTTCCTCTCTTCATGTACAGTAGGGACCCATCCTTCCCCAGAAGCCTTGGTAAATTGTGAACAGATAATTAATAGGAAAGGCACTTTCCATAACCTTCTAAAAGGATATTGGTACAGCGGCGTTATCTAATGGAAGATGGTTTTGCTGGGTAATGTGTCAAAGCATTGCAAGGACATTTATATTGTTGAATGCTTCTGTAAACTTTAGTGTTTTTGGTTTGTCATTGACTTAGTTTGTGCTGTATCTTTTTCCTGTGATGTGAAATGTATATTTGGATCAAACAAAATGTTACCGTGCATGTCCAATGGTGAACTATGTGTACTGCATGGGATTCGTCTCCTATTTCCTCAACACTTGTCAATGATCCGTCATATTTTCTACACATGACTACTCTATTAATTGTCTCATCATTTAATAAGTCGCGTATTTTTCCCCCCTCAGAGAAATTTAAAGACCATGGTTAGTGTGGGATTGTCAATAAAGCAGGAGAAAGATAATCGGGTGCAGCAGATTAAGAAGGAAGTTGCAGAAATGGTCAGAACACAGATGCCATTAATGAAATGCAAGGTATCCTTTACTTGAAATTAGATCCTGCATTAAAGGAAAAGAAGTAAAATATCCTGGACTCTGTAGTGGGCATCTCTTGCTTGCTTGTGTGATGTTTTTCAGAAGTTTTATGACTGATGATTCTTTACTGTTGTTGACAAAGGGACCAAAAAAGTTGCTTCATTGTACTGCATCTTAAATATGTCATATTTTCCAGGTGATGCTGGTAAAGAATTTAATAAGAAATGTTTCTACGGTTCAAAATTAATGAAAGAAAATTTTGTGTTATTTTTGCAGGCCCTAGATCAGCTAGCTGAAACTTCTGATGACTTTCAGGAAAGTAACACTGAAGAGAAAGAAGCCTTTAAAAGAAAATATAGCATGGATGATGCACTGGAAGATATAATATGCGACCTTTATGATCTTTATGTTGAAGTACTACCTTTTGACATATCCAATTTAAAATAATATTTTTATGAGAAACTTTTGTATATATTGTTTGATCTCCAATGTTCTGTTGCAGGGGCTGGAAGAAGATGCAGGTCCACAAGTTAGAAAACTGTATGCTGAGGTAGTTGGCTTCTACCGGCTATAACTTTCTTTTCCCTGAATGATAGATCTGAGCGTCCTTCCAAGTAAGGCCTGCTAAGAGATAAAGAGATGCGTTTATGGTTCCTAAAAGATATGGCCTCACTAGCAGTAATTTGTTTTACCATATATCTGACAATAGGAAATTAGTGTTGTAGCTCAGCTGGTTATTTATCTAGTTAGGTGGGTTGATGCACACCAGATCTCATTTCAGTGTCTCAATCTGACTTTTCTTAGGTCTCCCTCTACTCCCTTTACACGATGGGCAACTTCCATACTTCACACTTTCTGACAAGTGCCTCCATACATCTCATCGTAGTATGTCCTAATCATTTCAAATGGTCTCCCTCATCTTGTCCTCATTTGGTGGCTTTCCCACTTTTCTTTGAATCAAATCATTTCTCTTTTTGTCCTTACTAGTTGCACAACCATTTCTACATTCTGGTATCAGCCACCGACATCTTCTGAACATGTTGGTACTTCATCATTTTGCATTCTGGATCGAACAACATAATGTCATCATTCATGCTAGCATATTCAAAATAATGTCATCCGCGAATATCATTCATGCTAGCACATTCTCCCGGCTTCTAAATATGGCTAGTGAGCTTGTATATAACTAGAGCATAAATATATGGGCTAGAGGCTGACCTTTGGAATAGACTAATAGTGATTGGAAGAAGATTGGTCTACTTTATTAATCCTTACATAGCCTGTAGTCCGTCATACATGTCTCTTATTAGTACAATATATATGCTATACATACAATCTCATTCTCCAACACTCTCCATGGGATCTGAGGGGACTCAATTATATGCATTTGGAGCAAATTGATAGGTTTCTGGTTCAACTCCATGTGTAAGTCTTTCTAGTTCTCTCTATCCTGCTCCAGTAATCTTTTGAGTAAAATGATAGGTTTCATTGTCAATCTCCCGGGCATGAAATTATATTTGACTCTCTGAAACATTTGTATTCCTTCTTAATCTTCTCTAAATCATCCTCTCTCATAATTTAGTAGTACGACTCATTAAATTAATCCAATGTTAATTATTAATCCAATGATAATTGACACCGTTATCGATGTCTCTTTTGTTCTTGTAATGGGTATGAGTCTGCGTCGGAATTTTCTAACTCCTCAGAATTACATTTTAAAACCCTGTAAGCCAAGTTGTGTCCTCATGCATTCACCTCCAAATTTCATAAGAATACCATTCGGTCTGATAACCTCCCCATTCTTCAGCTTTTCGAGTGCCTTCTTGTCTTTTTCTCTTCCTATGTACTAAAAGAACTTATGGTTTAGATATATTAAGCAGCCACCAAGTTATGTCATCAGTGGCACCCTATATAAAAAGCTAGTTCTTCTAGCATTCCTTTATCCTTACTCTTGACGAATACCATTTCATCCTTATCCTCAATACACTTGCTTGGTTTAAATCCCTAGTCCTCCTTTCTTTAAGTTTTGTGAACTTGAACATCTCCTTTTCTCATTTCTTCATGTCAAGGCGCTTATATAAATCCTTATAAACCTTTGCTGAACCCTTACTAATTGCCTTCTTGGCTTCCTTTTTAGTTGTTTTATATATGTTGAAGATGATAAACAAAGAAGATAAACCGCTCTTTAATAGTTTAACATTTTAGATGAGGTAGTCACTAAACAATCTCTCTCCATATTCCCTTTTCCAGTCCTGTAGAGCTGTATAGCATTCTCTTAGGTTTTATCTTGTTTCTACTCTTGTGACACAATTTGCGCATCGATCCTCACATATCGTTAGTACTCCACTTGACCTCCCAAATACTTTGCTTTCTTGGTCTTTAGTACCATGCGATTCTCATCTTTTATTTCAACCAATTAGTCCTGAGCTTAATTGACTAGTTCACATTTATTTAAAAATATAGTTGGAAGCTGTTTAGCATATCCTATAGGTCTAGGATGGTTTATTTATAATTTTGTTGACTGATTATCCATTTGTTGGCCATATGCTGAAAGCTCTTTTCTAGCTATCGAATATTGATCACAGTTTGGTGCATTGAGCTTCTTCTAATTGTTTTCTGTTTTTTGTCCCTTGTCCCCTGGATACAGCTTGCGGCACTGTGGCCTAGTGGATTCATGGATAACCATGGGATTAAACGTGCTATATGTAGAGCAAAAGATAGGCAGAGAGCAGTTCAAAGCCGGCATAAGGTATACCTTTTGTTTTCTCCTCTTTATGTATTCATTTACCACATCTTGGTATTGCTTGCCATTTCAGTTTCGAGTGCTTGTGTTTGATGTATTGTTAGTTGAAAGTCTCTCCAAGAGGTATGTTTCAAGTTTTCATTTTCCAGTGTTTGAAGAGAGAGAGGTAAAGATCTAGGTTGTGGATGAAATGATTCCTAGCCTTTGGCCGCATTTTTTGTCTGAGTTTGTTCTAGTGTGGGGAGGCTGTTATCTGCTAAATGAAAAAATCAGTAACTATTGAAAAATGATTGTTATTTGTTTACCGCTTGATAGATATAAGCATCTATATACAGAGTTTTAAGTTACATACATATATTATGTATTTATACGTATGCATATTATATCACGGATAGGTTTTGGATCGGTGAATGTTTGAGCAGTGGCTCGACATACACCTCGCATATCATAATCCATCTCTGTGGTTATCTATTGGTTTTACCTTTATCATTTGTCTGGTGCTTGATCTTATATTACATTTCTCATATTTAGGATCAACAGAAAATAAAGAGGAAGCAGGTGTTGGTTCCGCAGACACAGGAGACCGCTTGCGTTGAAGCTTTTTCTCTAGCTCAGCCACTGTATGCTCCTAATAATTTGGTCCCTGATACGAGTGATCAGGGTTTGACGTTGGCTAATAAGTCAAGTTCCAGCAGTGCAGCAGCTAGCGCAGCTGTTGGAACGCCTATTTCCATTACAAATGGTCCTAACACCGACCGGCTGAAACTAGAGAAAGTGAAAGGAAGTGGCAGCAATTCAGTGACATGAAAGCAAAGGATGTTTTGCCATCCAAGAAGGTAAAGAGGAAACCGGATGTCGAGTTGTGTGAAACGCAGTTCCATCCAGAGAAGTTGATCGCTATGTAGGGAGAGGAAAGGCACAGTTCTCATAAGCAGGTTGCTGTTCCTCTCCCACAGCCGAACGTTCAGCCAGCTACTCCAAGTTGTCAGCAGCTCAGCTGACCCGATTCTTTGAGCATTGCATGTAACACAAACCTTTTTTTAAAGTCGTCATTTTTTGTGGCTTCATCATTGTGATCAAACGTATCCTCACCAGCTACGTTGGGTGGCTATTATAATCTATCTCGAATAGTTTCACGAGGTGATCAAATGCATCGTGGTTCTTCATTTTGGATGCTTTCCAACATGTTCAAGAATCAAGAGCCGGCCAGCTAGATATTCATAGTTGAAATTATTTATGTAATATGTTCAATATAAAGCTCGAGTGTTTCATCCCTTCTTTAGATGGATATATTTAATACTTCTATTTCATTTTCATAACAAATGAATTGATTGTTAGAAGTGGAGGACCCCCTCATTTCCATAAACTTTTTTGTATACTTACCCCTAGATAATTGGCTTTAAAAGACCGCTGCCCTTTATGGATGTTATGTTATTCAAATTCCTAGCATCGATGATTATCTTTGTACTAGTCAATTCCGACATAGATTTAGAATATAGCTTGTTATTAACTGTTTCGCCAATCTATCTATCTGTTATGGTCAGCTGTCTCATTAGTTACTCTTAAGGCATATTCGAGAACATTAGTATTAGTTTCTAATGATCCTCTGTGTTATGATTAGTATTTTGTAATTAGCAGCTATTGGTTTTCTTTAATTGAAAATTCTTAAAAACAATCCGGGTTGATTATTAACTCTAGACACATAGAGTGAGTCTTACGTGTTGTGAGACCTACTTGTATGTAAGTGGGTTGATGGTCAGTCCGAACTGATCAAAAAATTACTCCGATAAATTGATCTTTGGTGGTGTGATAAGTGATAGTCAAAATCATAAGATACACCACTAGAAAAATTTCACAAGACATCAAATAAATACCTTAAAGAGGATGCTCTTTACTTTATTTTTCTATAATAACATTTAATTGTAATATTATGGTTTGATTATCTCCTATTATAAAACACAGATACCTTAAAAGAATCAAAACTATAGTGCAGGCCAAAGAATAAAAAATAGAGGTGAAATGTTGTACAACTAAAATTAGTCACTTTCTTCGATATTGTTGGCACTTTACAATAACATTTTGAAGAGTTTGGTCAAAAACATTACATAAATGATGATTCTATTAGTGAATCGAATCAATGATAATGCCATTTCTTAAAGGTAATTTCATTTTTGAACGACATTATAGTTGAATTTTGTGATTTTTGTGTTGTATTGAAAGACTTTGCTTGCAACAACGTTGTTTAACATGCAGGTTCTTGATAACAAGAAGATTAAAAGAATAATTTACTTTCAATAGAGGATAGCTAAATTTCACTGAAAATGCTACGCAAACTTTTTCGGTAAATAAAAAATTATAATCATATTTGTTTTTTTTTTTTTTTTTTTTGTCTAAAAATTTTGACTATTTAATATATTAGATAATAGAGATCATCAACATGATGGGAATACAATTATTGCAGATGAGGAAGCACACCAAATGCTGCTAAGATGAACAAGTATGCAATGGAGGGATTATTATGTCAAAGAAGTAAAAATCACATAATTTGCAAATAGGGCAAAAACCATTTTAGTCCCTGAGGTTTACTCTAAAGACTAAATTAGTCCTTCAGGTTTGCAAAAAGATCAAATTGGTCCTTCCAATTAATTTTTATTAGTCAAATATTAATAATCAAAGGGTTGACTGAGTTAAAAGACCATTATATCCTTAGGCAACATATATTATAAAAGAAAATTACGATAAAAGTTTAAATCAGTCTAAAAAAATATAATTCACAACATTTATGCAGGAAAAAAAAAACTAAAACTAAAAAATATCAATTCAAACATAAACAAATTAAATTCAGTAATATATCGTTAAAAAATGAACAATCATGATTCATTCTCTTTTCTGAGTGGTACCTTCGCTGTTAATTATATCGATAATTATTGTTCATTTTTTAACGATATATTACTGAATTTAATTTGTTTATGTTTGAATTGATATTTTTTAGTTTTAGTTTTTTTTTCCTGCACAAATGTTGTGAATTATATATTTTTAGACTGATTTAAACTTTTATCGTAATTTTCTTTTATAATATATGTTGCCTAAGGATATAATGGTCTTTTAACTCGGTCAACCCTTTGACTATTAATATTTGACTAATAAAAATTAATTGGAGGGACCAATTTGGTCTTTTTGCAAACCTAAGGGACTAATTTGGTCCTTAGAGTAAACCTCAGGGACTAAAATGGTTTTGACCCTTTGCAAATAACAAGCAGCTAAACATGATCAAAATTCATTTTGTTTTTCATCAATAGTAATGTTGCTGAATTAACCATATATTGATATAAAATGCATAGTTTTTTATTTGGGGGTAAAACTATAAATTATATTGATAGTTTTGTACCAAGTAAATAATAGATAATCAGTAACTATAATAATTTACACCCGTTAATCATTAGAATAACTACTGGACAATGTCATATTGACTAAGTGCTCGTAACTTTTTGTTCTCTCTTTTTTTTTTTGGTGAAAAACACGCTTTCATTCACATGAATGCAAACAGTAGAATAGTTTCAACCCACACCAGTGGGAAACAGGTCAACTTCTAACAAAGCTTTAAGGGGAGAAGGCAAATTTACAAACCAGTCAACATCTAACTTATCCTTAGCTCTATTTTTTGCAACCCAATCCGCTACTTGATTTGCAGTCCTCTTGACACTCTGAAATCGACAACCATTGATCTCAGTTGCAATTGATCTAATTTCTTCCACAACAGGTTTAGCTTTCCACCAGGTCACTCCCTCTTGTGAGACAATTGCACTTTGGACTGCACTTGCATCATTTTCAAAAATGATGTAATCGAGGGCTAAACTTTTTGCAAAAAGACAACCAAGTCTAATTGCAAAAGCCTCAGCCAAGAACACCGAGTTGCATGAAACAATACTAGTTGTTCCAGAAAGAAACGCCCCAACAGAGTTCCTACAAATTGCAGAAATAGCAAATTTTTCATTTCTAGCTTTAGCAGCATCAACATTGATTTTGGACCAACCCATTGGGGGGCGAATCCAGGATGTTTCACGGATGGAGGAGTTGAGGTTTGACTGATCTACACAATCTCCAACCGCAACAATTGAGCTTTCTGAAATCTCACCATTAGCTCTACGAAGAGCTTTTTCAACGTTAATAGGTAGGCCTTCAAAAAAATGAGAGCACCTCTCTTTCCAAATATGCCAGCAGTAAATAGCTATTTTTGTTTCTGCTTCTCCTTTCAAATACCCAGCTGCAATACAATTCTTTGACATTTGTAACAGCCAAGCATCAAATCTTATAGCATTACTTGGCTCAATAATGATCTGAAAAGCACTCCCAAACCAGAATTTTTCCGTCCAAGGACAAGTCAAAAACAGATGTTCAGTGGTTTCATTCTCTTTGAAGCAGATTTTGCAAATAGGATTATCAATGCATTTTCGAGTAAACAAGTTCCCATGAGTAGGGAGGGCATTTGAGCAGATCCTCCACACAAAATTCTTGATCTTTGGCATCCCCTTTAGACCCCAAATCATCTTCCATAACTCCTCCGGAATCACATAAGAACAACTCGCTCTTGCAGTTTTGTGACTTTGCGAGCAAATCTCTTTTGCGACAAAATATCCAGATTTAACACTATATTTCCCATCAGTGGTAAAGGGCCAAATCAATGAGTCAGGAGTATCCTGTCTTGGGATAAAAACATTGGAAATTTCCTCAACCAACTTCCTATCAAACCTTGGAAATCTCTTTTGTTATCTCTTGAAAAAAGACAAAATGAGTGAAATATCTCCTAGTTCAAGGACAATCAAACTTCTCAATCTAAACACCAGTCTATTTATTATTTCATTAGTTAGATGTCCTTTCAAACCAAAAATAAATTATAGTAGTTTATTGACACATTCTTAATTTTTTCCCAACAAAATCAATTTTAATGAAGAAGTTCCCCAAAATAAAAACCCATTTCCTAAACTTTCACTTCTACGTCTTGAAGAAGGAAAAATATCACATTTAGCCTCTATTGTTTTTAAAAAAAATTAATTTGGTCTTCATCGTTTAATTTTTTTTTAATTTCATCCCTTTTATTTTTCCAAAAGTTTTAATTTCATACCTCTTGTTTCTCAAAAGTTTTAATTTTGTCCCTATTATTTTTTTAAAATTTTAATTTAGTTCTTAAATAATAGGGATGAATTTAAAACTTTAAGAAAATAATAAGCACGAAATTAAAACTTTTAAGAAAATAGTAGGGATGAAATTGAAACTTTTGAAGAAATAATAGGGATAAAATTGAGAGATTTTAAATAATAAAGACCAAATTAAAACTTTTGGGAAAATAATAGAGTCAAAATTGAAAAAATTTAAACAATAGAAATCAAATTGAAACTCTTTTAAAACAATAGGGACTAAATCTGATATTTTTCCTCTCGAAGAAAGTTCATTTCCAAAACGCGCCTTCTTCATAATCTTGCCATAAACCTTCCTTGCTGCGAGCCAGCATCAAACAAATTCTCAAAAAAGAAATCTCGAAGATTTCTCACAAACACAACCTCATCACCCACCAGGTTTGTCTATTTTATTCTCTTCAATTTAAACTTATCTTTTTTCTTAACTATAATTATGTTCTCTTTTGCAAAATTTTTCTGGGTCAGCAGAAAAAAAGAAGAAAAAATATTGAAATTGCATTAGCTTTCTAAATATAATCAAATTATCTGTTAAAAAGTTGTTTTTAGAAATATTTGAATTGATGGGTCTTGTTTAACTAGTTGTTTTTTGCAAATTTAGTAAATGGTTTATAAAATAGAAGCTACAATTTTAATTTGAAAAATTAACCCATTTTTGTTAGTAATATTTTGATACTGTTTGTGTTCCTTTAAACAACATCTATAGTGGGTGTTTGCAATTTCAATTAGAAAATTAACCCAGTATGCGTTAGTATTATTTTTACTAGTTAGTGTTTGTTATGTGTTATATATAGAAGATGGAGATTTTGGACCTGTTTGTGTGGCCGGTTAGCTCGGCCGAAATTTGTCAATCTTGGTGGACTTCAATCACCAAGGTAGAATCGGCCATGCAAATGGGACTGAAACCCGCATCATCAATATATGTGTACTAAATTATATATGTATCTATATATAGACACACATACATACATATATTGTTGCTTGAGTATGTTGTTTTTTATATCAGCTATTGACTTTGAAAACTTATGAGGTTTTGTTTAATTTGTTTATGTGGTGTTTTTATTATTTTTTGTTGGGTTTACTTATTGTGAATTTCGTTAAAAAATGTTGCATGTTTCGACATTATAAAGGTTGGATTTTGGATAGTTTACTAGGATTTGGAGTATCAGCCACCTTGAAATGGGATGTCGTTTGGATTCCTAGGACAAGGGTTGTTTGAAAATGTTGATGTAGAAAAGATAAATTGATTCACATTGGTATATGTGAAATTCGGAATGATTGATGCGAATAAAATAAAACAGTGTGAAATATTTATTGTGCAATGCCAAAGGAAGACCTGTGTCTGTAATATACTTGTGCTAAAAGAATTGTCCTATGTAATTTTTAGGGGATTAGTGATGCTATTCCCCGTAAAAGATAGTAATGATAGAGAGAAGAAACGTAAGGAATCGTGAAATATGAGGATCATTCATGTAGATGATAAATGCAATGTTTAGGCATAGAGTCAAGAGTTTTGATGTCACTCCTGCATGCCCCTTAGATAAAGTTTTTTAGTTTTTTGCTTAATATAATTTTTAGATTTGGGTTTTGTGAGAAATTTAGAGCATTTTTGGTTTACTGAGAAATTTTAAACTCTAGCATCAAGATTTTGTCAGTTCAGGCATAGAGATTCATGAAGCACCAGAAATGTTTTTCATTCTCGATATAGGATTCTTACTAAATGTAAATTTGAGGTTTATGGGGTGCAATCCGTGTTTATGGGTAGTTTTGTGTCCAACTTGCATTACTCTAGCTTTCCTAGAATTGTGTCCATGGTTCTTACTTCTTAGGCAGTGAGTTCCATATTCCTGGTTGCGTGCTGCTAATAGGTGATATTTCTTTTTTCTTTTTGTATTTGCTCCATTTGCTTAGGATTCTCTTTATTGATTATCTTGACTAGCTGAAAGAAAGGTAATAAAATTTCACGATATATAAATATTGTAATTGATTATCTTATTATGAGACTGTGTTTTATGGGTCATTGGCAGTTAAGGTGGAACTAATTTACAAATCAAAGTAATTACAGATTAAGTCAGCTAATAAATTTAAATCCAGAAGACCCTTCATGTGTAACTTATAGTGAGCAAATATGTTTTCGTGCAGGTATATATCCATTTCCATTGCATAGTCAGTCACACTTCATTTCCTCTCGCCCTTTCTGGTGTATAAAACTTTATGGCATATTGTTGTGTGTAGTGTTTAGAGCTGATGGACAATCACTGTGATCAGCCGCTGCCTCCAGGAGTCCACCCCCCACCAAATTCTTCAAACTTGGCTTATTATAATTCTTCTTCCCATGCTCCGCAGCCTTTTCAGAATTTTGGAAATCCTTACCAACACGCTCGCAATTCCGAGAGTTCTCTCTTTCCTGTTATATCATCTAATGCAACAGGCAATGCCTCCTCTCAGAGTTCTTCTCCACATTCTAACCAGTTCTATTTATCTGGTACTGGTGTATATGCCCATGCTTCATTAGATCCAATTCCTAATAACTCTCTGAATAG
Organism: Ehretia macrophylla; assembly: GCA_037974665.1. Taxonomy (NCBI): domain Eukaryota; kingdom Viridiplantae; phylum Streptophyta; class Magnoliopsida; order Boraginales; family Ehretiaceae; genus Ehretia; species Ehretia macrophylla. Next base: position 57,638,605 of record CM075779.1, read on the forward strand.
CAATTTTGGTCAACCTAGCATGTTAACTTGTCAAAGCCTGAAAAACGGGGCTTATCAATCAGCGATCTCACAAGGTGATGGGGATGGTAGGATAAAGCATCATGCGGAACCTAACATATCTCATCCGCAATCAGAGAATGGGAATGATATTGGAACTACTGTTCAAAATGCCATGCTTCGTGAACAAGTAAGTAACTTTTTAAGGCTGCACATTGAGAAAAACGATAATCTTTTCCTCCGTTTCATATGTGTAACGAACATGTGATTGTCTGAATCCTTTCAGGAAATTGCCACCCAGAAGATAATACAAAGTCAGAGGTTTGTTTCTGTTTCTTTTTCTGTTTTCCTTTTCCCTGGGTATGTTAAGCTACAACAGGAAGTATAGGAGAAAAAGAATTATGTTTACACATGTAATTTTGTAAACTCAGAGAAACAAAGGCTGCAAGTGGACCTGCTGAGGATAATACAGACATCTTCTCTGGGAGTCATGATCCAAATGCGTTAAAGGTTTTCCTTATCCTGATTTTGTTTTTATGAGGTTTTGCCTTTCCAGTTACTTAGTGGCTACATAAACCAAAAGAAAGTTACTTGTCGGCCATCAACATTTTTTGTGTGAACTTTCTAATTCTTTATGTGGAATTTGCAGGAGCACCTACTGAAAATAACTGCTGAACATCGTACACAAATGGCCCTAAAACGTGGCAAGTCCACCGTTCCTGGGGAAGGTTTGTTCCCTGTTTATATTTGATTAAGATGTTCATATCGTTTTGATATTGTTCTGGCCAGTATCTATTTTTGTTCTTTTCTTTTTGTTCTTTTCTTGGCTATTTCTTCTCAATTTGATAATTAAGGACTGTGGTGCTTATTTCAAGTGAATGTGCATCCATCTACTTAAGGAAAAATTATAGTTAAGTTTAGAGTCGACTTTTTCTTCAATGCAGAGGAAAATAATGTAAATTGTGAAGTAATTATTCTTCCTGTTTCTTAACTAGGATTGCAAATGAGAAAGGGGCAATAGAAGCATATGTAATGGAGAAATCTATCTGTCGTTTGCCTTTCTATTGCGAGTTTTCTGGTTTTACGTTCTGAGTTAGCATTCAGTCTATTAATTAGCTTTCCAGCCACGAAATGCATGGTGTAACAAACACCTTGATTAACATAATAGTCGGAACAATTCTATGAAACACAAAACATACTTAATATCCACGTATGATGGTTCTCTATATACATTAGAAGGTTGACTTCTAAGTTAACTTTTTGCACTAGAATAAGTGCATCAATATCTAGTCCAACTTATATAGGATCTTTGATCTTCCCCAGCCTATAAAGAAGCAACACGCTATGGCCTTTTATGATGTTAAAAGGTTGAAAAATAAAAATTCCGAAGTTGTGTTTTTAACTACCATAAGTTTTTTGCCTCTGGACTCTCGTAAAACATACTAATAATAGTTGGAGAGGAAGGAATAAGTGAATGATTTATTTTTGTGCATGTATCAAAATTTAGATTTGCTTTGTCCTCAATTTGCCTTTTTGAATTTCGATTGAAGGACTGGCTAAATCTCTTTCCCCTACTTTGTCAGGTAATGTGGAAATAGGAAATGGATATGGCGTGCCTGGTGGAGGTGCTTATGGTGCCTCAAGGCCTAATGCTGTTGCCCCCAGTGCTGATTCTGGGCAGAAACCTGCTGCAAAGGAATTGCCTGAATACCTAAAGCGGAAATTGAAAGCAAGGGGCATTCTTAAAGATGGCTCAACTACAGAGAATCATGTAATTATTAAAAATGCAAGTTGATCTTCCACTTTGTTCTTTGGTCCATTTGCTTGTTCTAATTTGCAAAATTTACTATAGTACATTAATTACCTGATTCATCCATCATGTGCTAGGGATAGCATAAGTGCTTCAATTTATTTCTTATTGCTTTTGTTTGCTTGATTCCTCATCATTTTGTGTCCACTAACAATTTACTTTAAACTTTACATTATAGGATGCAGAGACAGTGTCATCTCAGACCGACACTCTCGGAAAACTGCCTCCAGGATGGGTGAGAATGAACTATGAAGATTTTTTAAATAGTCACAACCTCCTGGATTTCTTGATTTATAGGGATCTTTGTTAATAATGTGTGAAATCAGAGTTAACTCGTGATTAAATTTGCTGTATACCTCATTTCCTCTTCTTTCTTTTCTTCTTTTCTCTTCTCTGTGTGGTTAGGGGTTGGGAGCGGGAAAAGACAGGCTAAGTGCCTCATGTGATTTAGTATGTTATTAACTCTTTTTTTGAGATCAATTTGAGATGCTTGGAGACATGAACTTGAGATCTGCTCCATGTTTCAACTGAGAGGCCTCAATAATCATATTGATATTGTTCTGCTTGAGAAACATGACTTGACACTTAAAGTATGTGAGAAATATTTGCAAGAGAAATATGCTAATATCACTAACAAATGTAGTATGAAGCAGACAAAACCATTTAAGATTTGAGAGACTTTAGGTCATTTCTCAGAATGGTCCTGCCATCTCATGGAAATGCAGGAATGTTGCTTTTCTTTATCCTATCATATAGACTTTCACAACCTGCAATACACAGTAATGATATGGAATGGTGGAAGGGAAGAGGTTATTAGTGAAGGAACTGATGTGATGTGAAACACGGGTTTCATGATGGGTGTCTTCCTAAGTGGACTAACATTATACTGTGTTCCTAGAGGTTCTTTAGCGTAATGTTTTACACTCCTTTCATCCCTAAGTTTCGCATTTGACTTTATACTCAAGCATACATTATCTTTGAGTTATATCTTCTATTAGTCAATTTGATCTTAGAGAGAACATGGAGGTGGTAATAAATTTTATGCAGGACGCAACCATGTGGAAAGTTCTAAATTTCAGAAAATCAATAGTTTGATACCCTCTCTGTAACAAATTGAATCTTTACATTCTTTTTAAGTCTCTTACAGCATATTGTCCAAGCTGCTGAAATTGTGTGCTTTAAATTTCACTTTCTCATTCCTTATTAATATATAGATATATATATACATAAAATTATTGTTGGGGGCCTGTAATTCATTTCAAATTCTAAAAAAATATACTAAGCTATTTTCTTTCAGACCCAGCTCTGCTTCAAATATTACCATTCAGATTTCTCACCTAAAATACTGTGCTGAGTCAAAACTAAGTCGTTCAATTTGGAGCAGGGGAGTATGACAAATTGATATAAGTATGTTTGTCCAGAAAGAACTGGGGAAGATTCAATTCGGGAAAGATAGAGTAACATTTTTGTGTGCAGTGCTATTTCAAAAAGTTTTAGATGTTTTGTAGAAAAGGCTCGAGATTGATTCTGTGAGAGAGATTGAGATGTGAGACGGAACTACATTGTAATGTCATTTGTTTTAAAGTTAATGCTTTTCTGGTTATAGAACATTTTTCTGTTATTGGTTTCTTGGTCATATTTCAGAACTTAGATACAGTTTCCGTAGTTTAACTTTATTTACTTTGTTAACTCTATTGTTTGTCTGATTTTCATCAAATATATTAGATTGAGGCAACAGATCCTACGAGTGGTGCTGTTTATTATTACAATCAAAGTTCTGGGAAAAGTCAGTGGGAGAGACCTACTGAGGTTGCCCCTATGTCTACATCAGCATCATCTCCACCGCTTCCAGATGATTGGCAGGAGGCATTCGATGAAACTACTGGTAAGCTCTATATAATCCTCTATTTACTAGTAACCTATTACATGTAAAGTATACTTATATGAAATGTCTATTGTAATGAAATGTTTATTACAATGAGGGCTGATGCTTTTGGCTATGGGCACCATAAATGTCCTAAGTCTTTCAACTCACCACCCCAAGGGGAGGTCATTCTTTGGTTTTCAGACTGTGGTCCTTGAAGCATATAGAAATTTGACTATCCTCATTTCTCAAACTTAAATGAATTTTGATTCAAAAGGCTATAAAGTTAAATATATCCTCCCTTGCCGCAGAACATAGAAAAAAGAAAGGGAAAAGGTGTTTCTTTACTTCATTATGATTTATTACCATCCAAATAACTTTGTTTCTCACACAACTTTTCTCCCTTGTCATATTTCTACCTTATCATTCTTTTCTCACAATTATCAGCTTGTATTTTCTGTGTATTATAATATTACTCCATATTTTCATAAAACAAACCTTCGTTTTGTCTCTAATATGATGGAAATTCTGTTTACTATATGCACTGTTTGTTTACTCTGTTTATATTGTGTATATATAGACCTAGATTTAAAACAACTTTTTTGGCTTGGTATCATTTAATGTGGAGATTTTCCACTATGTATATATTATTGTATTCCTTAATCCTCATCTCAGAATCTATTGATTTTACTATTTACCACTGAACTTGCTCTTATATCCTTCAAGTATGATGATTTAATTTCTACACAATGCTAATGACGTATTTTACTATGAGATTCAAATCAATACTTATTTTGAAAATTATCCTTTTGATCTAATCTGTTTTCACCATAATCTAGTTCCCCAATTTTGTCATCGCATCATTGCTTTAACTGTAGCACAAAAAGAAAGACCACAAAAAAATAATACTGTGACTCCTATCTCTTTATCTTTTGTTTTGTTTCTTTTATAGCTTTCTTCAGATGATGATCTTCTGTACAATGATCACTATGCTTTTCCTTACAGAATTGTTAAGTAGAGGCAACACAGTTACTTTTTCTCTGGGGTTAGTTTTCAGTTGTTTGAAGAAAAGATTTCAGTTTTTACCAAAAATATAAATGAAAAGGAAAAAGAAGATTTTTGGTCCAGACTTGAGCATAAATAAACAAAGGAGCTAGGTTTTAAGAAATGTAGTGAAGAATTAAGAAAACTTCTGGGTGAACATCAACTTTGATCATTTACCGATGTCTTTCTCAGTTTTCTAATTGTTTCAATTTGTCCCTCCCTCCGTCTCTCCCCATTTTCTTTTCTATTGTAATTTGCTGCAAATCCTTGAGATCTCTTTACCTCAAGACCTTTTCTGGCTATTGAAAATTGTAGCCTAGATTCTCTGTCTATTTGTTCTATCCATCTGTCTCTCTCTCTCTCTCTTTCTCTTTTTTCTCTCTCCATTTCTTCAACTATCCACATTCACAGGTCAAAAGTATTACTACAACAGAAAGACAAATGTGTCACAGTGGAAGAATCCTTGTAAATCAGAGCCGCTCCAGGTTGCCTCACAAAATCATGACACACTGGTCTCTAGCAATGAAACCAGTGGGAACTGGACAGATCAGTCATGTTCACTAACGAAGTGTATGGGATGTGGTGGATGGGGGGTGGGCCTCGTGCAGCCATGGGGTTATTGCAATCATTGCACTCGGTATCCTCATTACACCAACTTGTTAGCCTGAAATCTTTTATCCATAGCACCTCTTTATATTTTATCCTAACTTTTTTTGCAATTTTTCACAATTTATTGATGAGTATTGGTACAAATTCATGCATGTAATGCAGATGACGGGAATTTAAATTGAGAGCATGGCCAGTAGTGTTTGTTCTGTTTGCTTGCTTAATTTTTATGATGTGCTGAGATTAATTCATGATGAAGATACATTGTTTGCATATGTAGCCCGATTTGGTGTAAGGCAACTCTTCATGCAGACAACCTGCCCCTGTCCTGAGGAGGATGGGTTGGGGGGTAAAAATTATTGTTGTGCAGGGAAGATGGAAAGAGAAAGGGATAAAACATTGAAGCAAAATTGTGGGTCATTAGTATTAAGCTATGTATAGCATAGAGGTGTGGGCTTTGGTGTGCTTATAGAAGGATGGCAGAATGTGCTCATTCTGATTTTACCTCATGAAGTTTGTCTTTTTATTGGTCCTACTAATCCTTGTTTGCTTAGTGTGTGTGTGTATATGTTTGCTCCATTGGAATTGTTACACAGTTTATCAATAAGAACATTGACATGAATAAATTAATGGAAATACTACTTACGAGAAAATTTTGAATAGAGAGTGTTGTCCTTTTGTTTTTCATATTCCGTTGGGACTGACGGGGCTTGAACCTGACAGGGCAGTGCTCTGACCAATTGAACTACAAATGTCAATAAATGAGCCAGGGCCTTTTTTGGTATGCCCAATTTTCTCCAATAAGGAGTTGTTAGTTTCATTGTCTGGTAGTATTGTGTCTGAAACAACATCAGTTTGCAGAACAAGGAACTCTATAAGCAGCATCTGCTTTCCTTCCCCACCCCCAACTCTCTCACACTCGAAGAAGGGAAACTGAGGCTATCTGCAGGGAATGAAAATAAAAAGAAAAGAGGAGTCAGTCAAGTTAAAGAGAAAAACGAAACTTGGGAAGCAATGGAACCTGGTAGTTTGTCATGTACTCGTGTAATATTCTATGTTTCATAAATATTGATGAGGCCCCCCCTCGTATCTTTTAGCATGTTTTTTAGACTGTTTTCAGTGTCCAAACATGAAGGTTGAAGAGCTAGTAGATGTCAGAACGACTATATCTGGCTACTCGATGTGGTTTGAAACTGAAAAACTGTGATTTACTAAGTCTGGATGCTATATGTTGTATTTCTTTGGGCACTGTATATTTTGAAAATAAACTTATTTATCACGTTCTATTCTAAATCTATCTTGTTTCTGTGGCAAATTGAATATTTTTCACTTCATATTTTGGTTTATCCAAAAGTGAGTGTACTTACTGAAACCCAGAGCATCATTTCCTTGATAAATTGGTATGTCTTACATGTAGATAGAAAATAGGTTGTCTTATTCTTAATAATCCCTCTGTCCCAATTTTAGAGTCCTTATGGTCCTCTTTCTAAGGAAGTTAAACTTTTATAATTTGGAATTAGTTCAAGGTGGTTGGATTTTCAAATTTACACTCCAAAGCATTCAAATTTAGGTACTCTTGTTTGGGACAAAGCATAGTTTCGGAACTAAAGTGAAAAGTATATCTATCTTCAGTGAGGGACTTCTTTTTTGGGATGGACAAAAAAGGAGAAGTGGACCCAAATTGTGGAGCAGAGTATGTACAATATGAAGAGTTTGATGAAATTTTCATCATTAGCTATGTAGGAACCTAAAAGAATGTGAGAAGTATTTTAAGTTTTCTACTAGAGATTGCTGGATGTACAAACTCTTATTGCTAGCCACATTTATACTTGGGATATTAGTAGAGGTTCATCTCAACCAGCTAAGGACATTCCTTATCCAGAAGTCTGGGCTTGTCTATGTGAATCTACTTCCTCCATTCAGCACTTTCTAGGGATATCTTCACAATTAAACATAGCAATTAAATCCTTTATTATTACCTGAATTCCAAGTCGTTATGCATTTCTCTTCCTATGATGATACTCGGAAGATGCACATATCACATAAAATTTAGAAACAAGCAGTGTGTCATTCATGCTGTTTCTGTTAGCATAATAAAAGACATTGACAACCAATTTAGCTAGTGTTGGCCCGATGACTATATAGAAAGCTCATCATGTGTGCCTATGGCATCATCAACACCTTTCTGGTATTCATGTTGCCATTTTTATGTGACCATTGAGGTTCATAATCTAATATTATTGACTCTCTGATGTAGAGTTCTGAATCTACCTCAAGCACAATACTTAGCGGCCAATGCAGAAAGCCAACAGAATACCACCAAGGCCGCAACCACTGTGGAGGATTCAGATAAGAGGCATCAGAAGAACAGGTATATTCTTCATTTAAACTTCAGGATATAAGATGCCAGGTGGCTTTGAATTTTGAGAAATTAGACTACAACTTCCCTAGAATACGGAATGTCACTGTCCACTTTTTCTTTCAAAGTTTTTGGAAACTAATATTGCTCCGAAAATTCAAATTTCAGCCCGGGCTGTTGCTTTTGGCTCAGCAAATATTCTTTACCAGAAATGTTGATAAGACGAATCAGACTTATAGGTTGCAAGCTTTGTGTTTTGAATAGTATAATGTGACTAGTTGATTTGTTTCAAGCTGGCACATGGTCTTATCCTCTGCCCCTAAAATTGGTAGCAAGACCCAAGCGTCTCCGCCAAGTATGGTAACTTGGTTTCTCTTTCTCAGGGAGAGGTTTGGTTGCGGTGTGTAGGGTGGGGGAGGGCGAGTTTGTATATGACATATGTGAAAAGAAACTTACCATATTTTCCCTTTGAAGGAAGGTATATATAAATAACTTCAGGAATCTTTTCATGAATGTCATGCCACTTCTATTGGATCTGTAACTCTCTTCGTTTTTATGGCACAAACACGTAGATGTAAACATATATGGTGATTGATATTTTAATCTCGAACATCAAAAGAGTTCTGATTATAAATTTGGATGGTATTATTGCTACTTGATATGATAGCTTAGATAAAGCTCAGCTAGAAGCTATGTATATGTGTATCTGTTATTGTACAGCGATAGAATCTCTGCCAGCTGTACAATAGCTGGCAAAGTTAGTTATAACTACCAGATAGCTTCTAGAAGAAGTCAAGTCAATGACTGACTTCAATTGTAACTATAAATAGGTTGCAGTCATGTACAATCATTATTCAATCAATGAAATCAAAATCATTTTCTCTCACTACTTTTGCTTAGCCAGACATTGTTGTTCATGTCCTCTTTGATTTTTTTGCTAATTTCCTGCAAAGTTTCGAGGAAGCATGGTAGATCGACTTCAAATTGTTAAAGGAATAATAGCTCTTATCAGAAAGGGACATAAATTAACACTGTATAGTTTATTTTATGATTATTTTGATAAACTAAGGTTGTCCTTCCCCGGACTATAACGAAATTTGGGAACATTTACTTCATTTTCTTTTCTGCAATGTCATAGACTTCATGTTGATTCTAGTTTGTAAATAGCAAGTCAATGTTGAATCTGAAGACACATGACTAATGGTGGGTGATGCATGTGGATTATGTATGGACCAATCTTGAGGAAAACCAAATTTTACATGTAGTAAGAGAATAATTCTGGGTAGGATATCATGAACCAGAAAAGATCAAAAAGAAAAGGTTTCCTGGGTTCAACTGATTGAAGTTAGATCCTGCAGGTCCAATTTGAAGCCCCCGAGTGGAAAAGGCTATAAAAGTCGGAAACGTACGTACTCTGAGGATGATGAATTGGATCCCATGGATCCAAGCTCTTATTCAGATGCTCCTCGTGGTGGTTGGTATGTTTTCCTTATGTCATTTAAGAATTCTAGAGCTTCTATGTTTACTATCATACACATACGAACATACATTCTATAGAATGACTACAATTATTTTCACTATTGATTTTTGTAAATCCATCTCTGCAGGGTTGTAGGCCTAAAAGGAGTACAGCCACGAGCAGCAGATACAACTGCCACGGTACATTAAACTGGCTTTTAAGTGACACCTTATAAGACTTGAATAATCCACTGAGTAGCTGCATCCTCAATCCTTTGTGCATAAATTTCTCTCCTTTTAGTTACTGCTGTTTTACTTCAGCATTCTATGTAAATCACATATCCACTCATATCAGTTGGGATATATTTTTGAAGCATGCAAAAGGTAATTTTTTTCTGTTTCCCAATCTGTTCTGCATGTCCCCATAGCATGCAGGCATGTACATATGTTAACATACTCGGCATTTCATCTTGGTTTTAGTCTATTAAAATTGCATACTGATAATTTCTCGTCTGATTTTACGCTATCATAATGATGAAATTAGCACAGATTTTAATGGAGGCATATATGTTTATCGGTACAGCACTGATTCGTATATTTCCTTGTGCACTCACATTCACTTATTAAATGTAGTACTTCTTTCCAATTTTCGGCCATATAACTCTTAGTCTATGTAAATTTCAGGGTCCTCTCTTTCAGCAGCGCCCTTACCCATCACCCGGAGCAGTATTACGGAAAAATGCAGAAATTGCTTCACAAAAGAAGAAGCCCGGTTCTCATTATACCGCAATATCTAAGAGAGGGGATGGAAGTGATGGACTAGGTGATGCTGATTGAAATCGCTCAACAATTTTGGACCATTTTAATGAGCGCAGAAACCTTCTGTTGGCATTTGGGAGTCATAGTTAGTATAGTAAGTATTCGAAGTAGATATGACGATACAACATGTGATCTCATTATCATCACTAATAATGTACTGGTACTTTTTAGTTTCAGGAAACTTCTGTACTTGATAGTTAGAGGAAGCGTTTAAAGTATTCAGGTAGGTAAGATGGTTTGAACTTTGAACACTGATTAAGTTTTTTCATTTTTTTTTTACCCCCCACCCCTATGAGATTCAAACCATGTTCTCCCACCACTAGGCTACTCTTGAATCTCATATTAGGGATGAAGTTCTGCCAATCTTTCGTGCAGAAAAGGTTTTCATTTTTGGCAGAGAGGACATGGTCAGATGCAATGCATAAAAAACGAATCTGCATATGTTATAGTTTTATCAGAAGGTTGGAGGCCACAAAGATGTTTGATCTAGTAGTGTAGGCAGAGTTTCATGTAGAAATGTATTGTTTCTTTATTTATCAGCTCATAGTGCTTCACCGAGAAACGTTGTGATTGACTTTTTCTTTCTTTCTTTTCATTTTTTTTTTTAATACAAGGGATGCTTACAAGTCAATATTACATTATTTAGGAGTAGACTTCGAGAATCAATCTCGAGACTTCTCACACTTAAAGTGAGAATCATACTACTAGACTAAATGCCTAGTGATTTACTTTTTCTTTGTGGTCGCATTGATTGATATGTTGTGTGTGCGCCAGCAGTTAGTCAATCAATTTTGCTTTGTACCAAACCCAGGAAACTATGCATATGACTATTCCTTGATGACGAAGATCAACAGGATGAACACTTAAAATTTCTTTTGGACTAGCATACAAAAATATCACCAAGAAATAGTGAGTAGGCATGCATGTTCTGTGTGCGTGTTTTGTTTTTGCTTTGTTTTTTTTTTTTTTTTCTAAATTCCAGAACTTGAGGGAGACTTTTCATCGATCTGGAGATTCATGGAGTGATGATATGGCAAAGCATCCAAGAATTCATTGAGATCTAAATTAATGAGCAATTGAAAAAGACCCATGATCAATCCTTGTAATTTAAATTTTTTAAATTAATGAAGTACTTGCTTGCTTAATAAAAAAAAAAAATGTATTTGAGGTAGCATTGATTTTAAATGCGTCCCAGAATAGAGGATATTCCAAATTCCAAAGGCGTTGTGCAAGCATCTTAATCTCACTCTGCAGTTTAACCGAGGGAAAATTGCACAAATGGTAGCTGATATTTCTCTGAAATTTTAAATTCGATCTTATTATTTAAAATTATCCAATTTAGTATCTATTATTTTTTTAAAAAAATTATATTTGTTCTCGTTATTCAAAATTATCTAATTTAGTTCTTATTGGTTTTTTTAAAGAATTTTCATTTAGTCACAATTGTTTTTAAACATTGAGGACTAATTGAATCTTATATGAAAAAAAGGGATTAAATTTAAATATTTTGAAAAATAATAACGACTAAATTAATTAATTTTTAAAGACAGGGATGGATTAAAAAAATTTTAAAAAATAATAGGGACATAATTTGTTAATTTTAAAAAGGGACGGATTTAAAATTTTGGGAAACCAATAGCGAATAGGGATTCATTTGTATAAGTTTCCCTCTAACTGAAGTGTATGCCAATTGGGTAATGATTTGTGGACTCTATATTAGTATTATGTTCTATTTTTATTCATTTGGAATCAGATTAATATCATGTTTGCCTTTATGTGTATGTAGCAATAGTGATGAAAAACTAATCGCATGATACATTCTATTCATAAAAAAAGAAAACATACAAGTGTTAATTCAACTTAAATGTCTCATACATGGTTTGATTCCTCATGATATAGATTTTAGCCTAAGCTATCTATGTCACTAAAGTATTGTTGACTTAAGATTCTGTATCGTGATCCTTCTTGTAAAGGCATTTCATGCATCGTTCATTAATTCATGACAATATCACTAAACAATTTTATTAGAATAAACATTTAGACCAAATTTAGAATTAGTGTACACATAAATTACTTTTGTATAAACCTTAGGTTGTTTATATTTTATCGCGTGACAATTTTACCCCTGAAAATTTGTACATTTTGCGACTACGTGTCATTCACGTGCTTATTAACGTTATTATTTTTTTTTTTTTATAGATTTTGCTTCAAGGACTAACGACTATCACCACGTGCTTACTAACGTTATCTTTAAAGATGAATGGCCATTTTGTCCAAAATGAAAGATAAGAGATTTAAATATCAAAAAAGACAGACCTAAGATTTTGTCGATAAATTACCGTATTTATTAGTCCAAACGTTTCTTTAATTTGTTTATTGTAGGACACAATATGGGACTATATATCTAAAAAGAAATGGAACACTGCTGAAAAACATGTTGAGAATCAGTCTTGCAAACACTTTGGGACATTTTGTTTGTGGAATGTTACAAGATTCTTGAGAATGTAAAATTTGAAATATAATATTATCATATTTGATTTGAGGAATAAAAAAATATTCATGAGAATATCAAAGTTCTAGTAACCCAAGTGTTTACATTGTTTGATTCAATTACAAACGCAAGACATCACTTCTTTATTTTTTAAACCTATGACTATAATAGTGAAGATTATTTGATAATTACGGTTTTGCAAGAGTATTTTATTCGGATTTGGATCTTTTCTGAATGTTTATTACTGGCACTTTAGGGAAGAATCTTTGATATTTGGTGAGTAGGAGCTAATTAAGTAGTTCTAGAGACGAAAACTAATGCTCTTGTGGGGGGCTAGCTATATTGCTAATTTTCAAAAAAAAAAAAAAAGGGTAGCCAACTATAGGTTACGACAATCATTGGATAGCTATACCATAGAAAAAATTCTAAATGCTCTCCATGATCTTTTGAACAAAGATGTAAGAAGTGAAACCTCCTCTAGAATAATTATTGAATAGTTATAGGGGTCATTAGCTACGTACCTTTTTAAAAGAAAATTCAAGACATTTTAGTGAAATTTCAAAAAAAAAAAAAAAAAAATTATGGGATCAATTGGAATTACAGTTCTCACAACTTCAAGTGTGAATTCAAGATAGTACGTCTTTGTTATGGAAGAGTATGTAAAATCACAAGTACATACCATATAGTTGGTTCAAAGAAAGAGCTATGAAGACAATAAATATGACTTTTTGTTTTTGTGGCTAGACAATTAATTCATTTTATTCCATAATAAAAACGTATTAGCAATACAAGTATTAAGTTAGCATCTCATTATGTGACAATCTCTATACAAAATCCTATTTTCTATACAATTCTTATATTTATGTTGGAATCCAACCAATTCTTCCTCTGGCATCAAAAACAATATTCTCAATAACTCGTTCTTCTATCAATGTCTCTTGCATCATTACTTTACAATTTCTCTTCATCCAAATATGATACGCACAAGCACAAAAAATGGATAAATATGACTTGGTTTGCATGGAACAACAGTTTTGTATCACGCCAATTAAAGCCTGCACAGGCATGTGAAAATCTGTGTTAAGGTTGAAATAGACGTCAAACTTCCTGGTCCAGCACAAAGGCAACAGTTACTTTCATTAGTAAAACATTATGATCTTATTATTCCTTCTGCAAAATTCTGTTTTCATCAATCATGACTTCAACTCTTCAAGTTTAGCCCCACTATTATGTCTCTGTTCATATTGACCAGTAACTTTTACTATTATAGGGTAGTTAAAAAAGAAAGAAAAAAAATAATGAAATGGTAATAATTAATTTTTACTGTACTGCAATATCTGGAAAATGTAATAATTAATTCTCAAGCAATTCTTGGTTCTTTCTAAATTGAATTCAGGAATATGATGTTTTTTCTCGTTTTTTGCTAAATTTTGAATTTAGAAATATAATGGTTAAATTTGATAAATTTATAATTAGTAATACAAAAGTAATAAAAAGATCTTATGATTCTCTAGAAACTAGGTACTAACAAAAGAGTAAATTGTGCATATAAAGAACCAAAATCTTGTTGCAACCTCAACACTTCTTGCACATTTCCTTTTAATGATATAACATTTATCACTAGAAAATTAATGTACATGACTAACTATTTGTCTAGAGGTCTCAATTCTTTTCCTTTTTGCAAGGATATGTTTATCTCACATTAACTAGTATATATGGGTAAAAAGTAACTAACGAAACCATTATGAACTAGCGTCCACAGGAGTAGATTCAAGAGTTTTTATTCAGTGAGGGCCAAAAAATACATAATTTAACACTTATATATAAATAATTTTTTTGTGGGGACTAAATTGATTTTTTAGACTAAATTATCTTAAAAATTCGTATATTTTTAACCAAAAAAAAATAAAATTGAGAGCATCCACTGATCACCCATTAATACATCCACCCTTGATTGTCCATGTGGGAAATTACTTGTAGTGATTTGACAGAAGTGCATGATATTTACACACTTGGTTATATTTTTTAAGGTTGAATATGTATGATGGTATGAATACTAAACTTCTTTTTTCTTAGTTTTTTTCTTTTCTTTCTTTTTACCCCCACCCTTAGTATTTGAACTCTGGTCACCCACAGGCTAGGAAATAGCCCGCCCCTATGCGAATGCACCAAAAATCACAATATAAAAGAAGTCCAACTTATGGCATAAGTGTAGCCAAAAACCTAGAAATTACCTTGATGTAACAGTTTGATTAGGTTTCATGAGTATATCTACTTACTAATAAATGGTTAAAGCAAGATAAAATCCATGGACTTAATAAGACTTTGGTAAACTTAAGGTATGGTGAATATGAAAGGTAAGTTTTTTTGTCTAAAAATTCACTTTAAACTCTTGATGCATATGATATACATCTCTCTCTTTCTCTCTCTATGTCTGTTGTGTCCATTTAAGAAAAGGGTTTACATCAACTTACTTCATTTTCCACTTGAGGAAATACTAAATTATGGCCACAAGAAAAAGAAACCAGAAATGGAAAATCTCAGGAAAGTGCAGGGTAGCTGGGCAGATTGTTGTCCCAGAGGTGGTTATACGTCAACAACAACATTTTGTTCATGCTCTACTAAATAATAATGCAGGAATGACTACTTGTTCATGATATCATCTTGTACTGTCAACTAAATGAAAGCGATGGACCACAGAAATTTGAATAACCATCCTCCACTAATTGTTCTTCCTTAATCACTGAATTTGGCTTTTATTAGTAGATGTAATTTGTTAGAGAATGAACCCAATTGTTAAAGTGTGTAAATCTGATATGTTGTCTGAGTTGAGCATGCTACCTGAAAAATAAAGGAACCACAGGTGGTTGTTTCGGGGGACCTCTCCCGATGATCAAATCAGCTAAAAGTGTTCAAGCACAAACAATGCGTAATATAAATTTAAAGAGTAACTATCTTAGGCAAAAAAATAAGTTACCTTATTGTGATTGTTAGGGTCCTATTATACTAATCGGTAGGGAATCTTTTAGAGTACTTAGTGAATCCCGAAATTTAGAGAAGATCTCCTAAAGGACACGTCATCTGGAAGAGCATTGAGGAGTGGTCGGTTTAATTGGTGCCATTGGACCCACCTTAGTTGAACAAGGCCTCAGCGCATTCCCCTGCTCTTTCCATTCTAGCTCTTCGGTACTTTAACATGGTTGGCTTGTACAACATAGGGCTCGAGAATTTACCCAATACCACCAATAGTTTTAAGTTCGATCTATTTTCATTGACTTCGGTACATGGAACTTTTCTACCTTCGCTGCTTTCTCGACCATGTCATTAACTTTGATATGTGTAACTCTTCCAAATTTATTATTTTGATTACGTTATTGAGCTTTCAACAATTAATCATGGGTCACATGCAAAACAACATGTTGGAAAAATGTCAATTGTCCTACTTGAATAAAGTATAAGTTTTAATACTAGTCTATAAATTCATGAACTATTTCACCGAACATCAATTGATTTTAGAATATAACCGTATATTTCTTATCAGCAACACATATTACTATATGCATGAACAATTTTGTAGAACTCATGTGTCAGATTATAAGGATTTAGACTCTGAAAGAAAATATAGATATAGACCAACAGATTAAAACTAGTACAATATTTGATTAAGAAACTAATGCATTAGAAAAAACTAAGCTTAATGCTATAGTGACATTGTCACAGTCAAAGCAATGATTTCTCAAATATGCATACTTGTGAACATCTAAACATGCAACACAACACAACCCACTACCCCCCCCCCCCCCCCCCCCCCAACAAGCCCCTCAAAAAAAAAAAAAAAAAGCCCAAAACACATAAAAATCATTCAAAGAAACAAGTTAACATACATCTCTCTCCACATATATTGTTGGTCTATAAACAGAGATTTTTGGTTCATATTACACGCTTATTCCCAAAACTCTAATGTCCAGCAAGACAGCACCAAAGAACTAAGGTTCAAAACTGCACCTTCTTTTCCATTCTTTTCCCCTCCTCTCTCTCTCTTTCCCCTTTCCTCTTCTTCCCTTTCTTCTGTTGAAGAATTATACACAAATTACAATAAGTTTTCATCTGATTTCCATTTACCAAGAATATAAGTTTCCACTTCTGATTACAGTTTCTCACATCAATCAGTCTCTTTACTTTAGCAGTTTACTCAGTTTTGAGAAAGCTTCTTACAATTATGTACATAAAGTTTTAGCATTATGTTCTTATGCTTCGTTATTATTGTTTTGTTTTGGAGTTAACAATTGCAGAAAAGGTTTGGGTTTTAGCCTAATTAGTCAGAAGACAATTTATTTAAGCTGTTCATAATTATGGGAAGAGGAAAGATTGAGGTAAAGAGGATTGAGAACAACACTAGCAGGCAAGTCACCTTTTCAAAACGCAGAGCTGGGCTGATGAAGAAAACTCATGAATTGTCAGTGCTTTGTGATGCTCAGATTGGACTTATCGTCTTCTCAAACAAAGGAAAGCTGTTTGAGTACTGCACTCCCCCATTGAGGTCCAACCCTATTGCTATTCCACACTTTAATGCTTCATTTTTCATTTTCTTGTTCTTTATGTTGGAAGTACCATGCACATAGATATACATATGCACGATCTTTCCAACAAAGTGGTATCAGAGCCAAAAACCGGCACTCTATTGAAGTACTCAAGGCAACCCCTTTTAGATCTTGATTTGATTCTTTAAGAAAATGCTTCCTGAAGTAGTATAATTTCTTGTATTGATACTTTCATGACATAAATGATATTCAGCAAACTGCATGAAAGAGCTTAAATTAAACCATGAAAAGTATGGTGATATATCATTTGACGTCCTCTTAATTAAGGTCATGGTTTTGTCTCCTTGAAGGCTTTTAGGGTTTCATCTTATCTGATCTTCTCTTCCAGGGTTCTAGGCTTCAACTTTTCCTTCATTTTGCAGTCAACATTTTGGAATTGCAGATACACAAACACATATCTGTGTGTCTGTGCGTGTTTAAGTCTGTGAGAGCATTGGTCAATAACATGTCTCAGGAGATGAACTGTGGACCAGCTAAGCCATCAGTATCTTTACAAAAAAAAAAAAAAAAAGCCATCAGTATCTCAGTTGACCAACTTGAGTGCCTTGACCTATTTTCTGATCCACTTCTAAACTAGGGTTTTCAACCTGAAACAATTTTGACTAATTAATTAATGTAGTTGATGACTTTTGCCTACATTGTGAAGCAAGCTTTTGGGATACAATCTTCTCTAGATCATAGCCAAGATCAATCTTTTAGATTTATTAGACATCAAGTTCTTACTCGGAATATGCTTTTTATAATTTCGCCTTATGATTCAATTGCCATCAATCTTTTAGATTTATTATTCATCTTTGGACAATGATTTCAAATGCAAAACGCCAAAACTAGGGTTTCTGATGATTTGGGACAATTTCAACTGCTTTGTACTGACTATCTCCATTAATTGTATTATGCCATTAATTGTTTTTGATCTGCTTCAATCTTCTTCTTCTTCTTTTTTTTTTTTTTTCCTCCCTTTTTTCTGGTTTAGCTATTTGAATAAAGTGTTTGCACTGTCTAAAGTCTTGATCTAACATAACGCTTTGTCTCACTTCGAATACTTGTTGTGTTAATTATCACAGCATGGGACAAATGATTGAAAGGTACCTGAAGACTACAGGTGCTTCTATTCCGGAGCGTGATAACCGGGTAGGATATATAAGTCTCATTTACAATTCAAATCTACATAGAGGCAATTTTACACCTTCGGTTTTTATATCGAGTATTACTATATGTCACATTTTTACCTTTCGCAATGCAATAGAATTCTTATTATATACACAAGAGATTCAATATTTAGTAAATAAATTCTTACCATACAAAGGAGGGGTAAATGAGTAATATAACATATTACTCGTTTATATCAATCTAAGTTGTTGTTTCTATGGAAAAACTTTAGGACCAAATATATAATGAGCTGACAAGGATGAAAAAGGAAACACTCAATCTTCAGTTGAGCCTCCAGCGCTATAAAGGTGGTGATTTGAATTCTGTCCAATATGAGGAATTGAATGAGCTTGAGCAACAACTTGAACTCTCAGTTAACAAGGTTCGAGCAAGAAAGGTATTTTTCTTTCTGTACTCTACATTCTAATACTTCTTGAATGGCTTTCGGGTAATCGTGGACAGGGATGGATTATAACATTCAATTTGACAATCATATAAGTAATATTTTGATTAATGGGATTATTTTATTTTTTAACTAAAAATACCTCTAAATTTTAAATATTCGGTGAGATTAGTAGGATTGTTGTCCTTCATGGCCCCCTAATAGATTCACTCTTGAAGGTGGACCTTAAAAGACATTAATGTGAAGCTCTTCGTTTGTGTTTTACTGTATATTTTCTTGAAGTCAATAGAACAACATAAAATCAAAAGACAGCTTCAATTTTCAAAAACAGAAAGAAAAAAAAAAAAAAAAACTTAATTTTGCACAAGCAAAAAGTCGCAAGATTTCGTTTACATGGAATGATAAGTGGATTTGGTATGTGATTGCAGTTTCAGCTTCTGCAGCAGCAGCTGGAGAATTTAAAGAGAACGGTAATTTTCAGATGAACTCTCTCTCCCTCTCTATCTATCTCTCACACGCACACTCTAGAGGCGAATTTAAAATTTTTCTTTAATGAGAGCCATAACACAAATTAAATTTAACATTCGTATAGATTTTTTTTTAATAGTAAATACCCTTATATTTAAAAAAGAATCAGAATCAGTGGGGTTGCAGCGTCAATCTATACATCTGCCTTTACTCACACGCACACAACTACCTGAGCGCAAACAAACAACCTCTTCTATGAGTACTAGTAAATGTTATCTCCATCTCTTTTGTCTTTCAGGAAAAACTGCTTGCAAAGGAAAACCAAGATATGTGCCAATGGGTAAGTAATGACTTATTTTTAGGATGCAAATTACTAAAAGTCATATGCATAATTAATTCGCATGTTTATTTGGTGAAAATTAACCAGAATGATTAGTAAAAATCTTGTTACTAACACTTAAGAGTTGGATATAATAGTCAAGTAGTGACGTATTGTGCTCAGATATTCTGAGTTCGAACCATGGCTTCAGCCTCTCTTGTACCAAAAATAAATAAATTATTGTTACTACTCTCATTGTTCTTCTATTGTGTTGGCGATCCTCAGGAACTGTCATTACCACATTTTTTATTTATTGCAATATTTAAAAATATTACAAAAAGGCTAAACACTATTGCAAATAATTTTAACTGTTGCAAATGGTGTCGTTGCATATGGTCCCAGTTTTTTATAAATAATAAGAAACATTTTAAAATTGTTGCCAAAAATTAATTTCATGAGCAATTATTAACAAAAAGTAATTAAAAAAATTTTAACCCTTGCAAAAGGTTTTAGTTTATACAACGGTTAAAAACCGTTGCAATAAAGACACTTATTGCAACGGGTTTTTTTAAATTTTATTTTTGCAGCAATTTTTTTCATTTTATAATTGGAGTATTGCGAAATATCTAAAATATTATAGTGTGTTATTATCATCATTAAGTTTTTATTATATAGGTGGTGTAAGCCTTTGAAATAGTAAATTATGCTTACTTCACTAACATGGTTAACAATTTGTAGTTGATGAGTACTCACATTCAGAAGCAACAGATGGAAGTGGAACATCACCAACAGGCTATGACTGAACTGAAGTTAACGGGAGAACAATCTATATTTGATCAATTTCCATTCTGTGGAGAAGAGCAGCCTAATGCTGTGCTGCAACTTGCAAATCTACCTCTTCATGGCCACCCATATCGCCTTCAGCCCACCCACCCTAACCTTCAAGAACCTAGTCTTCAAGGAGGCATTTATGGTAATTTCATGATTATTGCTATCTTCTTCTTTCATCTCTATCGAATTTTAATATAAGAATAGCGAAATAAATTGAATTTTTATTTTTATTTTTATTTTATATGAAATTTTATTTTACAAAATTCTCTATTTCATGTAGAAACATGAATAAGTCCATATATTTACTTCGACACTCCTTGTACTTATTCTATATTCTCACTTAGATATATATATATATATATAGAGAGAGAGAGAGAGAGAGAGATATTTAGATGTATACTAAGAATTTATTATTTAATCAATAATAATTAGAGAGGATCATTTAAAATTTTATTCATTTTATGGCAAGATTATATTACCGAAATATTCCTGAATCCCCCAGGTTAAATAGAATATACCTATCATTATTAGAAATAAAATGTTCTTATAAATATTTGTAACGATTATAATCCCAGTAATATATAAAATTAATGACAAAAACTTTAGTTTAAGTTGATTTATTTTCTTCAGGAACGTAGCAGTTATTTGAATTTTGTTGAATGTTGAGTAGACTTCAACTTTGTCAAATGTTTTAAAATTCCGCTATTCTTAGAAGAGAGTAATAGGACAGTAGAAAAATATGTGAAGCAGCCAATCTCTTTTCAAGATATATATAAAGTGAATTCAAGTTAAACATAGCTTAAGAAAAAAATAGATTTTTAATATGGTATTAGAGTTAATCTCATTTTGTTGATTTACGTGTACGTGGCCCATCTCTTTTGGCTGACTCTATCACTTTATGTCAGCGGACTCTGTCCCTCCATGCCGACTATTGTGTTTAAAACTAGATTGATTGGTTCATACATGAAAAGAAGAGGCTTTTTTTTTTTGGTCATACGTGAAGAAGAAAGTGAAGGATATAATTCTTTCACATTAATAAATTATAAATTCTAATATATCTATATAAGATCTTGAATTACTCCACCTAATACTAATTAAGTTTAGAATGAAACCTGATGTTTCTTAATAGCTTGAATTTAACTCTCTTCAATCTTACATGCACTTTGGGAGATAATTACGCTAGCTACTCATTATCTTCTTGTTTATATACCAATATAATATTAAACTTTTCTTGCAGAGTGACTATACTTCACGAGGAGCACCAGATCTTCAATGAAGAAGTGTTATTGGAATTGGCTGCTTTTAATATCACTGTCAAAAAAAAAAAAAAAATCTTAAACACATTTAAAGAATTCTACATTAAACTCTTCTTAGCTAATTTGTATTTTGCATTTGTGTTTACAGATTTTTACATACTTCGCTTTAAAGGAAAAATATAAGTGGTTTGTGTGAGGCGTATTATATGATAGATAGCTATTTTCCTGTCTCATGATCGGATTATTATTTAGGATCTTTAGTTTCTTAGAGATAAAGAAAATCTTAGAATCAACCAATCTCAATTATAAAAAATTTCGAATATAGTGTGTATAAAATATGAGACGTGGTCAAATATTCTACTATTTTGATTTAAAATTATATTATTTGGAAGAAGGGAAAAAATTATATGTATAGTTAAACATTTTCATATGATCATATCATTTTAAACAAAAGATAGAGAGTTCTTGGGGTGGCTAAATAAATAATAACAGAATATTCCCATTGTTTTGAGTTTTGACATTCTACATTTGGCCCAAATATTCTTTATTTATTTATATATTTATTTTGATTTAAGGGAGTCCTAAGATATTTTACATATTTCTATTTTCTTCCGTAAAGCATCTGAGGAGGAAAATATGAATTTCATGAGTATCCTTAATCTCTATAACTATGCAAGTGGAATATATCTCACCCTGAAGAATAAAAGTGTCTTTTATAGTACAAATTATTAATACTCCTCTTAAATAGAGAATTGAAATTGCAAAGGGTGAAAATTAAAAAAAAAGTAGAGGGAGGATATTGTGGATTACCCATTGAAAAGGGTAAGCAAAAGATTCTCCATAATGGTCATTAAGTATTTTTAAGAAAATGCCCAAGAACTTACCTACCAAGATAGCCATTGATTGGAAGCACCCGAGTTTATTTCTGTAGAAAATCAATCAAAAATCAAATGAGGAAAAGAAGCATAAACTAAAAAGAAAAAAGATGCATGTTAATATTCTTTTTTTTTTTTGGGTCCAAAACAAGAAAGTGTTGTATAATGGATATGTATGGAACAACATAATTGGGTTATAGATTATAAGCTTCAATGTTGTCTACGAACAAATTTTAGAATAAAATAGGATCTTTATCATATATTTCATATATAGCCCATGAAATTAGGAATCAAATGTACAAACTTCCATTCTCCTCGAGACAGTTCCAAGAGATTTTATGAAAATGAGGTACTTTAATTTCACACTTAATGATGTAAATGTTAAATTATACTTCACCATATGGTTAAGACAATATCTTGACTCAGTGTAACATTTATTACTCAAGAATATAGAACAATAGGAGGCAAGCAGGACCCCTATATATAGCATTTTGTAATGAACCTAACTTTGTAATCTAGTGAGGGTCTATTAGTCTAAGCTTTGTAATTTGTAAAGATTGTGAAGCTAATTATATACATGACTTTGACCATAAATATAGAAACACACTCAATTTGTATATTATTTTAGTCACAGTATCATAAAATTTATATAAGTACTTAAATTTTACAAACCGCGACTTTTGGAACTGCCGACAATAAGTTTTTATAGCCATTGATTTTAGATAATCGCTTGCTTATATTTTGAAATTTTAAAAACATATAGTAAAGATCAAATTTATTTTAATAGAAAGAGGGAGGCATTTCACAACGAGTGAGATCAACAAATGAGAATGATCCATATTTCCATTTCCATGAGCAACACCAAAATGCAATAATTATATGTGATGTGATTGTATTTGCAGCACTCAAACCCTGATATTTGTACTGCATTTGCATCTTAACTTTGGAATAAATGCAACACTTTGATACTTTCGATGTAATGTAGAAAAATACTGAAAAGTGAAGAATTAGGCCCGAAATGATCCAAATTGCAAGTCAATAAGTAAGAATGGGAAAGCACGAGAAGCGGTTGAAGAATGAAGCTCATAGAAAAGAAACATGGCTGAAATTAGCACGAAATCGGACTCGGAACATTGACCCAAATGATCTCAAATAGTGACCCATGTCCATTTTTGGCAAATCATATCAATTTTTCGGGTAGAAACAGCATTCTGAGCAAAATGCAAGACTTTAGTCCTGCGCGCGGTGAGATTTTAGCCAAATTCTATCATTTGGAGGGTCAAAACAGTAAAAAACGCCTGAAGATGCTGCGATCAACAATCCAATCAAAGTCAACAAATGCAAAAAAGTCAACTATTTTTAGAATTTTTCCTATTAATAGAACATGAATCCTTTGAGAATTTTGGAGTTAATTTTGGAGTAGTATCAATATTTTTGATATAATTCCGAGTTAATTACATTTAGTTTTAAGTTTAGTTTTAGTTAATTAAGTAGTAGTAGAATACGAGGGAAGTCCTGCCTAGGTAGTTCTTATTCGGAAAAATTTTGCCCGAATAGCTACTTTTAGGGGAAAGTCTGACCCAATTAATTATTATCTGGGGGAGGTTCTGCTCGAATAACTTTTAATAGGAAACCTCTTATTCGGGGGAAGCTCATCCCTAGTAGCTCTTATTCGGAAAAAAATAGTTTCGTCCGAATAGCTATATTGCGTCAAACCTCTGCTTAAATTTTGGGAATCATAAATACTCGTTCATCGATATGGGAGAGCCTTTCTTGACTCTCTTTTATTTACATAACTCGTATTTATTTATGTCTGAGTAGATTGATATCTAGGGGTAAATATTGTAAATGATAGTATTTTAATATATGGTTTCAGATTTAGTTTATTCAATTCAAATTGCAATGTATGACTTGTTTTAATTCAGTATTTTATGCGTAATGCTTTTAAGTAGACGTTATGATTGCTTTACTTTCGCTTCATAAATATTATACTTGTAGTTAATATTATGAATGTGTTACTTTCGTGCTATATAAATGTTTTAATCATGAATTTATAGGTTGTACCATAGATTCTATGAAACTATAGGTTAACCATAGTTTTTATCTGAAGGTTAGTTCCTTAGTTTAGTTTGCAAATGAACTAAGTAAATTAACTAGGTCTATAGCTTTTAGTTTAATTGGGTGTATGCTTGTAACTTAAGCCCTTGCAGAATTAGATAAACTAGATACCAAACCTATATTAATTACCTCATTTACATGTTCAAACCCCTAGATCACCACCTCTCGTGTTCCACTAATACTTAGTATAACTTAGATAATTTAGTTAGTTTAATTTAGTTTACATTTCTCGCACGTTACTTAAACCCACCTTGCGATTTGTCATTTAAGCGCTTTAACACTTTCACACTACTTCACTAACTTAAACTAGTGAGCTTCCCTATAGTACAATTCCGCATTCATAGCACACTACACTACGAAAATCTGTGCACTTACGGGTATTTTAACTTGGTTTATTTTGTGCACATTTTAACGCACAACCCGATCGCATCTATATGCCATCTAGGAACTCCAACTAATCTTTGCAAGTGGAGATCAAAATGCAATGGGGGTAGCAAGGGAAGATGATGAATTAAAAATAAAGAGGTGGTTGGAGGAAAGGAGGAAGATCAAAGGAGAGAAGAAAGAGAAGAATAAAAAATGGCAGATCAGAGTAGAAAAAAAGATCGAAAAGAGGAAGAAAAGAAAAAATAAAAAGGTGAGGCGACCATAGCTGGAGAAGAAGAGAGGGAAAAAGAAAAGGAAACAAGTTTAAAAAAAAGAGAAGGAAAATCACCTAGCTGGGCATTGACTATAATCCCTAGTAATGTGAATTTTTACTAGTGATTTTGAAACGACAATTACATCTGTGGATGAGGATATTAGCTGACAATTTGACAATAATTTTCAAACATCTATAATTCTTTAGTCAGCAAATTAGAGCTAAATGAACTGCCATCTATTGTTGACAAAAAAAAAAAAAAAAAACTGCCATCTATAACCTTAATTCTTCTAAGTCTAGTGTGGTCATGGTATCTAATATACATCTATTTATTGTATATGCACCGATATTAATGTATGGTGATTAATTCAATCTATATTTAATTATTAAAAAATAATAATAATTAAAAAAGAATTAAAATTCATGTTTCGTGTGCTGATTAAATAAACATGAGTTATAAAAAAAAAAAAAAACCTTCTATATGAAATTGCGACAATACGGACACCATCCATTTTACATTTCTCACCAGCGGCACATCTAAAAACACCATCCACAAACATTTTGATCAGAAAATGGCAAAATCTTCAACATCAAAAATCAACACGAAAATCAAATCCACCACCAATTATCATTACCCATTTCCATATTCTTTTGCCCCACCACATCCTCATCGATATTATCCACATACACACACACACAAAAAAAGAAGCTATAACTAAAAAAATCAGCCATGAAAGTTATATAATTAACAAATAAAAACCACCAAAATTAATAATATGTCACAAAAAATATTAATTAATTAACATCTATAAACACACACATAACACACATTAGTATATTACATAGAACAATATCATTTAGTACTTCTAACAAAATCTTGAAAGGTGGCAGGGCAATATGGCTTCACTATGTTATTATCACTCTTCATGCCACATAGAAACCAATCGAATTATTGCCTCCAGAACTACACTCATTATCGGGCCGGGTCATAGGCTCGGGTCTTGTTGTGGAAATGGGCTTTTATTGCAGAAGAAGAAGAAGAATAAGAGATGGTTGTTGGAACGACATCGTTTCAATGTTTTTGTTGTCTCTGCTCAGCTCTCCAATATTGGCTTGGATTCTCAGGTGACACCCTTTACTTTAATGTTGTTTGATCAGGTTTTGTTATGTTATATACATGTATATATGTATGTATTGTTGTGCAAATATATTTTTCTTCATGCTAAATGTGTGTATGTGGGATCTAAGTATTTGGGTGTGTGTTTTTATGGGAAAAGATGGTTAATTAGAAATAAAGTTTAAATCTTTTATTAATTTGATAGTGTCAAAGGGTGTTGAATAATTATTTTGAATTGTAATTTGTTGTAGTAATAGCTGAATTGGGAAATTAGGCTTATAGTGCTTAGATTACTGACTTTAGTTACTTTGTGTATGCTGTTGGAAAAGAGGGAAAAGATCAAAATTTGCAGTCAATTACCTGAATTAGGTGAAGAAGGCTGAAATCTGAAGTTAGTTTTGCTGGGTAGCGACGAGGGGATTTTAAGTATGGTGATGTTTTCGGGGTAATGATTACTTTCCAGCTTAGGCCGTTGGATGCATTAATGGATTGTCGTGACGTTCTTGGTATTGTTTAGTATTGTGGTTGTTGCATTTTGTTCTGTAGGACAGACTTATCTGTTGCTGATATGGTTTTTTATGTTACCTGAAGAAAGTTTTCTGTTTTAACATTTGCATAAACTGGAGTCCGCATTCCAAGTATTGTTTCCATGATATTTCTCTCGTTTCCTAGGAAGTTGTATCATAGTTGCGACATTGGTCATTTGAAACTTAGTGGTAAGCAACTACTCGAAACATCTGAGAAATTTGATACCATACTCTTTGCACGCCTGTCTTTACTAAGATGTGGCTTTCTTGAACATACAAATAAATAAGATGCAGAGAGATCTAACTTAATAGTATAAGATAGTAAGCTGCTGAATTTGCTTGATGCTTCACCTAACATATGCTAGTTTTCTCATACAATTTCACTTATTCTCTTCTTGCTGGTGACAGCGTTGTTTGTTCATTGTTGTTCTATTTTCTGTTATGAGTACATGAAATCATGATTTATACTTGCTACTTTCTTGATTTTGAAGATTGGCCAGCCCCACGATTTAAGTCAGTTGCCTCGCATTGGCCCACTTCCTGGGGACATTGCAGAAGTAGAGGCTTATTGTAGAATCTTTAGAACTGCTGAAAGGCTTCATAATGCCTTGATGGACACATTGTGTAATCCAGTGACTGGAGAATGCAGCGTTTCATATGATGTACCGTCAGAGGATAAACCAGTATTAGAAGATAAAATTGTTTCTGTTCTTGGTTGCATGGTCTGCCTTCTAAATAAAGGAAGGGAGGATGTTTTATCAGGCAGATCAGTTCTGATGAACTCATTTCGTGATGCAGACTTAGATATGCTGGAAGAGTCGCTACCTCCACTTGCCAATTTTAGGGGAGAGATGAAAAGGTATTGCGAGAGCTTGCATGTCGCTCTTGAAAACTTTTTAACACCTGATGATGCTCGAAGCATATATGTCTGGACAAAACTGCAAAGACTGAAGAATGTATGTTATGATTCTGGATTTCCCCGTAGGGATGATCATCCTTGCCAAACATTGTTTGCAAATTGGAGTCCTGTTTATTTATCCACCTCGAAGGAAGACATAGAATCAGTAAATTCCGAGATTGCTTTTTGGAAGGGTGGTCAGGTAACTGAAGAAGGTCTGAAATGGCTAATAGAAAAGGGGTTCAAAACCATTGTCGATCTCAGAGCTGAGACTGTAAAGGACAACTTTTATGAAACAGTGCTACATGAGGCTATCTTTTCGGGGAAAATTGAAGTGATCATACTTCCAGTTGAAGTTGGCACTGCTCCTACAATGGAGCAGGTTGAGAAGTTTGCATCTTTGGTGTCAAATACGAGCAAAAGACCGATATATCTCCACAGTAAGGAAGGAATCTGGAGAACCTCTGCGATGGTTTCTAGATGGAGGCAGTATATGGGTCGCTACACATCTAATCAGGTAGTTGTTTCTGCTGATAGTGGAGGAATAGAAGAAGTGCATGCACTGTCAGGTGTTGAAGAAGGTAGGATCCTTGAGAGCAATAATACCGGTGATTCTGCTGGAAAGACCCCTGAGGTGAAAGACAAGCAATCTCGAATCGCTAATGGAGCCCATAGTGCCAGTTTATCCCAACAAAACACCACATCTGCTGCAACCGATTTTGGAGTAGGATCACTACTGGACATCAGCTGTGAAGTGAACCCTCTTGAGTCTCAGCTACCACCTTCCAATGTTTTCTCTAGAAAAGAGATGTCCACATTTTTCAAAAGTAAAAAGATTTCACCAGCAACATATTTTGATCATGATCGGAGAAGATTGGAGATGCTCTCTGCTTCAACATATAACTCCTATGGGACGATTCAGAGAAATGAAATAGCAGAAACTAATGCTACTTACATGGTTATGGAAAGAGAAAGTCTAAATGGGTCATTTAGCAGGAAAAACATATCTTCACGTCCTCCTACTCCACCTGTTGATAGTGTGATGAATCATGGTCACAATAATCCATCAACTCCCCCTTTGAATGGATACAATAGTGGGAAAATGAATGTCGCAAGAGAAAAAGATGATTCTGTTAGTGTTAGAAATGAAGTAGATCAAAATCATATAACTACAACTGTGATAGCCAAACAAAGTAGTAATAATGGAGCCTCCACAACTTTGGTTGAGGATGACTTGGTGCTAATTGAAGGAGACATGTGTGCTTCTGCAACTGGTGTTGTGAGAGTGCAGTCAAGAAAGAAAGCAGAGATGTTTTTGGTTCGTACAGATGGGTTCTCTTGCACCAGAGAAAAGGTGACAGAATCTTCCTTGGCATTCACGCATCCAAGCACACAGCAGCAGATGCTTATGTGGAAATCTACACCAAAGACTGTTTTATTGTTGAAAAAGCTGGGCCATGAACTCATGGAAGAAGCTAAAGAGGTATTGTACCCAGACCTCGCTAATTAACTCACAGAAGTAATTTTTGTGATGGTGATACTATTATATCAGTCCTGCCTGCTTCCTTTCATTCTTTCTTGCCTTTTGGATCATTTGCATATATTTGTGAGTGCCAGATAATGCATGATGGATTATGCTTTTATCTTATCACTTGGGAAAATAAGATGATCGAGAAGGAAATCTATACAGTTGGGCAGGATGAATAATGTTTCCTATAACCTGAAAATTATCATCCACTCTAGAGGCATTGCATCCCATATAATCCTCATGGAACTGGGGAAAACATTCTTTCATGCACAAAATTCGTCTCTTTGACTTTCCAATCTATTTCTTTTAATAAATCTACAATAGTAGTTATTTTTGTGTTCCAGATGGTCTTATTGTAAGAGGTAGTACTTTTACTGCAGTTTTATTAAAAAATGAACAAAAATGGATAGAAAACTAAAAAGTTAATATGAGAAGTTTGCCAAGAATGATTATAATGTCCCATATTTGATATCAAGATTGCGATGGATGTTGTAAACATATGGTAACCCTGTACCATGCATTTGTTTCATGAGGGAGGCTAACCGGCCTCCATCCTTCGTAATGCAGGATTTCTCTTGCAAATCAGTTACATTAGAGTTAATAACTTCTTGATGATAGATTGAAGATGTCTGCACTAGTCTGTAGCAATTAATATTGCTGTCTGGTAAAGCAGACTTAGCTGATCCAGACTGCTTTGACAATTGCTTGGAGGCTGTGTTGAATAGGATATGCTGAGCTTGACACGTATCATTGAGCTTAAACTCTTCTCTTAGCTGTCACATGAAAATGATCCATATAGTTGACAATATGTCTCTCACGTACATCATTATCATTATTAAATTTAACGGGGCCTGCATCGTAATGATTAAGTCTACTTTGTCAAAGCCTACAGGATTTCATTGTGGCCGTAGAGAAAACGAAATTTGAATCATACTTACACCTCTACTATGATTTTTTTTTTTTCCTGAAACATCATAACATTGTTGGAACAAATTTAATAGGGTACTAATTGATGCATAGATCTCAAACTTGATTTACATCATTCACAGTCACTCTCATGGATTTTACAATTATACCTATTAAATTCTCATTCTTAAAAATTATTCAAAGATTCTCTTTTCCCTCTTTTTCACCAAAATGTCTGTTGTTGATTCAGTTATTTCTGTTCCTTGAGTGGCTTAACCTGCTAGTTTCTTATTTGTACTTCATGTCTACTAGAAATTAGTATTATGTGCTGAATGATTTCCTAAGTGCAATAGCTATCTCTGTTTTCTTTTTTGTTTTTCTTTAAAGCCTATGCATTTGTTGGTGTTTTAGGGGGAGGGGGGGAAGGGGGTTGGACATCAGTGACTTTTACTGGGCATCAACTGTATGCCGCCTGTTCCACCTTTTTCGAGTGTGCTTGGACTGTTGGAGTAACTAGTTATGCAAGATTTTGCCACTTTCAACATTGTCAAACTCTTTTTGCATTCACTAATTAGATATTGTCTCGCTTATTATTTGAGTCCCTCTATGCATTATTTTTATGACTTCAGGATATACCAAAACATTTTCAGGATAATCTTGTTGAAACTTTCTTGTATGCGGTCATGCTGATTTCTTGATTGAATGAAACATGAGAAGGAAGATGCCTCCATACATTTTTGTTATTGTAGCAAATTATTCTGCATTTATTGATTAGCAAGTATACTGTATCTCATGAAGTCTTTTCACTATGTTTTTATGTCTTTACCGCAGGTTGCCTCTTTCTTATATTACCAAGAAAACATGAATGTCCTTGTTGAACCTGAGGTGCATGATGTTTTTGCAAGAATTCCAGGATTTGGGTTTGTTCAGACATTTTATATTCAAGATACTAGGTATCTTAACTCCTGTATTGAAAACTTAAAGGCTTCTTCAGTTTAGCTGTTTATTTTATTGTATACTCTAATAATTACTCACAGAAGGAGAGACATACTCTTAGGAGTACTTAAAGATCATGCTCTAATTACTCACTAAAGGATTAATACTCTTAAGAGAGTTCTTAAAGATCATGCTTAACTGACCTGATATCTTGATTGTAGTGATCTTCATGAGAGGGTCGATTTTGTTGCCTGCTTGGGTGGAGATGGTGTTATTCTTCATGCATCAAATTTATTTAGAGGTGCTGTCCCTCCTGTGGTCTCATTTAATCTTGGATCTCTTGGATTTCTCACTTCGCATGCTGTATGCCTCCTTACTCAAATTTTGAGATTCTCTCTTCTTTTTCTTTTGGTTGGGATTTCCAACAAAAGTTCTCTGTTGTCTCTCCTCTTACCATTGACTGGATACAGTTTGAAGAATATAAGAAGGACCTAAGACAAATTATACATGGGAACAACACGCTTGATGGTGTTTATATAACTCTTAGAATGCGTCTGCGATGTGAGATTTTTCGAAATGGAAAAGCCATGCCAGGGAAGGTGTTTGATGTCCTCAATGAAATTGTCGTTGATCGTGGTTCTAATCCATACCTCTCCAAAATTGAATGCTTTGAACATGACCGTCTCATAACCAAGGTACTTTTGTTTGTCTTTGTGATCATATGCAAAATACTTTCTCGTGACATTTTGACAGTACATTGAGGAATGGAAGTCATGGTTGTATTTTTGCTGGACTTGGTGGTGACGTAGAAGCTTTTCATACATGAACTAGACATACTATTGACTTTATACTTGTTATCAAGCTAGTAACTTGGTGAAGACTCTTCTTATCTTTGTATCGGGATCATTGTAGGTGCAAGGTGATGGAGTCATAGTAGCAACTCCAACGGGGAGTACAGCTTATTCTACTGCTGCTGGAGGATCCATGGTGAGCTGTTCTTGTTAAAGTTTCTTTTTCAATGTAACTAATAGACAATGTCATGAAAAAAATTTAAAGACCCCAAACAAGAATGCTAGGAGTGGAGCGAGTTGAGTGCAATTTGATTTTTAAAACATGTGCATGACTTGACTACTGATATAGTTCACTAATTACTGGACATTGTTCTTAACCTATATCTATATGAAATTAAGAGCAAAATAAAGATAGAAGAGAAATTAAACTTGGCTTAGTTAAGTTTGATCCTTGGCTATACATAGTGGTCCACTTTTTTGCATAAAAGAAATTTAAATCATTCAACTGGAAAACCAACAAGTATTTGTTCCTCTTCAGAATTTGAATCTCATTAAGATTGATAAGTTTCTGGGAAAAGATAATATAGAAGGGCATTGTTTTGAAGCAAATCTTTACTTGGACTTATGAGAATGCTTTAAAGCACTCTTATGTTTGCATTCGATAAGGATGTAAGATGGGGAGCTTTGCCTTCCCTTCCATTTGATGTTATAAGAACTTATTTCTCAAAAAAAAAAAAAAAAAATTGTTATAAGAACTTGGGAAGTCTTCGATATCTGACTGCACAATGTGTGAGCTGGACGGGTAATATGACATACATCTATAAAGTTCTTCCTTTTTGAATTTCTTCAAGCACAACCTCTTTCTCATGATGAAAGGCAGGATTCTGACAGTTAGAAGCACCTTAATTTATAGCCTAACTTGCCTAGGATATTCTTAGTGGTGGGTGAAAATAAGCATTTCATTCTCTCTCTCTTTCCCTCTCTCCCTCTCTCCCTCTCTCCCTCTCTCTCTCTTGCATGATGAAAGGCAGGATTCTAACAGTTAGAAGCACCTTAATTTATAGCCTAACTTGCCTAGGATATTCTTAGTGGTGGCTGAAAATAAGCATTTCATTGTTGATGTCTTGTGGAATAGAAATTATTAGTTTTTTTAGGTGGAAGCAGTAGATCATGATATCTATGGTCCTTTAGTTTTCGGAATTTGTGCACATAGAGGAATACTTGGTCTTTGCATCTTTTTCTTTCTCCTTATACAATTGATATTATTCCAGTCTAGAAAGGAAAACAATGAAGCAAAGAAAGTTAGACAGAGGAATGTAATAGTCTAGCTCGCAGCAGCTATGACTATAAATTTGGGTTAATTATGGCCTGATGGAGAAAAATTGTGGAATTCTTTTCCCTGCCAAGAAATGGTAATCGTGTTGATCAAGAATGAACAAGAAAGTACTGGTTTTAACTTTTAACGAAGGCTATTCTTTAATGCAGGTGCATCCCAACGTTCCTTGCATGCTTTTTACTCCAATTTGCCCACACTCTCTCTCATTCAGACCCGTCATACTTCCAGATTCTTCAAGGCTGGAATTAAAGGTAATTGTCTTCTGTTCATTTCCGGATACTAAAAGCAGAAAATGGATAGCTCTACTGTTCTCCATTCTTTTTACTTATGTGGATTTATGGTGATTATTGGATTGTATATCAGGCTATGCGCTTTTCACTTATAAGATGTTGGTTCTTTTGCTCATCGTTAACCAATTACGTTCATCTGAACAGATTCCAGCAGATGCACGAAGCAATGCTTGGGTATCTTTTGATGGGAAGAGAAGACAACAACTCTCACGGGGGGATTCTGTTAGGATACATATGAGCCAGCATCCACTTCCAACTGTCAACAAGTCCGACCAAACAGGTGATTGGTTCCGTAGCTTGATACGTTGCCTCAACTGGAACGAAAGACTAGATCAGAAGGCCCTCTGAAACCTCTGGACTGATTCCAAAGCTGGTCTGAGCCTCATGTATATTACTGTACAGTTAGAAGTATCAAGAAAATCATACAGGTTAGAAAGAGCATATATGCTAATCTTCACTTATTAATATATCCTAACATAAGTGTATATTGTACATTGTCATTCCATATACTCATTCCATATCTGAAATAAAAGAAGTTCATATTTTGTGACATGTTAAATTTGTCTAATATGACTTTAATTTTTTTTCCTTTATTCTTTCTTGGCTCTGATGAGTCATAACTTGTTTGCTTTGCTTAATAGTTGAATATAATGGTTAGAGCTATAATAGAACTACACCCTTCATTCAAAAATAAAATTAAGAAAATTAAAAAGTTAAATTATGATGCAAAATGGTTGAGGACTTAGATTGTGTTTAACATTACGAGAGAGATCTTATGGTGGTAAACTATCGATGTAGTGATGATGAAATAATCTGAATATTTCACAATCATTATATCTCTCGTAACGTTATAATATTATGAAGGAATTTAAATCCGATAGTTAAGAGACATTATCTTGGCGATGGCAACGCTTGCCAACCAAGTTAGAGATAACTACGGCGAGGACATTTCTAATTCTTTTGCTTACTACATTTAGGGTTCGTATGGACTCACGAGGGAACGGATAATAAATAAAAGGAAATGATTAAATCATAAAGGGATAAAAAGGGAATTAAATCTGACTAGTTTAATATCGTGAAGCTTTAAACTTGTCCCTCCATAAGTGCACCATACAAGAACTGTTTCAATTGATGTCTGACTCGTGAAACTGACTGTGAAATAATATCTTCTGTTTTTACTGGTTTTGCCTTCAGCCTATTTCATTATATTTTTGTTTATACATGAAGACTATGACTTCCATATTCCAGCTTCGTTTCTTTGTTTCTTTATTTATTAGCAGATATCAAACTTTGACCAACTGATACAGAGATTTTCATTATTGGGATGTACTTCCACCTTATTCCCCTCAGCTGATACTGATTTCTGCCAAATTCAACCTCTATTCTGATTTTGAGTGTTCCTGTTACGATGTCAAAACTACGAAAGACAAAATTCTAAATAGGGCGATACAAGAAAAAGTAAGGATAATCTTGATTGAGGATAAGATGGGAGAGAATCGTTTAAGATGATTTAGACTTGTTAGGAGATGGAGGCGGCACTTGATTAGGTACGGAAATATGAAAATAGTACATCGTAAGAGGAGTAAAGGAAGACCTGAGATGAGTTGGATGGAGAGATTTAGATAAAATCTCACGTGTACGGAATTAAGAGAAGAGACAACTCTCGACAAAAATAAGTGATGCGCGATTTCTATATAATCAATCATAACTAGTAGGATACAACTTGATTTGATTTAATTTGATTTATAGGGAAGGATGAAAGGGTAAAAGAGCAACACTTAGCAATGTTCATGATAAGAATTCAAGACTTTTCACGTCTTTTTTTTTTATTTTATTTAAAAAAGACTTCTTTTGAATGGCGATTTTCAAAGCTTTCAGGAAAGGTTGTTGGTTGGATGGTTCAACTATATCTCCAACTGCACCATTCATTTGGTGCTAAAAGTGGAACAAGATGTACATCATTGATATGCTTTTTGCATTCCTTTGACCCAAAGAGGCATATCACTCTCATTTGTTAAATATGGCAAAAAAAAAAAAAAAAATCTAATTTGTTAAAGCTGTTAACTAGTCTGGGCCCTCCCCTTTTTGTGAGCTATTGCTTGTTAAGATTCTATTCGAGCTGAATAATTCAGTCCAGTTGGTCTTCTCTGACTAGGACAAATAATTAAATCATGATTCACCATAGTTATGCCCTTCACCAGTTATTTGTGTCTAGCAAGAATGTATATCAAGCCAAAGGAAATATTATTCACTCGACATCAGCTATAAAGATCTGATAATACCATCGTTTCTGTCTATCATCAACATATATACCAATTAAATTACTATGCGTTAGGAATAGATGAATTCCATATCCAAATTTGCGATTAGATCTATTCATTAAAATAAATCGATTCAATACATTTCTTATTTACATGTAGGTACTATATTGGATTTGAATTAGATTTCAGATCAATCTATATATTAATTGACTGTCTCCATTATGTTGTCGCAAGCAAATACCACTATTTTTTATTTTGAATCTTCCAAATCATTCCCGTATCATATAAATCTGATTACATTTAGAAATATTTGGTAGATAATAGATTTGTGTGGATTTTTTAATATAATTATATAGATTTCCAAATATTTGATAAGAAGTTGTATTTGTAATCATGTAAATTTCCTGTACTATAAATACAAGTTTGTGGACCCTTGTTGGGTCATTCAAGCCTCAATTTGCTTCACAATTTTGGCCGAAACTGCAACATGTGCCATATATTTTATTAAATATTAATTATGTAACTTCGAAAAATTTTGATAATAACACACATCATTTTGTTCTCTTTACTTTAACACCAAATTACTCTATGATTCGAGTTTTTGGTTCATCGTGTTATCCAATTTTAGCTGAGTCATCTATTTCAAAATTTGATCCTCCTTCTCTTGTATATTTTTCGGCATTTCTCCTTGTAAGAATCTAAAATAGCGACACGGAGATATTCTAAGCTAATTTTTGTCATAAATTTGGAGTACTGCTATTACATCGTAGACAAAACGTTGGTAAAACGTTTGCAGTCTGAATATAACTACATAAAACCAGTTTTGCAATAACTGTAATTTACATAAAACCAACAAAGAACATTACCTTTTTAGAGTACATTACATAGAATGGCATGATTACCAAAAGTAAAAACTAGTTTTCTGTGATCTACACATGCAATTGAAGAATGACAAGCCAATATGGTATCTTTCCATATCGGCCAACTTTGCAGATAACCCCTGAACAACCAAAAAACGGCGGGGAGGCGCTAGGGCCCGGGGGGGGGGGGGGGGGGGGGGGGGGTGGGGGGGTTGTAGGGACATGCTAGTTCTCAGTTGGGAGAGTTCCATTGCCTTACATGGCTCTCACAGCATGGAACCTAGGTTCCTTGGGGAGAAACTTCTGTTCAGCATACACAGACATGTAATCACCAAATACAAATTTTGGGTAGGCTTGGGGTTCCACTTCTTCATTCACTTTCTCCACCAATTTTGGTGCTGGAGCTATGGTGGCCTTCAGTGATGGATTGTAAAATGAAGCGATGGATCTTCTGTTTCCATCAGGGGTGGCCAAAACACGGTGCCAGACACTCTTGTATCGTCCGTTGCTCAGAACCTCAATCTGATCACCAGTGTTGATGACAATGGCATTGGCCTGAGGTTGGACATCAATCCATTCTCCGTCTTTGAGGATCTGAAGTCCCTTCACCGCGTCATCTTGGAAGAGCAGGATGACACCTCCAGCGTCAGTGTGAGCTCGGAGACCTGGAACCTTGGCAGGTTGTGGGCAAGGTGGGTAATGGCTCACTTTAGTACCAAAGAAGGCATTTTCTTCTTCGCCGCCATTGAAAGCCTTCTTAATGTGCCCCTTCAGCAAGCCTAAGTTTTCATCCATTACTTCCATGATCTTCTCTGCCAGTTTCTTCAGCTCAGTTCTGTATTCCTTCATGGTTTCCCTGTTATATTCAAGTGTCATCAGGTTTTCGCAAACCAAACTAAACCAAGTTTTATCTTACTAGGTGAGATCGGTTATATGGATCTGACAATGCCACTCGTTTTTGTAAATAACAATATAGTTAAACCTGTGCACTCGTACTTACTTGAATCCAGGAGTCTTTGATGGCCACTCGTTGTCATCTGAGAGAAGGAAGACATCT
The DNA here is from genome assembly GCA_037974665.1 of Ehretia macrophylla. Classification (NCBI taxonomy): domain Eukaryota; kingdom Viridiplantae; phylum Streptophyta; class Magnoliopsida; order Boraginales; family Ehretiaceae; genus Ehretia; species Ehretia macrophylla. The sequence goes on from CM075779.1 coordinate 57,676,220, forward strand.
TCCCAATCCACAGCCTCCAATTTGTCATCGCTGTTGTTTTTCACCAATTCATCCAACAACTTAACTGGTTTCGAGTTCTTGAAACCTTCTTCCCTTTCCAGCTTGTAGCACTCAGAACATACTTTCTTCACCCGCTCCAGGAGTTCCTCAGAAATGCCATGGTTAATCAGCTGTACACATTGAAATAAAAAGATCAACTGATTTGTTCATTCAGAACATAAGTAGCAAGATGCTCTCAAGATAGTTATGCTCCACTAGGAGACAAAAATAATTAGAAGTCGGAAGAGAGAGAGCAACCGAGAGCTATGGCGAAGGTAGGATCCTATGGTCAGCAGAGACACTCATAAATTCAGGGTATGCCCTTAACTAAGATCTAATATATTCGATCGGTTTTTTTTTTTAACCAAGAAAAAAATGTTTTTTTTTTTTTTTTTTTTTTTTTTCTAAATAGGCATGCCCTCAACTATATATGGCTTCGCCCTGACGGAGAGATGATAAAAATTCTTTTGCTAAGTAAACAAGTGATTCATTGATTTCTATGGATCAAGATTACGAATACTATTCTAACGACGAGCTGACAAGAGATGCTAGCAACTTAGAACGAAAGATCGATAGATTGAAGCTGTAATGAGCTTCAGGAAAATAATTATGCAAGTTGAGTAGAAATGCAAAGGAATGTAAGAAAAGTACCTGGAAAAAACCCCATTCTTCGCAACCATTGGCGATCTGAGCCAAAGTTTTTGCTCTCTCATCACCATTGAGCTTCGAGAAATCAATCACTGGAATCGTCATTGAAGAAGATAAAACAAGCAAAGAATTGCAGGCACAAAAAAGAGAGAGTTAGTTGTGAGCGAAGCCAACTACTTTGATATGAATCAAATGTGAACAACTACAATATTGTGTTGAACAACAATTGCCTCAGCCTATTTATAGCAATTTCTTCCTGCCATCTTGGATGTCAACCCTCTATATTAAATTAAACCATCTTTTTTTCCAACTTTAATAAAGTAGCCGTTAGAGTAAGGTGTATGGACGGTGACAAAATTATTTTTAACTTTAACAAAGTCAATGTTGTGTGAGGTGTTGCTTGCTTGCTCGCAACAGAAGTCATCATGTTCTTGTTTAATCACCCAACATTACATGAGCATTTGTGAGTTGGTACCACGATGAATCATGGTAATAATAATACGACTTCATATAAATATAATGGATGTTTTCTTTAAAAAAAGTCATTATTTGTTCATCTTTACATTTTTTAGGTACGTGCGATAATGACGATCTCTGGTTTTGGATTATATATGAATGTTTGATGATAATGTTAGTTTTTTCATGACTTTAAGTAAATGAAATGCGTGATCCTCAAGGTTGAGAACTTAACGGTGTTGACTCATGGATCAGAGATGCCGAATTTAAGTCTTCTCATTGACTAGATTGGTGCATAGTACTGTTGGGTTTGTAACTTTAGGGTAGGCTCATTAGTTTTGTTTAGAGAGAGTTCTTCGTTACAAAAAAAGTGCAATGCATCTAATTTCTAGCTTTACCAATCCATTTCTCTCGATGATGTAGACTTTTGAGTTTTTAAGTCCGTAAAAGATAGATAACATGTTGAGGGAGGCTAAGTTCCTCATTTCAATGCCATTCTAGTCAAGCTTTAGGCATGTGAGTAGAAACGCTAATAAGGCAACTGATTGATTAACGACTAGTATTAGGCGTGATCTTTTGCCATTCGATATCCAATACCCTTCAAGAACCTGGAATTTACTTGAATCTGACATTTATAACAGGAATTGGATGGTATATACTTTGATGAATTAATGCAATACTTTTTCGACCAAAAAAAAAGCATTTTAAAGTCCATAACTCTTTCAAACTTTTTTTTGTTGGATAGCGTGAGAACCCATTTGATAGAATCTAATACCAATTAATAAATTTTTTTGTGCAGCGGTGTATCCTTTCACATGAACTATGTCAGTGAAAATTCTAAAGTAATAACGAGTATCGAATTTGTAACCTCATATAAATGATTTCACTCCAATATCGCTGAATCATGACCCTCGGACAGCTCTTTCAAACTTTATGCCGGCTACAACCATCGATGGCGTTGACATTCAAAGCTTCCACGCCGACTATCACCCCGTCATTACGTTGACGAGTCCAATTATTATGAGCCCCTTTTGACTTTTTAACACATGACATGCTTTTATGTATCAAGGGATCACAAGATTAAAGTAAATGCACTGATTTCTAGGCATGGTTTGAGGATTAAGGAAAAGAAAACTTAGTAAAAAAAGCTATCATCATTGGGTTAATTAATTAATACATCTTGTCAACTCTATCATATGGTTTTCGCAAACTTAATTGGAAAAAGGATGTATATATTACACGAGAATGATCTGGAATTTTTTTTTTTTTTGTGTGTGTGTGTGTGTGTTGGGGGGGGGGGGGGGGGGGGGAGGGGGGGGGGGGGGAGGGGGGGGGGGGGCGGTGGGCGCTCTTAAGCCCTTGGCATATCATGCACTCGTGATTTGATTCTAGTTGCCAGAATATTAGGGTACATATTAAATGTGAACAGGTAATATTGACCATCTGATTAAGAACACATGTTTGAATAATTTGTTAATCATTGGTAGTACTTGTAGTAGTACTTCATGCCATAATTTGACTAGAAGTTTATTGTCCAGGCGGTGAGTTTCATGAGGGGCTTGTATGATTGTAGACCACATCTTTACTATCACCGTACAATTTCAGTCATCTTTCATTTATTTTTTATTTTTTATTTATATCAAAGAATCCACTTGATGCGGTATCATATTGGATTGATCACAATGTTACAAACCATATATTAGTATATCATTATATCTCTATGCATATCATAAGTGTTAAGAGTTAGATAATATTTGTAATAAAAATTTATAATTTTGAACTTGAGATCTGTAGTTTCAACAAGTTAATACTCGTCTGTTCTACCAGATACCTTAGGAGCCAGTCATCTTGCAGGTCAGATTAGCATTTAGGGTGAAGCTTTAGCCTAGGCTTTGAATCAATATTCATTAGTTTTGCTAAGTCTGGACGATACAAGGCTTTAAGCAAATTTAATTAATCTGAAAGAGGCATCTAAAACCATAAAGTTTTTATTGATTAATGAGTGACACAGAAGAATCAATTATCTAACTGAAAACAGCATCAGTGTTCCTACCAAAAATGATGAAAATCAGTATGTTGTTTATTAAGCGACAAAATTTATCTTTATGGAGGCATTAATTAGTGCTTCTGCCGTGGCCATGCCTAAAAAAAATATTTGATAGAGAAAAGAAATAAACATATGTGATAGAGAGAGAGTTGCATGATATATATTGGCAACATTTAATTTACTTGCATGATGTATCCTTCATCACTAATCCTTCTTGATATATTTTTCTTCTTCTCCATTTCCTGGGAGCCATGTTTATGATTTCTCGAAAAAGATATAAACATTTATTTGTGACAAGCCTCTGAAGTCACTTGTTGGGGGTTGGGAATTGGAGGTGTTAATTAAAACTCGTAGATACATTTTAATATTTTTTTTAGAAGGAGGGGTGGTATTCTCCGAAATTTTATTAATTCAAAAACACAAGGCATAGTATAAACCTTATCTTGAAAATACAAGAGAAAAAAGAATGGGAGACTAGACCAATACCATTTTCTTGTAAACAACCATAGAAGAGTAGAATGTTTTGCAAACTCAGAAATACATATTATCCTAAAGAATTTGAACTATCTCCATTAAAGATAATTGAAGGATCTTCCGATTATCGTTTTAGAATTGTGATACATCATCAAGTGAAAAATCAAGTAAAGAGAGTTGCATAAGTTAGTTTGATTCTCTTGTCTCTCAATATCTCTTTGTTGTCTTATTTGCCTTTTGTTCAGAAAAATAAAATAAAAACATAATCTTTTGGAAACTGCTAGCAAATAAAATCATAAAGATGGGGATCAGAGTTCAGATAGGGGAGGTAGAGATTGAAACTATATGCATTAAGAATGTAATATTTATATCACCCTTTTACTTCACTTTTATATAGTAAGGATTTCATATAATATGGTACAAATTCTATTGTATAGGAAGGGACGAATCGATGATATATAATAAGACTCTTCTTATAAATTGGACGTTTGCAATTTTTTTTTTTTTTTTTTTTTTGTTGCTAAATCAGCAAGTGAAGCATTTGATTGCAAATTGGTCATCTTTTTAGTCAAGGGAAGAAACCTTAAAATGGCTATTAGAGGTGTGTAAAGACCAAGGCAAAACAAACATATACTTATGATAACATTTTGAGAGATGTAATCATGCATGGAGTTGTTAGCAAAGGGTCAACTCCAACATTTTATTTTCATGTTATATGAGATATGCGTGGCTGTCCAGTGTCCATATCGCTGAATTGAGCTAACCGGATTGCTACACCCTAATTAATTAAAAGGTCCTAATTTGAGCCTTATCAATTTGGAGATTTTCTTTAACTAGTAATATTGTTTGTTTATTAATGGAGGAGCAACTATGACATATTAATCTATTAATTATTGAACCAAATCTCTAGTCTTGTAGTGTGGTTTGTTGTTCTCACAATTTGAAATGATGTTTTGATATGTGTTGTATATATCCCTATGCTATGGTCAAGCAATCAATGAAAAGGGGATAAACACAATACTTACTCCAACACCAATTATTGATAGCTATTAAATTTTTTGTCAAATTTGAACTTAGCGAGGTTTTGGATCCTCTTATGTCATATTTATGTTATAAGAGATATTTAATAGTGATGATATATATATACTCAGATTATTTTATCATAATTACATAAGTATATTATCATTCTTAGATCTTTCTTTTAACGTTATATTAATTAATTATGATATAGGAGAATCCAAGTCATATTTTTTACTAGGCAACGACAATTTCCTCAAAAGTTTTAAGTCCTCTTAGAGCTTCCACCTTTTGAGTTCATTTAGGTACAATAAATTAAAAATGGTTAATTTGGACTTAGACCTGACAATTTCATTAACCATCAAGGGGAGTCAGAAAATTTGAAAGTTTAAACAAGGTGCCAATATGAGCATGTTGAATATATTAAATTAATTAAGTATACACTTTGTAACAATTTAAATATTTAGATGAAATAGTTATTTTATATAGGATACTAAAGCCAAGTGATAAAAAAGGCCTCGGGGTTTCACCATTATATATCATCCCATTTAATATGTATATAACTAAAGAAGACATTGTTTGCACATGAGGGACGTATACCTGAGACATAAGTCTCGTCACCGTATATCATTCTCTTTACCATCTATATAGCGCAAAGTAGGCCTCACTTACACGTGAGTCAGTGTTAGAGATATTAAACTAAATATACATTACTCTCTAATTACCTCTGTAATATATAGGTGTATTCTAAGCCTAGCTTCACAATGTTGATAACTCTTCAGTAAGAACTATATGCTTTCTAATCACAATTTCAGTAAATCCTCAAATTGATAGGCGATAATCTGCTGTGACCTCAATTGTCTTTCATCTTTGTTATCTTCAACACACTATTCATAAATCTGAGTAAATATTAAAAAGCTCAATGGTGATTAGATATAATATAGCGACTATAATTGGAAAACTATGAATCATATGAAAGGACCAACCAAGTCAAATCACTATTTTTATTATTTTTTTAATTTGAAGGCCTAACCGGTGAAATTACGCATCAACGAGTTCAAACAATAATCTTTATTTTTAGCTTCATCAAAAAATTTGTCTATATGCTTAGCAAAAAAAAATGATTTGTCTATATGAAACTCTATTCAATGAACCATATCTTTGTAGTTGTGAAACCAAAATATTAAATCATGCTATTTACTTGATATTTTTGGAAACCCTTACTGCAACCCACATAAGGAATCAAAAGCAATCATTCTAAGAATTGTGCCCACCAAACTGCATAAGTGCATGCAGCAGCTTTCTTTTCTGGAGGTTCCTTTATGATGATAACATGATCTTATACCCTGGCACCTCAAAAGAAAATGATGTTGTTCCCTTAGTAGTAGGAAATGGTGTTGGATCACTATTACTCAAGATCATATCTAGCTCTACCTATTAGCGAAAGGTCACTTATATGGAAATGGGGTCATGTAAAGAATTTGAATTTTCTCATAATGTTATAACGTTAATGTTACGAGGGGATTCACATCCAACATATAGTCTATTTCCATTATCTGATGACTTCTCTTGTTTGCGCAATAAATTCATTTGCCAAGTCTTTAACCCTCACCTTGGAAAAGATGAAAATGAGGAATGTTCATGCACCCATTATGAAAAGGGAAAGTCTTCCATTGGAAGAACCTCCCTCTTCCTCACATGCTGCTGACTAATGGTACGTGATCCTGACAAGAATTATTATTTTTATGAAGGTAAACACAAAAATGGTCTAGGATGGCTGTACATAGATTTGGTTTTATGGTCTCTGTCTTTCATTATTCTTCAATCAATCTGTTTCATGTGGGTGATTATAAAAATGATTGCAATGAAGTGAAAAAAGTTCAGACAAAGTATTTCTGCTTGTATAAACAACACTCTGTTTCTTGAGATGAGCATGAAACACAATGCCGGCAACAATTCAAGCCTTGTTGCAGATCTAGAAGCACACTTGGCCTCTTCTCATATTTGAATCAAAGAATGTAAAATGAATTAAGTTAATGATGACTAATTTCTTTCAGTATCTTTTAGGGTATATATAAATATACATATATATATATATATATATATATATATATCCCAGGCACCCATACTCAAAGTATACATTCGTACAGTAAAAGAATTCTAAATGTATACAAAGTGTCCAATATAATAGTTTTTCTAAAAGAAAAACTAAAAAACAAAGATTTTTTTTTCCAAGATGAGGATGTATATATATATAATATTTTATGAAGAGGAACTCTCCTTAAGCATGATCACATCGAATTTACCTTAAAATCATAAACTCCAGAATGTAGCAGGACATTCCAACACATGTTCCAAGTCATTCAAGAGCCAGATAGTATTTGCAATGAGAGGGTATATGTTTGAATTTAAAAACTTAAGTCACAACCAGTGTAGGGGCGGATCCATAATTGTTGCTCGGTGAGGGCCAAAACATATTATTTATTAATATATATATATATAATTTTCTTTCACAATTGGGGCTAAATTCAATTTACAGCCTAAAAATACCAGCCCCACTCATTTATATGTAGATGCGTCATAAATAAGTGGTTATTCGACCACTCCACCCAACCCTTTGGGTAGAGAAAATATATTTCATTATCATCAGATAGAGTAGACCTGAGCTAGATAATAGAACAAGTTACTGAAAAACTTATAATATTACTGTCAAAATTAAACTAGAATCCTATATGTGTTAGCAAATAATGGTGACGATAATCTCGAATAGTTAACACCTCAAACCTTATTAAAAATTGAGCTTACGCCGTTGTACTATCATTAATTACGATATCGTAGTGATTTGGTTAAGGATGAACAATATTGTAAACAAAGCTAAATACATTGGAAATATGCTTTTAACTTTGTAAAAGAACTAAAAAGACATATACTCTAGAACATAGATACATTGGAAATCTTTTATTGCACAATCGAATGTCATTTCTCAGACCATATATATAATTTTTCTTCACGTTTAGGAAGATTTGGATCCTTTATTTGCTCCATCCATGCAAGTGTACACAGAATTGTTAACGTATTATTTTTAGAGTTTTCTAATATTTACACTTGAATCTTTTTAATGAGGAAAATGACAATAGAAACTACATATTAAACCACCACCTAAATTAAATGACAGTAAGAGATTCACCTTTAAGAGTTATACTTGAGGATTATCAAATTCTTCTTTAATAGGACTCAACTAGCGACCTCTGACAAGTCTTTCTTATTACACTTTATTCCATTACTACAGTATTCAACGATGATTAAACAACACGCTCATTTAAAAAGTAATGTGTATTTAGAACTATATAGTGTATTAATTTTGGGATGAATTTAATAGAATTTCGTTTAAGATGAATTTTTTGTTATATTAATAAAAAATAAAAAGTAACGACAAAATGTATCTGCGGTGGATGCAAGAGTTGCATATTATGACCGAAGGGTAGAGACATTCTATTTTCAGTGTCACTCGAAGTACGCTTTCTTCAGTGGCTTCTCTATATACCATTGGAAAATAGACAACTAAGTAAAAAAAAAAGTTCTGAAAATTTTGCTTTGAAAGAGCCCGAGGCCAGATTATATAGACCCAATTTCTCTTTTTCTAACACGCGAGTCATCAACATAGGGGCTGCTCTAGTACGGAAACTAATTACATATTATTAAAGACCATATATCTAATTAATTAGCCTTCAATTATGATCTTGGAACAAGTGTAAAAAAAATAAGTGATGGATTAGCAACTCCATAATTGTTTTTGTTGATAAAAACTCAAGAAAATTTGGCCCTAAAGTCTAAATATAAAAACTTTAAAAGTAATTAGGAAAATGCTATTAGTAGTCTACGTGCTAAATGCTTGCATGTCTAATAATTAATTTCATTCTTAGCATCATTTGTTATTGCAATTTAGGAGAAAACCTTAAATCGATTCACACTATAGTGTGTAAAAATTTGTTACACATGGATGCATATTTATCACAAATTATGAGTTACTGAAGTTCAATGTACTCTATGCTCCTGTAATACCTAGTGTGTTTCATATTTTCAGACAAATTATAAAATTTTCTCTTTATATATATAGCGGGTTGTTCAAAAGGATTTCAGTTCTTTCTTCAAATTTTTTACTTTTTTTTTTTCTAAAATTACGATTCAAAAAGAAAAAATGAGTAACTCGTGTCTAAATTATCTTTCTTGTAAGGATGAAATAGTCGTGTATGTCCTTTGTGCTAGAACAATGTCAAGAATAATTAACCACATTAAAAATGGATAATAAAGTCTGTTATTGATTTTTGACTAACAGTTTGGTCTTCCTTGTAGTCTTGTCCTCCACGTACAAGCAAGCCACTATCTTGCTAAATTATGTAATTAAGTCAACTATTAATTTTTACTAAGGGTATCCTTAATAGAGGATCTAAAAGACAAAAATTAAGGTTTTTAGAGATTTCATAAATAAAAAACAACTACACTAATAGGGGTTTGTAAATGTCAAATTCACATTTTTCTCTCAAATTTGACATCATTCATGATTTTTTTAGTTACTCTATCTTGACACATAACATAGGATGATATTGACACCAAGAATTGATTATTACTTTAGCTAACACGCAGCCGACTAAGATAAATCACAATTTCAGCAAGCTTTTTGACTAATTTATATGTACATAAATAAAAAAAAAATTAAAGACTGTTATGAAAATATGAAGGACACCATCACTAATTTATATGTAAATACAGACTTGGGCAATAATTAATAATGCACTCAAAGGTCCTTCGAGAAGATGTTCTATCTTAAGGACGACAAAATATATATATATTTACAAAAGAACGCCAAGAAAAAGGGGTATTTTTGAATTCAAGGTTCGACCCAAAAAAAAAAAAAATTGAATAAAAGGACGGATTTGCCCTTCAAAATTTAGCTCAAAATGATTTAGGACTCCTTTGGTCCATGCTTGCTAAATGAACGTTTCAACAATCAGCATTAATTATGTAAAAATTATGTTCGCAATTAACCAAGCTTTCGAAAAAGGACTTTTTGGCCTTTACGACCCAAAAAACCAAATGTTTAAGGGGTCAAACTCTCTCATCATAATCGTAGTCAAAGTCTATAAGTGGTTTTAGATTCTCGAATGAATTTCACAAAATTTTATAGAATTCATTTGCAAATTTAAATTTTTTTGTTTGGTTGCACATTTTTAAAGAATTACAAATCCAAGATTTATAATTCTTGAATTTGTACAAACCTTACTCAAATCTGAGCTCAGGAGGTGGAATTTGCAAATCCACATTTTCTAATTCTGCTGCTAATATTTTAAAGACAAAACTACCCTCAAATTTTTGACTTTACTAGGAATAGTGAAACACTAAAAAAAGAAAAAAAACATACGTCTTTTAAATATGAAAACTTTTGAATCTTTGTCATGCAAGTGTTTTAGATGCTTCGCAATTATTTTTATGCTAATTGTAGACTTCTACCAAATCTGAAATATGTGCTATCTTGGCAATCTTAGAATTGATATCTTTTAGTACTATTGTCTTGTAATCTTTTGTCTTAATTTATTTGATATAAACTAAACTAAACTAAATCAAACCTTTAAATAGGATATCTTAATTCATTTGATATACTTATAAAAAAATGTTGTATAGTTATTTTTTCATGTTAAACTTATGGTTGAATTTAATCTTGTTATGATTATTTTGTAATGTTTAAATTTTTTAAAAATATTTCTTTGTTTTGTTATTTTTTACTTTTTCTTTTGGATTTTTATGATAATACAAGAAATTAATAATGGATTGAGAAGATTACGCTTATATGATAGCCTAATTTCAATTGAATAAAAGAAGGTTATTTAAGTAAAATACAAATGTTAATTCCAATTTCACATGTGTTCCAAACACAATTTGGATTTACAAATAACAAAATTGATTTAATATTATTTTAGATTTCTAAATAAGAGAATTCATTTGTAAATGAATTCTATGAGGAATTCATTTATAAATGAAATGAATTCCACACATAAATTGCTTCCAAACACTATGAACATCAGACCAAACATATTTTGACATTTCAAAATACTTCTAGAGAAATGCTGTAGATTAGAGAAAAAGACAATTGAGAAAAAGAATTAGTATTTGCTTAGCACCTCTAATTAAATTAACTCATTCAACAAGAACATGCTTCTAATTAATTAATCACTATTAGATGCTGCATGCTATATTTGTGAAGTACCATATTATGACCAAGAATGTTGATTAACTATTAATTTTTTGGTTTAATTTTATTAATCCTAGCTAATTCGTTATAAACAAATAAATATATCTTAATTATGGCCATTCATTCTCAATTAGCTTAGTCATTTGTGGTGTAATATATTAGGCTCTACTGAACTAACTTTTTGATACTAAAAAACAGTTCATGTGAGTTTGGAAGTTTGGAAGTTGACACTAACCTATTTGACCTATTTTTTAAAGTAAAAACTAAGTAAAAACTGAAGTTGAAAAAAAATTAAAAAATAAGAAGCTGCAAATTGGAGCTTTTTAAGAAAGGCTTTTGCGAAGCTATTTTTGTATAATGTAGGAAGCCTGTTTTATTTTTCTTTTTCAAATATGTTCATTCATATTTTTTAAAGTCCAAAATTACACTCAAAATTTTTAAAAGTTCAACATTGCCTAACTTAAGCTAAACAGTCAACTACATTGGTTCAATAGCACTTCTAACCAAAGTTCTATTGTTAAAAGTTCAACAATTCAAAAGATAAAATTTTACCGCTAGAACAAACAGAACCTTAATTACTTAATTGACTTGAAGAAATCATAATCATATGCTGTAATGGATTACATATATACCACAAGGTAAAACATGGGCTTCAGTTTTGTTATGATGTTCTAGTGTAGGTTTTTGTTTTCAGTAATAGTTAGCCATTGAAAAATTCATGCATTTTCAATGATTGGGTAATTTTTTTTTTTCTTTTGGTCGATACGCATTTTCAGTGTTGGCCAAAAAGAAAGAAAAAAAACCCATACGTGTAGAAAAGGCTATATGCAGTGAAGCAATTTTCCATTAGTGTATGAAACGCATTATATAGTGTATACAAGTCTAGGCTTAAACCAAAGATACATACAAAGGATTACAACAAATCAATCACGTAAGATACAAAACTAATCTAGTATACAAGAGTCCTAAGTGCGGAGGAGATAAAGTGCAGATGCGATATGTACTCTAATACTCCCCCTCAAGTTGGTGCATGGAGTGACAAAATGCCCAACTTGCCCAAAATCTGACTGAATTTATCCGTGCCCAATGCTTTGGTAAAAATGTCAGCAAGCTGATGGTGAGTTGAAATAGCTTTTGGCAAGAGAGTCTTGGACTGGACATGCTGGCGAACAAAGTGACAATCTATTTCTATGTGCTTGGTACGCTCATAAAATACCGGGTTAGCTGAAATGTGAATAGCTGCATGATTGTCACAAAATAGAGGGACAGGCGTAAGATGTGGTACTTGGAGTTCTTGTAATAAGCGACAAAGCCAAATAATTTCACTGGTAGTAGCACCCATGCTTCTATATTCTACTTCAGCAGAGGATCGCGAAACCACAGTCTGTTTCTTGGATCGCCAAGAAATAGGAGAATATCCCAAGAAAGCAATATACCCTGTAGTAGAGCGCCGTGTGGTAGGACATCCTGCCCAGTCGGCATCACAGTATGCTCGTAATTGAAGTGAGCTGTTAGATGATAACATGATTCCTTGTCCTGGATTGCCTTTGAGATAACGCAGTACCCGAAATGTGGCATCAAGATGAGATTGCCTTGGGTCTTGCATGAATTGACTGAGTATGTGAACTGCATAACAAATGTCAGGGTGAGTAATCGTTAGATATAATAGCTTACCAATTAAACGACGATATTGGCCTGGATCAGGACAAGGTAGTCCAATGCTGGCAGATAACTTGTGTTGAGATTCCATAGGAAAACGACTAGGTCGTGCACCAAGAAGACCACTCTTAGCCAAGAGATCAAGTGTATACTTTCTTTGACTGAGTGAAATACCTGCAGATGAACGTGCGACTTCGAGGCCTAGGAAGTATTTTAATCGTCCAAGATCTTTGATGCGAAATACATTATCAAGATGTTGTTTGAGTTTCACAATTCGTTCATGATCATTTCCGGCAACTATGACATCATCCACATAAATGAGCACGGCAAGAAAGTGATTACCTTGAGAGTATATGAATAAGGGGCAATCCATTTGGGACTGATTAAATCAAAGCCCCAAAAGAGAAGAGGTGAACTTGTGATACCAATTACAAGATGCTTGCCAAAGGCCATACAAAGATTTTTGGAGACGACACACGTAGTTCCCCATTGTTTTGTGAACCCTTGTGGTAATTTCATATAAACTTCTTCTTCCAAATCTCCATGGAGGAATGCATTGTTAACGTCTAACTGATGCAATTCCTAATTATGTATTGCTGCGACTGCTAGAAGGTAACGAACTGTTACGAGCTTGGTGACAGGTGCAAATATCACATGAAAGTCCACACCTTCTACTTGAGTAAATCCCTTTGCTACTAAACGGGCTTTGTAGCGTTCTATGCTTCCATCTGGTTTGTATTTAATCCGATAAACCCATTTTGAGTCTATTGCGCATTTGCCAGGGGGGAGCTTTTCAAGAGTCCAAGTTTGGTTTGCTTCAAGTGCGATAATCTCCTTCATCATAGCATCTCGCCAATGGTTGTAACGAACTGCCTGAGCAAAAGATTGAGGTTCATCATTGACAGTGATGGCCGCTAAAAAAACATTGTGAGCTGAGCTAAATTTTGAGTAAGAAATATATGAGTTAATAGGATGTAAGTCGAGTGTGCCAAAGAAGGAGGTGAAGTGGGTGGCTGGAGAGATAGTGGCAAGGCGAAATGATAATTTGCAAGTCGACTTGAAAGCTGCCTGGTTCGTTTACTGCGTTCAGTGCATGTCTGATCTTGCCTTTGTGAAGAAGCTGGCGATGACAAGTTTAGCATGGCATTAGAGTCACCTTGGCGTTCCACAGTTGAATGCTCACCAATCGTTGGTGTTAACTCAGGACCTTGAGTTGATGATGAAGGATCAGCAGGTGGAATCTCGTGAGAATGCAAGGGGTCTGTTGGTTCATAAACAATTGGAGTAGAATGATTTAAAGTGGTCTGATCCATCATTAATGTTGAATGAGGATTTGAGCTGCTTGTGCTAGGATTTGGTTGTCTTTGAGAATCAGGTACAATATTTTCTTTCAAAAAAAGAAAATGGCCCTCATGAAATATAACATCTCGTGAGACATGAATCTCCTTGGTTTCCATATCAAAAACACGATACCCTTTTGTCCCCATTGGGTATCCGATGAAGATGCATTTACGAGCTCGAGCTCCAAACTTGTCTCTCGTCTTTGATGGGACATGCGCATAACACAGGCAGCCAAAAATGCGCAAATGTTCATATGAGGGTGATGTCCCATATAATTTTTCATAAGGCGTCTTGTTCTGTAAAATTTGGCTTGGCATCCTATTGATCAAATATACAGCTGTTAAGATGCATTCACCCCAGAAAGAGATGGGTAAATTGGCCTGAAAACATAGATCTCGTGCCACTTCAAGTAGATGTCTTTGCTTACGCTCAACCACACCATTTTGTTTTGGTGTGTAAACACAAGTTGTCTGATGCTCAATTCCATTCATATGATAATACGTTAGTAAATCTTGATGCAAGAATTTCATTCCATTGTCAGTTCGCAAGGTGCATACTTGCACATTGAATTGATCCTTGACCCAATTGAAGAAGTGTATGAGTTTTGAGCTTGTTTCAGATTTGAGCTTCATAAGGTATACCTATGTCGCTTTGCTATAATCATCAACCAGACTTAAAAAATAGTGAACACGAGTATGAGAAGGAGTCTTGTATGGGCCCTATATGTCACAGTGGATTAAATCAAAAATAGTTGTACTTTTATTGCTTCTTGTTGAAAATGGCAATCTAGTTTGTTTGGCCTTACAACAAGCATCACAAATGAAGTTCTTTTGAACACTAGAAAAACAACCAAAAATATGTGACAAGCGATCCATTGGTAAATGTCCAAGTCACTGATGCCAAATGATGTTTTCCTGCTGCTTATTCGCCATAAGTGCCACCTTTTCTTTTGGTTCGAGGAAGTACAAGCCAGCCTTTACTATACCCACTCCAATTGGCTTCCTCGAGGTTAAATCCTGTATAACACAAAATTCCGGATAAAAAGTCAGTGCACAATTTAAATCTTTTGTCAATCTGTTCACAAATAACAAATTACAATTAAATTCTGGAACCCCCATCACTCGTTCTAGTTTAAAAGTACTCCCTAGATTCATGTCGCCTATGGTTTGTACTGGAACGCTTCTTCCATCTGGAATACGAATAGGAGATATATTTGGATTTGATGTGCCATTTATAAGTAACTCTGGTGTACATGTAAAGTGGTCAGTGGCACCTGCATCGATAACCCAAGGTACACAAGTATTGATCATACCGACATGATTTATTGCACTTGCTGAAGTGATTGCGCCTCCACTGCCACTCAACAAACCCATTAGCTGTTGATATTGAAGCTCTATAAGATGTAGAACAAAATACTTTGAATCAGTTTGTTCATGAACATTACTTCCATTTTGATTCTCAAGGACTGCTACATTGGCTACGTTAAACTGTTGCACATTTCGGCCACCATTATTTGATTGCATCTTGCCATTTTCTTTGCCCGTCTTCTCCCGCCAATTTGGTGGGTACCCAATCAACTTATAGCAATGATCACTAGAATGGCCCATTTTCTTGCAGTGATCACAGCTCAGCTTATTCCAATTGTTTCCTCATTTCCCTTGTGAGATCGACGACACCGTTGATGCCTTGTTTGCCATGAATGCTGCAACTGCTTCTCTATTTTGTGGCCTTGATGCGACCACAATTTGTTGTTTCTCCTCTTGAGCCGCAAGGGCATATGTTTTCCCGAGAGTAGGTAACGCCTCCATACTCGATATGTGAGATCGTATAGTATTAAAGGTATTATCTAATCCCATTAGGAAATCAAAAACCTTTTCATTTTCTCGGATGGTCTGTATTTTCTTGAATGCACCACATCGACATCCACATGAGCATATTGGCAATGGATTAGCAGATTGTAACTCATCCCAAAGTCCTCAAAGCTTCCCATAGTAGCCTGACACTAAAGCTTTTTCTTGTTGAAGAAGAGCAATCGCTTGACGCAGCTCATATACTCTCGCTGCGTTTCCTTGCGAAAAACGTTCCTCCAAATCTTTCTAAATCTCTCTTGCAGTTTTTGCATATACAACGCTATTCTGTAATTCTTTGGCCATAGAATTGGCGAGCCAAGAACGCAGCATTGCATTGTATTTGGTCCATGACAATGAGTCTCGGGAATTTATATCTTGCCTTGTAATCGTTCCATCTATAAATCAAGTTTTGGTTTTTGAATCTAAGGCATTGATCATGTTTCTTCTCTAGGTAAAGTAGTTCTCACCATCTTCACTTAATGGGGTTACCACGAAAACCAACCCGGGATGATCCGAGGGTTGAAGTAAATAGGGGGAATTCACATCCCCTACTAATGGTGTTTGGTTTAGGTTATCATCTCCTGTGACTCATTCGCTTGAAGCTTTGTTGCCGCTCATTGTCGAAGAAGAAGAACCTGACATGAATTTGGTAGTAAGTTTGGTTTAAGCACTTGATAGATCGTTAATTGATGACCTGCTCTGATACTATGTAGAAAAGGCTATATGCAGTGAAGCAATTTTCCATTAGTGTATGAAACGCATTATATAGTGTAAACAAGTCTAGGCCTAAACCAAAGATACATACAAAGGATTACAACAAATCAATCACGTAAGATACAAAACTAATCTAGTATACAAGAGTCCTACGTACGGAGGAGATAAACGAGCTTTGAGATAAGGTGCAGATGCTATAGGCACTCTAATAGTACGTGCAAATCGTTTATATTTCAAAAACTATGGAATTAGTCAATTGAGTAGTTTATGCATACGTTCAAAACTGATCATTAATTTGTTCAAACTGGACCTTGTTAAAGATTACTATTTTGGTCAAATAACGTATAGTGCATGCCCTCTTATTTTTACACGGGTGTCAGAAAATCAATTTGGTTTTATGCCTAAAAGATCAACAATATAAGCTATCTTTTTGTTAAGGAGGTTAATAGAACAATATTGAGGGAACCAGAAAGACTTACACATGGTGTTTATTGACTTGGAGAAATCATATGACCGAGTTCCTAGAAAAGTTTTGTGAAGGGTGTTAGAGAAAAAAGGTGTGTGTATAGCATATATTGAGATGATAAAAGATATGTACGACGGAGCGAGGACTAGTGTAAGGACGAGGGGAGGAAAGTCTAGTGTTTTCTCGATTACAATAGGACTGCATCAAGGATCTGCCTTGAGCCCATACCTTTTCGCACTAATTATAAATGAACTCATTAGTCAAATCCAAGATGCAGTACCGTGGTGCATGTTATTTGCGAATGATATTATTTTGATAGATGAGTCTAGAGAAGGTGTAAATACTAAGCTCTAATTATGGAGATCTACTTTAGAATCTAAGGGTATAAACTAAGCAGATCAAAGACAGAATATATGGAATGTATCTTTAGCAAAAATAAGTTGATAAATGCAATAGATGTAAGATTAGACTCAGAAAGAATATAAGAAAAAGAAGGTTTTAGAAACTTGGGCTCTATGGTTTAACAAGATGGGGAGATAAATGCGGACGTTGATCATATAATCAAAGTAGGATGGACGAAGTGGAGAAATGAGTCAGGAATCTTGTGTGATTGAAAAATACCACTTAAGCTAAAAGGGAAGTTCTATAAGATAGCCATTAGCCTGCTATGTTATATGGTTCAGAGTGTTGGGCAGTGAAATATCAACATGTTCATAAAATGTTGGTGGCTGAGATGAGAATGTTGAGATTGATTTGTAGCAAAACTATGTAGGACAAGATTAGGAACGAGGTAATACGTGAAAGAGTAGGAGTGACCCCGATTGAGGATAAAATGAGATAAAATCGTCTGAGATGGTTTGGCCAAGTAAGGAGATAACCTATTGAGGCACATGTTAGAAGGTACAAAAATTTAAAAATAATACACCAGAAGAGAGGTAGATCTAAGATTACTTGGACGGAGACAATTAGACGAGACCTCGCATGTATGGATCTCATAGAGGAGATGACTTTCGACAGGAAAGAATGACGTCACATGATCCATATAGCCGACCCCACCTAGTGGGACAAGGCTTAGTTCAGTTTGGTTTAGTTTGGTAACGTATAGTGTACGCCCAAATTCAACTTTATGTTTCACGGGCTTGTGTATGTATACATTTTCTTGGTCAGAACGGCAAGGATGAAAAAAAATATCTCTATTTTTTTCTTTAATCTTTTTCAAAAAACCCTCCATATGATTAGGGTGCAGATTTAGAATATAATTTTAGTGAGAATTAAGTAGTCAATAAGAGCATACTAGTGGCAATGTAGGGGTTTAGTGGGGGAAAAATGATTTTGTATTAAAAAATATAACGTTGCTTTAAAGCATTTTATCAGGTTAGTTGAGACTAAAACTCCCATTAACTCAAATAGTAGATCTGTCTCTATTTGTTGTAAATAAAAATTTGGCTTGACAATCTACTTGATCATCTCAAAAAGAAAGTACAAGGGGCATAATATCATATCATAACACACATTATAACATCATAAAGAGATCAAAATAATAGTGAATGTTCATGCAATAAGGACGAAATTGTCTTCATATCATCATTAGATCTTTTATATACTGTTATATGATATAAGAAGATCCAAACCCATAACATAAAGCACTGCCCTAAACTTACACATAACTTACCATGGTCCGTAAAAGCACTATAGAAAAAGGAGCTAAGAAAAAGGGAGGAAAAACAATATAACTAGCCAAGAATGTTTATAATACTCGCCCTTGAACCCTTTAGGATCACAAGAAGTAGTGGCGGACCTAAGCACTGGGACTTAGGGTAGTTACTGGGGCTCAGAAACCGGGATTCAGGGACACTAATTTATACATAAACTAATACACATTACGCATATTGCAACAATTATAAAAATATAAGCATATAAAAGAGAATAAATAAGTAACTATAGTATTGTAGTAATACAAAAAGTACCTTTTACAATTGTCCCCGTTGTATCTTCATATTTTGAAAGCATTGAATAATCAACTCATTGTCGATGCTATCAAATACTTCTCTTTCTATGTAAGGGACTAAATAATCATTCATCAAATCATCTCCCATTCCATTACGCAATTCACTATTCATAATTTTTATTGCAGAAAATGCTCTTTCTACCGTGGTTGTAGCAACATGTAAAGTCAATGCCAACTTAATAAGTAATGTTAGGATCTGATTTAATTATTTTATTGCCTATGTTTTAGCAAAAAATTATGGATATTATTGTGTAGAATTTTGTTTGTGTAGGTAAGTTGCCATGAAGAGTCCAAGTTCAAATAGAATTTATGCTAAGAAGAGTTTCTACATATTTGGAGATAAGGTGATAAGGTGATATGGTTTAAACTATCAAGGACTCTTGTGCAAAAGAGATAACCTTGAAGACACTTTTACCTATGCTCGACATCTGCACCAAAACTTTATAAATAGGCGTGTCATTTCTTTGTTGGAGCAGAGCGAACAGTGAGCAGAAAATAAGGAGTTGAAACATGAAGTTAGTTGTAGGCTGTCTATGTCAGGTCGTGTTGCAACATGTTGTGTAACAGAGCTTGCTGAATGTTTTGATTAGTGTTACAACATAATTTGTTTTAAGTCATATATATTGATCAATCCATCTAGAGTTTCAAGACTCTTTTATTTATGTTTTAGTATACATTTTTCAGGAGAATAAGGTGTGTTCTCGGGAGAGAACTTTTGTAAGTCGATGGGAGCTCGCTAAGCTAGAAAATCTATTAAGGGAGTCTTACACCTAGGCGGCAAGGGTTGAGAGGGAGTCTTCAATTGCGTAAGTTTCCATTGGTGTCTGTAATCTCTTGAAACTTAATGGATTGGTTTGTTGGCCAATGGATGGCTGCGTGGACGTAGACCAAGTTGGTTGAACCACGTTAAAATTTATGTGTTCTTACTTTTGTTGCAACAAAATTATTTTTCTGCAAATTTACTTAGTTGATTTGTTTAATATTCAAATTAGTTAAACCGCCAGAGACTAACAAGTAGCATTAAGAGCAGGTTACTGAACTAATTCAGTTAGATCTTTGAGAAAGTTTTTTTTTGGCTGTTTTACAGATATGGACACATTTCGGGATGAAAGTTCAATTACCAAACCACCACTACTGGATGGATCAAACTACTCATATTGGAAGGCTTGGATAAGAACATTTATCAAATCCATTGATGAAAGAGCTTGGAGGGTAGTTGTCGTAGGATGGGCGCATCCTACAATGATGAATGATGAAGGAATTGATGTGCCGAAATCTGAGGATCAGTGGACTACAAATGAAGATCGTTTGGCTAACAATAATTCTAAGGCTTTAAATGCGATTTTCAACGTTGTAGATTTAAATCAATTTAAACTGATTCCAACTTGCGAAATTGCGAAAGATGCTTGGACTATTTTACAGACTACATATAAAGGAACAACAGCCGTCAAAGTGTCCAAGCTTCAAATTCTTGCAACAAGATTTGAGGAATTAAGGATGCAAGAGGATGAAAGCATAACTTATTTTAATGGTAAATTGTGTGATATTACAAATGAGGCGTTTGCTCTTGGAGAAAAATATTCAGATTCAAAGCTTTTGAGAAAGGTGTTGCGATCACTTCCTAAAAGATTCGCTATCAAGGTTGCTGCCATTGAAGAAGCAAAAAATGTTGATGACATGAAGCTAGATGAATTGATGGGTTCACTTCAAACTTTTGAGATGAAATTTAAACAGAAAAGAAAGGAGAAAAATATTGCATTCCAAGTTGAAGTTCAAAGTCAAAATGATCAAAGCTCTTACTATGATGAAGATGCAGAAATCACTAAATCTTTAGCATTGCTCACGAACAATTTCAACAAAGTGCTGAAAAAATGGAAGAAGCAGATAAGTGGATTTAGACCAGCAACTTTTGAAAGGAAACAGACTGTTACAACAAATCCTGTGACATTCAGAAGGCAAAATAGAAAATCGTTCGAGGAGAAAAAGAAAAATAAAGGCATTCAGTGTAGGGAATGCAAAGGATTTGGTCATGTACATGCTGAATGTGCAAATACCTTGAAGAAAAAGAACAAGGCCAAGAACACCACTTGGAGTGATGAAGATTTAGATGATGTTTCTGAAGGTGATGAAGGATACATCAGCAATTATGTTGTATTCACTATTGCAATAGGACAAAATGGTGAAAAAACTGCTTCAGCTAATATCGCACCATCTATCGCAACAACGTCCACAACAGAACATGTGCTATCAGATGACAGCAGCATGATTTCAGAAACTGAGAGTGATAATGATCTAGATGAAGAAGGTATCATGAAAGCATACAAGGAGATGTACGAAAAATGGCTGATTATATGCAAGAAAAATCAAGAGCTTGAGGAAAAGATCAATGAATTGGAGGAACAAAAAGATGATTTGACAAAATCAGTGAGAAACCATCAGATCCAAGCAGCCGAGAGTCAACAGAAGATTGAAGAATTGCAACTGGAGCTGAAACAAACTTAGCAAAATGTGAAGATGTTGAATTCAGGTACTTTAAATCTAGATCATATGTTGTCAATTCAAAAGCCAAATGGAGATCATACTGGACTTGGGTTCCAAGAAGGTACTTCAACTGGAAAAACTATTTTTGTCAAAGAAACTAAGGAGCCGAAGTTGGAACCGCTTGTTGCAACATCGCCTACGACAAAGACAAAAACTTCAAAAGGAAAGCGAAGGAGATTTGTTCCAATCTGTCATTACTGCGGCATTCCTGGACACATAAGACCACGATGCTATAGGTATATTGACAATCTGAAAAGTGGTATGTTTGTCAATCCCTTCTTTTATGATAAGCTTAGGAAATCACCAAAAATAAGGGTTGATTTGTCGCAACAGAACTTGAAACAGAACTGGGTAAGAAAATCTGACACATTTGATATATTCAAAGATTTGTGCTCAAGGTTAAAAACAGAGAAAAGTTGCAACATAAGAAAGGTTGTTAGAATAAAAAATGATCATGGTAGAGAATTTGAGAACTTTGCTTTTTCTGAATTTTACACTGCACAATGAATATCACATGAGTTTTCAACACAAAAAAAAATGGTGTAGTTGAAACAAAAAAAATATTGTTCTAGAATATGTTGCAACAGAATATCAACTAGCAAACATTTTCACTAAGGCACTTGCCTCTATGAGATTTGAAGTTTTGAAAAAAAGCTATTGGTATTTGTACCAATTACTATTGGCACATGCATTGAAACATGAAAGTGATAAGTCTTAAGAGATGTGAAAGTTTAATAATTAAATCAACTTGAGATTTATTATTTGAACCATACTTTCTGTGCACACTATATTTTGATCTGATTGAGAAACTGATTTTAATGGTTTGCAAGTGCAGGAGTTTAAACTTCCTAGTAACTTTGGATATAAAGATAAGTCTCTTTATCCATTTTTGTACTCTATTCACTCATGAAAACAAAGGAAAAAAGAGAAGAAAAAAAAACAAAGAAGGGCAAGAAAAAAGAGGAGAAAGTGGAGACTGGAAAAAACTACCTAGACCAGATTGAAGGTTCTAGAGTGAAAGCTACCAAGTCCAATATTTACTTGAAAAAAAAATTTGCAATGTGATTAGACGATCAGGTTGTTTGAACAGGTTATTTTAAATTCTAAATCTTGCAAAGCCTGATTTTGAGGAATTTCAAGAAAGATCTTTATATAGCTTTCACACACACACATGGTTCAAGTTATAAATTCTTGTGTGATTTAAGTATTGAATAAATCTAATTTCTTGTTGATGACATCACAATCAATGTGGCTTTTATGTGACATTCATTGTTTTATGTTTGAGAAATATTTCATAAGTTTAAGTGCTTAATTGGCTGACTAGTAAAGTAATGTTGCAACATGGACTGAAACAATCTCTCACTAAACTTGTGCCGTAACACACAAGAAAAAAAGGGGAAGATAAGTTTTCTTTTGGTGTCAAATCTGTTGGTTGACATCGGCAGATATGTGTTGGCATTGGTAAGCTAAAAAGTTATGACTATTCAAGAGAGTTTGAGTTCCAATAACCTTGTGGCATTGTTGCATGTTAATCTCGGACTCTAATCATTGGAAAACTTTTTCTTCTATAAAGTTTGATCATCTAAGGTTTCTTTTGTCTCATACGGATTTCTCTCTCATTTATTCTTTACTCACCACTTCATCTTCTTGAGAAAGTGCTAGGGCATTGTTTTACAGGTTTCTTAAAAGCAAGCATGATATCCACTCATTCAGAAGTTTTCTCCCAAGTTTTTGCAGGGTCAGCATAAAGTAGATATTCAGGGTGAGCCTTGAGCTGAAGGGCATGATTAGACCAACTTCTGCAATAGATTCTGATGTGTTGTTGCAATAGGTTCAAAAACATCAAAGTGAAGTCTATGTGCTGTGCAACGATCTGGCCACTGTTAAAGCTAATCAGCAGAAGATCATGGTTGATCTTGAGAAGTTGATGAAATGACAACATAACTTACTTGATTTCGTCTACAAATCCGATGTTTGAATGTTTATTTGATTGATAATTATTGCTCTAATCCTTTAATGGTTTTGTGTTTTGCTCTGATACTTTGCTGTTTTTAAATTCTACTACTTTGCTCTGGGTTCATATTTTTGTTTGATGTTTTATGTTATGCTTCTATTGCTCTGATACTCTATGCTACTGCTTTGGTTTCTTTTGTCAAATAGGGAGACACAAGACAATGGTTTATGTTTTAAAGGAACCGGGATTAAGGAACACTAATTTATACATAAACTAATACACATTACGTACATTGCAATAATTATAAAAATATAAGCATATAAAAGAGAGAAAAATAAGTAACTATAGTATTGTAGTAATACAAAAAGTACCTTTTACAATTGTCCCCGTCGTATTTTCATATTTTGAAAGCATTGAATAATCAACTCATTGTCGATGCTATCAAATACTTCTCTTTCTATGTAAGGGACTAAATAATCATTCATCAAATCATCTCCCATTCCATTACACAATTCACTCTTCACAATTTTCATTGCAGAAAATGCTCTTTCTACCGTGGCTGTAGCAACAGGTAAAGTCAATGCCAACTTAATAAGTAATGTTAGAATCTAATTTAATTATTTTATTGCCTATGTTTTAGCAAAAATAATGGATATTATTGAGTAGAATTTTGTTTGTGCAGGTAAGTTGCCATGAAGAGTCCAAGTTCAAATATAGTTTATGCTAAGAAGAGTTTCTACATATTTGAAGATAAGGTGATAAGGTGATAAATGTTAAACTATCAAGAACTCTTGTGCAAAAGACATAACCTTGAAGACACTTCTACCTATGCTCGACATCTGCACCAAAACTTTATAAATAGGCTTGTCATTTCTTTGTTGAAACAGAGTGAACAGTGAGCAGAAATAAGGAGCTGAAACGTGAAGTTAGTTGTAGGCTGTCTATGTCAGGTCGTGTTGCAACAAGCTGTGAAACAGAGCTTGCTGAATGTTTTGATTAGTGTTGCAACATAGTTTGTTTTAAGTCATATATATTGACCAATCCATCTAGAGTTTCAAGACTCTTTTATTTATGTTTTAGTATACATTCTTCGGGAGAAGAAGGTGTGTTCTCGGGAGATAACTTTTGTAAGTCGAGGGGAGCTCGCCAAGCTAGAGAATCTACTAAGGGTGTCTTACACCTAGACGGCAAGGGTTAAGAGGGAGTCTTCAATTGCGTAAGTTTCCATTGATGCCTGTAATATCTTGAAACTTAGTGGATTAGTTTATTGGCCAAGAGATGGCCACGTGGACGTAGACCAAGTTGGTTGAACCATGTTAAAATTTATGTGTTCTTACTTTTGTTGCAACAAAATTATTTTTCTGCAAATTTACTTAGTTGATTTGTTTAATAATCAAATTAGCAAAACCGCTAGAGACTAACAAGTAAATACACCAATGAATAAACACAATGTTTTCCAGTCTTCACTAGCATCTCTGCAAGGCAAGCAGTCCCTTTTAACTTTGAGAATTCGTCACTTCTTTGCATATCAAGAATATATGTCTCCAACTAATTCTCAAGAATTACAAAATCTATGGGAGAAAAATCTTTTGGATAAAACTTAGCAAATTCAATCAACTTGTGCTTGTCAAATGCATCAAATGAGTTGTCTGGATTCAAGCATCTCAAACAAAGAAGCAACTTAGTATTTGTCTTAGTGAAACAATTATTAAGCTCTTGAAGTTGCATGTCCACAATAGTATAAAACAAATCAATGCAATAATAGTGTAAATTCATAATATTTTGAACTTTACGTCATGATCGCCCTTTCAATAAAAACATCTCTTCTATATTAGAAATATCAATATCATGAGTTGTGTAGAATAAAAAGACTTCATTTAATAAAGATTCTCATCCACTATCTCTCAGATTTTGCAAACATTCCTTTGAGGGACAAACCAATCCCATGGCGTTAATGATATCCTGATCTTTCCTTTGCAATGCTTGAGATAAGTCATTTGTGATTCCCAACACAATTTTTATCAAATGTAAAAGAAATGCAAAATCAAATATTTGTATGGAGTCTAAATGGCGATTACACCACAGAAAAAACTGAATTCTGCATCAGACTGTCTCCAAACCGTCGCAGATCTGGCAACAGCACAGTGAAGGAAAATGTTGACTCCAGTTTTGTGACGGAACAGTGACGGCACAGTTACGGGCAAATCTACCTGTCACCAAGCCATCATTGTTAGTGACGACTTTGTTAACCGTCTTCAATTCGGTGACGGCCAAGCTACAACTGTCACTAATTTGGTCACGGCTTAGTGATAAGTCCCTCCGGTTCCGGTATGTAGAGATGGCACGGTGACGGTATGGTGACAGTCCGTCACCGTGCCGTCGCCATAAAGTTTGCCGCTCAATTTCCTATATTTTTTTTTAACGAACTACATCTTCAAACACTGAGTAGCAATGATATGTTAAAATGTTACAGAAGCAGTACCAGTCACTCCATCTTCCTTGATAATCTCAAGAACATCAATCGCTGAAGAATACATGAGACTCAAACTTATTAAAGTTCCATAATGTGAACCCCAACGAGTATCACCACTCCGTTTGAGACCAATTTCTTGATTCATGCCTCGTCCACTATGAATTTCACCATTTTTAATGCCTCTTTAACTTTAGCTATGTGCTTTTCACGAAACATGTCATATCGTTTGCATGAGCCTCCAACAACATTTACTAAAGTGGCAACTAAGCCAAAAAAAGTAGCAACTTGAGCATGAGTTTTTGCCACAGAAACAAGTGTGAGCTGCAACTGATGAGCAAAGTAATGAATATAGAAAACAGATGAATTTTCTTTCAAAATCAAACTTTTAAAACCATTAAATTTACTTTGCATATTACTAGCACCATCATAGCCTTGTCCACGAATTTTTGATACACTCAATCCATATCTGTTAAATAATGAATCGATTCCCCTTTTCAAAAATAATGCAGTAGTATCTCTTACATGTATTATACCTAGAAAACACTCAATAATACTTCTTTTATGGTTCACATAACGCAAAGCAATGGCCATTTCTTCTTTGATTAATACATCACGAGAGTCATCAACAATAATAGCAAAATATTCATCTCCAAGATCATTTATACTTGCCTTAGTAGTCTCAATTGCGACAGCATTGACAATGTCTTTTTGAATCTTAGGAGCAGTTGACCGATGATTATCAGTAGCATGTTTCAAAACACACTTATTGATGGTTTCATTGTGATCGGCAAGAAACTTAAGAAGTTCAAGAAAATTACCTTGATTAGTAGAATCCTCTGATTTATCATGACCATGGAAATGTAATCCTTGTTTCAAAAGATATCGAATGCAATCAATTGTAGCAGTTAATCGACTTTGATATAGTTCACGAACTTGATCAGATTGCTTGAAGATAGCAACTTCAATCTGTTGACTTTGTTTCATCAAGTCTTCACACCTTTTGTAGGCATTGTTATGGGCACTGTTTGGACCTCCAATATGAGTACTAAGCCTACTTTTATTATTCCAACTGGTAAATCCATCTGTAATAAATGTATCTCCACTGGACTATTTTCCAACATCCGGCTTACAAAGATGACAATACAAACAATAGGCAGCATCTTTTGTTGTATTGTATTCCAACCAATTACCAAATTCTTTAAACCAAGATGGACAAAATCTTCTAAGCTAATCCCCAAATTTTCTTTTAGGAAAATCATGATCACAAGGTTGACAAGCCTCATTTTGCAAGTAGTATCTCCGCACTTTATCTCGATCATTCGGGTAGTAATTTATAATTTTCGGGCGTAATTCAGGATCTATTGGTAGATCTTCTAAATTAATCTCAACCCGAGATTGCTTTGAACAATGTTGTGCATTTTCTTTTCTATTAATTTCATTAGATCCAAAAGAAATTTGTTCATCAGAAATTGGCCTTTTCTCTAAAAATTTCTCCATCAATATCTAGAAAAAAAAATCAATTTTAGTTATTAAAAATAATTTAAATTAATACTAAACAACTAGAACTACAAATAAATAAACTAAATTTTCAATTATAAAGATTAAAGAATGCTATGCTGGAAACTAATCTGCCCAAATTTTCAATTTCTTGACCCAAGTATTAGGTTTCACGTAAATCTTGATAATTTATGAGTTACATTCATCATCTCATTGATCTCAAAGATTTGAAAATGCATTATATTTAATATAATAAACTTGTAAGTTATACCTTCCTAATAAACTAATATATCTAATCATTCAAAGTTTCAAACTACAAAATACAAAAACTTCATCATCAGTAGTCAGCACATCAATCTCGATGGTTTCCTAAACGGCGGGCTAAACATAACCACAAAACTAGCACTGTAAACTCCTTAGGTCAGGCCTTAGCAGCACCAACAAGAGATCAAAGAGGAAAAATATTTCAAATTGAACTTTGCTTATTTACCTGCTGCTTGTGACTTGCGAGAATGCGTGAGGGCTTAAGGAGATAGTGGGTTGAAAACCTTGAGGTGGAGTTTGGAAAATAGATTGGATAATTGGTAAAGTGCTTTTACATAAATATATATATATATATATTATAACATAACTGAAATTACCAAAATACCCCTAATTTTTTAGGGATATTTCAGTGCATGCCCTTGCATGCACTGGACAGAAGGCAGGTATACCCCAGACAAGAAGCCCAGCAAAAGTTAAGTCTTAAAAAAATTGTTCCATTAATGTATAGCATACTCCAAAATAGCACCTGCATTGCATGATCATACTCCAAAAGAACATCTTGTTGGGTTAATACTTCATATGTGGAGGACTAAATAGTTCTTTTTAACTATTTGTTTAAAAAAGTCTGACATGTTCTAAAATTAATTAATTAGTTTATAGACATTTTATGTCCCATATTTAGAGAAAAATAAAGATGATCATAAATACCTCCTATAGGTTAGGCTTCGAAAGAAGAGAGTGCAAAAAAAAATAAAAATAGAGAGAATTACAGAGAAAATGAAAGAGTTTGCTGGTTTGTCACTGCACTGTGCGACTTTGAACTAGGTAAAATTGGACAGTGATTTATTCTCGAATTAAGCTAAAAATTTGAGGATCTGTTTGTGACATCTGGTTCTTCAAAACCAATAGTCGAATCTGTTATTTGTTGTAGGTAGTGTCAAGACTTGTTGTTCTTGATTATCAGATCATTGTAATCCTTATTTTGAGTATAGTAGAAGTTTGCTGGTGGGTCTTTTGCTCTGTGATTTTTCCCTTCGCATTTGAGAGATTTTCATGTAAATCTTAGTGTTCGTTTTTGTGTGTGTGGTGTGTCCTTTGCAAATAATCTTGTTGCATTTTTATTTGGATTGTTGTGTGTTTGGAATTTGCTAAGTTGCCTCTTTTATTCCGCTATGTTTGTGCTCTTACCCAACACTTTCTTTCTTGGCTGTTTAAAAGCTGGCCACTTAGCATAGTCTTGTGGACAATATCATAAGCAAGAAAGCAGTTGTGCTCAATTGCAAAACTACTCTAAAGACACTAGCATAAACAAGTAGCAGACACTTGGATACAATCATTAGTCATCACCAGCAACACTTTTTTTTTTGTTCTGAAGGGAGCCTTACTTGATCTCTAAAATCATGTAACAAACCGATAGCTCTACTCGGTTATTTGATCATAAAATGAAGGGAGGTTTCATCCGTTTTGTCTCCTAAGTCATCACCAACAGATTTCCTGTTTTCAATTTATTTTGATACGTTGAAATGGATTTTTCCTATTCTAGGAAGTGTATTATTATAATTTTACCCCCCAAAACTCCCTATTTTAACTAGCACATATCTTTTTATTTTATTTTTTCATTTTTATCTATAAATTACAAAATAAAATTTTTGAAGAATTATGTTAACTTCTTTTCAATTATCATATTCTTTCTAATGCATATATCTATGGATGTGATATTCTTTCTACCTTTTTCTATTTCATCTTAAAGAAAAAAGAAAAACTTATCAACAGCCTAATTAATATCATTGTATAAATTATTGTGATATTAACATTTTTTATATAAAAAAATACTTCTTATTAAAAACCTAGTGTACAAAATTATAATTTTGGTACTTTTTATGAAGTACCATGCTTACCTAGATCGCTAACAATTTTTTTTTATTACTCCTAATCTGTTATAAAACAAACAAATATATCTTTGGGCAAATTATCTAAATGGTCCTTTATCTTTAATATTTGTGACAATTTAGTCCCGTATCTTTTAAAATGACCATTTTGATCTTGTAACTATAACCAACATGACACCGTTAGGCCAACTAAAAAAATATGTTAAAAAACTAACGGATTTCGCATGACCAATCGTGCGAGATAATCGGCATGTCCAACCATTTCCGAGATATCATAAGATAAGTCTCCGTACATTCCAGTTTTCACTTCTCTGTAGTTTAGAAAATAAAAAAAGTAACACGTGTTACTATATATCAGAATAAAGACACACGTTACACAATTTTTCATGTTTGTGCAACTAATTTGTTTTGGTATAGGTCGTTATTTCATCCTATATATAAGGGTTTTTTACCTCTAGGAAGAGCCCATATGAGAAACCATGTGTGTGATAAATCTGTGTTCTTGATGATGATTATGAAAATGAAGGTGATGAAAAATAAATAAATAAAAGAAATTAGAAAAAGAAAAGGAAAAAAATCAGAAAAAGAGTAAACTCGTGTATATGTATGAGAAATCCGTGTGTGTAAAAAAAATTGTATGTGTATGTGAAATACGTGTGTATGTATGAGAGAGAGAAATCTGAGTATTTTTTGTGATGATAATGAAGATAAAGATGATGGGAAATAAAAAAATAAAAAAGAAAGCAAAAAAATGAAAAGGAAAAATACAGCCTTTAAATTCATGCCACCATGGGGATCATTTACACAATTTAATCAAGAAAGTCTAAGTCTTGTTCAAGAATTACTTTGGATATGAATTTCGATATGGATAGGTTTGTTAGTAGAAGACCTATTTGTAGCTTTCTTCCTATTGCACAAAAAATATAAGAGAGTAAGTGACTTCTTTCTAGGATGATTTATTTTTGAACTCTAACAGATACCCCTGCAAAGAAAATAGAAAGGAGAGAATAATGAGTTCTTTCTATAGATGTTGCTCCAGATTCTTGTATGATTTATTATTGAATTCTAGAAGATACCCTGCACATAAAATAGAAAGGAAAGAGTGAGTGACTTCTATAGTTGTTGCTCCAAGATTCTTGGATGATTTGTTTTTTAACTTGCACATAAAATAGAAATGAGAAAGTGAGTAAGTTCAATTTGGCTAGAAACTTACATGATTATCTCAAAAGTGAGTACAAAGGGGAACATGAAGTAGAATACAATAGGGAAACATGGAGCCCTCACCCAAAGATAACATATAACCTACCATCCATATTAAGTCTTATGGTCTTTCAGACCATGTTGCTGAAAGATTCATATAGGGTTTCGTACATAATCAAGCTCATGATCAAAGTGGAAGCAAGGTTGTATTTCAAAAATTCTCACAACATCATAACCTTGATATCATGTTATTAACATAAATCAAAACAAGAAATGGCAAGATAAAGTAATCAAGAACATACCTCTTGAAGACTAGTTGCTAAATCAAGTTTTGGTTCACCCTTTTGTGGGACTGGTTCTCTCACAAGTGCAAGAGGCCAAGTTAGTCCACAAGCAAAAGAACAAGTTTCTATTTCCTTTAGGATTGTAGTGCTAGCATAATCCATGGAGTATTAGAGCCTGATTATGAGAAATCACAACCCTCTATTGTTTTTCAATTCCTGTTTATCGTCGGTTCTGTCTCTCGAAGGTAGGAAAAGTTTTCGCTCTCTTATTTGTGGAGATGGCCGAAAATCTCACTTGGGAGGCAAAGGGTTGGTGGTCTTATCTTCTATTGCCTTGCCTTATCTTATAAGCTTTAAGAAGATATTTTCTTGCCTCCTCAATCTCCACCACATGGGCAACACTTGGTTAAGATGTGTACAAGTGTCCAATTAATCATCCACTGAAAAATGACACTTGTCAAGGTTATGCATTAATCAAGATGACTATTTAATGTAAAGGTCTAGTTTAGTCCATTATGTTTAGTGTCAATGACACTTTCATCAATTATCTTTCAAAATGAACCTTTTAGTCCATTATCTTTAGTGTAAATGACACTTTCATTCATTATCTTTCGAAATGAACCTTTTAGTTCAATATGTTTCACATAAGTAATGTCGTTAGTCCAACTTCAAAACATATTGGACTAATGGCGTCCTTGATGTGAAATATATTAGACTAAAAGACTCATTTCGAAAGATAATAGATGATAGTGTCATTTACACTAAAGATAATGGACTAAAGGTTCATTTTGAAAGATAATAGATGAAAGTATCATTTACACCAAACATAATGGACTAAACTAGACCTTTACCCATATAATCTCTATTAGATTAAATCATAGAAATAACCTTTCTATATTTGCATCAAAGCCTCACACATAATCATAATTAAAAATCGGCCTCCATTAACTCCTTAATGGTATATTGTTAACTCTTTAATGATACATAGAGGATCAAAATACAAGCTCAATAGAAACTTATTCACTCTTGCTTTATTATGTATGGCCTTCTAGGTTCACCACTATATAGCAATGAGGAAACATCAAACTCCTTTGATGTCATCCGAACTATTAGATTGTTTCAAGAACGGATTCCCTTATTTTCAAAATATTCTCAAAAGTTTTTGAGTAACATATAGCAACATATCAAAACAATAAATATGGCAATGAAGTCTAATTTAAGTGAACCCATTTATAGTTGCAAATTAGCGTGCAATTAAAATTTTCCATTAATATGTCCTATTGAGCAAGAGCCATGGTACGATTAAGCTCACAGACTCGAAACAATTCAATAGATCTAAATGATGGAATAAGAGATGACACCTATGTAAAACTCATTTCCATCAATCATGTCTTGGCCAAGGACTTTCTCATTCGACCAACTTAGGTCGCATAGGATACCATCTCACACTGGAGGTTAATGAATCTTTTCTTAACAACCATCTGTCAGACACTATATTGCAAGTATAAACTGCGTAAGACCATATCTCATCTTATAAAGACAAGCTTTGTTCAAACGCTAGTACTATACCCCAATCATAGGACAACAATAATGTTTCAAGTCAAGGATTACATGCACATTTGCAACAAAAAATAAATTATTAATTCGAAGCTATGTAATTTATTATTCCCATCACATTCAATGATCTATTCAACTAATAATTACTCACATATTTGTTAATCTCATCTCATACTATTATGGCATTTGACTCACCACCCTTATCATTAACATCTCTATGTTAGTCAAAGGTAACAACACATGTGATAGTCCGTAATAGATTATTAAAATCCTGATCAAATAATCTTGGGACTACGAATAGTGTAAATATTTATCATACTAAAAGAGATGTGCCAACGTATTCTAAACTTTTTTAGAATACATCTCTTTTAATGATAAATATTAGGGACTATTCATATAGATAGAGTAAGAGAATATGAGTGTCATAAACATGTTATTTAAATTAATAAACAACGTCAATAAGGTACAAATTTACATCATAATACCCAAAATAAATAATCTAACTATATAATATTATGGCATATCACCAATAGTTACCATCATCCTCTACTCCTTCCTTCCTAGAACCACTAGATACAAACATTTCAAAGTCTTCAATGTTGGACTATTCATGAAGACTTTCTCAATGTGGTTCAGAATTCTTGGGCTTGTGTTGTCCATGCACCACCATGTATCACTAAGTCCAAAAACCAAAAATCCTCAAAAGGAATGACATTGCAACTATCCAACTTGACATGTTAAACGGAGTGACCACCAATGAAGCCATAAATAGGAAGAAATTGCTCGTTGCAGAATCTAGGAAGTTCTCAAGTGTGTATGACTTAATTTTGCTGCAGAAATCAAGGAATTTTTTTTTGTTTTTTTCGTCAATAAAAACATTTTATAACTGAGAAGAGCATATAAATTAACCAACCCCAGTGGGATGAAAATCCAAGTTCAATAATTGATACAAACTACAAGGGACATTAGAATTCCAATCAAAGGACAAGGATCCTTTCAATTTTTCTTTTGCAACCCAATCGCACGATCTATTAGCAGTTCTTCGGATGCAGAAGAACCTTATATTTGGAAATCCTGCCACAATCTCTCGAAAATCGTTCGTAATGGCTCTTGTCCTGAAGTTTCGAGCAATACTTGTGGACTTGATTGTGTTGATCACTGCCTGCGCATCACTTTCAATTGTGATGTTGGTCATCTGAAGCTGAGATACAAAGATGCAAGCGCTTCTAATAGCTGAAGCTTTCGCTTCAGCTGCAGAGTTGCAAAAGATAGATGAAGCTTGACCAAAGATAAGATTTCCTTTCCAGTTTCTACAAATAAAAGCAATGGCTGCTCTTTTTCTACCACAAATGATGTATCAACATTGAATTTGAACTTTTAAAACTGTGGAGGTGACCAAAAAACTGGTATTGGATTATCATCCTTGAGCCATTGAATCCTTGATTCCTCAGAAAATCAAGGATTCAATGGCTCAAGGATGACGACTCCAACAGGAAAATCAAGGATTCAATGGCTCAAGGATGACTACTCCAACACAGCCAACTTTCATCAAGTCAATAGAGGTCGGCATACTAGGAACTTGATCTCCAAGAACAATTACAATTATTAAGGGATAGATTAGCACCTTCATCTGTATTTTTGTTGATAAAAACTCCTGATCAAATTTGGCCTTAAAGTCTATAACAATGAAGATATAAAAACATTTAAAAAAATTGGAACATGCTATTAGCATTCTATGTTCTAAATGCTCATATCTCCAACAATTTCATTCTTAGCATCACCTACCATTGCAATTTTAAAGAAAAACTCAATTTCACACTATGCATGTTTATTAGAAATATGATTCATTGAAGTTCAATGTGAAACATCCTTTGATATATGTTGTATAGCTTACAACTCTCTTAAATAAAAATAAAAAAAAAGTTCAATGTGCTCGAAGTTCTTGTCTACTGTGTGTATATATTTAGTGTAAATGTGTCTCTTCATTATAATTGCTTCATAAAAAAAAAGAAGAAGAAGTAATTCATCTCTAAATTATATTTCTTGTAAGGATGAAATGGTTGTGTATGTCTTTTTTGTTAAGATAATTGAGATTTTAACCTAAAATCAAAGACTCTAAGTGAAGTAATTTAAGATCTTAAAAGGTGGTGTTAGAGTTTCTAATTTTTCGATATAGGACAAGTGTATATTCTAACACTCTCATATTTAAGAGGGGTCACACGTGGAAGATTGAACACATGTGTACCTAATTTTGATATGGATCACATACATAGAAGATTAAACACACGTAAACTTGGTTTGAGATGAATCATATGCAGATGAATAAAACTGGACCAAAGACCTTATGTTAAAAATCATGAGTTTTTATTTTAAAACTAATTTATATTAAAGTAGAATACTCTAGATCTTATAAAATAGAATTAAAATCTTTAATTTTCGGATATAAAATATGTGTATATTATAACACTTTTTTTTAGAACAATGGCACGAATAACCACATTATAAAAGGTTAATAAAGTCTAATGTTGATTTTTGACTATATTTTTGTTTTCCTTGTAGTCTTGTCCGTCACATACAAGCAAGCAACTATCTTGTAAATTAGATAATTAAGTCAATTATTAATTTTTACTACTATGTAGACAGTGCAGGTTGCTCTATCTTGACACATAACATATGATGATATTGACACCAAGAATTGACTATTACTTTTGCTGACACGCTGCCGACTAAGATGAATCACAATTTCAGCAAGCTTTTTGACTAATTTATATGTAATTTAAAAAATATTCAAAGACTGTTTTCAAAATACGATGACACCATCACTAATTTATATGTAAAGAAAGCCTTGGGCGATAATTAATGCACTCAAAGGTTCTTCGAGAAGATGTTCTACCTTAAGGCCGAAAATATAAATATACATACATATATATATATATATATAAAGGGTATTTTTTGAATTCAAGGTTCGACCCAAAAAAAAATGAAAGATGAAAAAAAAGATGGACTTGCCCTTCAAAATTTAGCTCAAAATGATTTATCGGACTCCTTTGGTCCATGCTTGCTAAATGCAAGTTTCAACAATCAGTATTAATTAAGTAAAAATTAGGATAAATATCTAATTTAGTCCATTATTTTTAATATTTGTCCCAATTTAGTTTATATTTTTCAAAATATATCATTTTAGTCCATTATCTTTATCATATGTGTCGATTTAGTCCATATCTTTCAAAATATATTATTTTAGTCCACTATCTTTATTATTTGTCCCGATTTAGTCCATATCTTTCAAAATGTACTCTTTTAATTCATTATCTTTGTTATTGTAATCCACTTTAGTCCTCTACCATTTTTCCATCCAAAAATCTGACGAAATAAGCAAATGAGCCGTATTTGTAGGGGCAAAATTGTCCGAACACTAAAATCTTTTTATTTTTTTATTTCATAATAAACGCATTGATCAAATGCTCTCAAAACTTTTACCAAAAAAAATGCTCTCAAAACAACACAGCGCCTAATCCTTTTTAGCATTATATTCGTGATTATGTCTAAAAGAGTCCAATTTTTTCACTCTTCAATCGTACAGTTAGTCTAGAGGGCTGTAATTTTTTGTGATTTTGTTTGAAAGAGTCTAATTTATTGAATATTGTATTGTGTCACTGTAAAATTTTTGAAAAATTTGTTGTTGACACTGATTATTTTGGTTCAAGTTGTGGCACTATGTTGGTTTGAAAGCATTTTTTTTTTGTAAAAGTTTTGAAAGCATTTGATCGATGAGTTTATTATGAAATCAAAAAAAAAAGTGTGTGGACAATTTTTCCCCTACAAAGACGACTAACGTGCTTATTCTGTCAGATTTTTGGATGGAAAAATGGTGGAAGACTAATGTGTATCATAATAACAAAGATAGTGGATTAAAATGGTATATTTTGAAAGATATGGACTAAATCGGGATAAATAATAAAGATAGTGAACTAAAAAAGTATATTTTGAAAGATATGAACTAAATTGAGACAAATATTAAAGATAGTAGACTAAATTAGGACAAATGATAAAGATAGTAGACTAAAAAAGTATATTTTGAAAGATATGAATTAAATTGAAATAAATATTAAAGTTAGTTGACTAAATTGAATATTTACCCTAAAAATTATATTCCTAATTAACCAAGCTTTCGAAAAAGGCCATTTTGGCCTTTATGACCGAAAAAACCAAATGTTTAAGGCCAGGCTTAAACTCTCTCATCATAATCGTAGTCAAAGTCTATACGTGTTTATAGACTCTCATAACATTAGACCAAACACATTCTGACATTTCAAAATACTTCAAGAGAAATGTAGTAGATTAGAGAAAAGACAATTGAGAAAAAGAATTAATATTTGCTTAATTAGCACCTTTAATTAAACTCATGCAACAAGAACATGCTTCTAATTTAGTATATATATATATATATATTGTGAAGTACCATTATGACCAAGAATATTGACTAACGTAACTATTAAATTTTTTCAAGTTAATTTTATTAATCCTAATTCGTTATGAAACAAATAAATATATATCAATTATGGCCATTCATTCTCAAGTTCAGTCGTTTGTGGTGTGGTATATTATTGTTTTTTTTTCACTTAATTAACTCGAAAATGGATAACATATATACCACGAGGTACAACATGGGCTGCGGTTTTGTTATGTCGTTCTAGTTAGTGTACGCTTTGTTTAAGTATTAAAGGGTTAGCCATAGAAGAATCTATGCATTTTCAATGTTTTTCTTTTGGTCGATGCATTTTCAATGTTGACCAAAAAAAAAAAAAGAAGAAGAAGAAAAAGAGCCCATGCAAATCGTTTATTTTTCTTTTTCTTTTTGTCGCTAAATCATTTATATTTCAAAAACCAAGGAGTTAGTCAATTGAGTAGTTTATGCATACGTTCAAAATTGATCATTAATTTGTTCAAGTTGGACATTGTGTATGTATTTTCTTGGTCAGAACGGCAAGGGTGAATTTTATTTTTTATTTTTTAAAAATCTTTTCGGCAAAACCCTCCATGTGATTAGGAAGCAGATCTAGAATAATTTTTCAGCGAGCGTTAAGTAGTCAATGAGACCATATTAGTGGAGATGTTAGGGGTTTAGCCAGGGTAAAATAATTTTGCAAATTAAAAAATGTAATGTTACTTTAAAGCATTTTATCAGTTTAGTGGATATTATGTTTCCATAACCTGAATATATAGTAGATCCGCCCTTACTTGTGCTAGAGAAAAAATTGGCTTGACAACCTACGTGATCATCTCAAAAAGAAAGTACAAGGGGCAAAATGAAGCAGAAATCAAATACAAGGGGTTACATTACATTCTCATAAACATTATAACATTATAAAGGAAATTCAATAATGGTGAATGTACACAGGGGCGGTGGGACAGGGGGGGCCAAGGGGGGCCCGGCCCCCCCAACTTTTGAAAAAAAAAAAAAGTTAAGTAGAATTTTTTTTAAAAACAAAGTTCGGCCCCCCCAATTACTTGAAGGAAAAAACGTTATTATTCAAAATAAAAAAGAAAAAACGTTGGCTTCCTTTTTTTTTTTTTTTGTCAAAACATGTTGGCTCATCATGAGTCCAAAGCTTTTCCTTAAAAAAAGGATAAAGTGGGTCTCTTTATTACTTTTTGTCTCTTGCTATGATTAAATTTAATTTAATTGAAAATAAATAAATTATTTCTTTTATTCTTCTTCCGGAAACTCATTCTCTTTTGCTTCATCACTTCTTCTTCTATCTCTATTCTCTAATCCCTCTTCTTAAGTTCTAACTATCTTAAATTCTTTAGTATTGTATAATAAAACATACAATAACATAGTCACGCAAAACTAAGGTAATATATCATACAAATAATAATATTATACTTATTTATTATTATTTTTGGCTACATAATTTTATGAATGTATAATTTGTTTTGTTATTTTTTTTTATAGCGGATGTGGGTGAAATGAAATTAATTCAAAACACCAAAAGTGCCTAAGATAAGCAATTTGACTGAAATACTTTTCATTTATTTGATTAATTTTATTTTAACTATAAATTTTCTGTAATAATATATAATTTTAGTGGATAAATTTCAGTGAGGTGTAATAATTTTTTGTTAGTGAATTTTAGCTTTTATTATACCAAAAAAGTTATGAAAATTTCTACATATCAATAATAATAATAAAAACACTATATCTTTTGTTTGTTAGTTTTCTTATATATCTTTTATTATATTGAATTACATTGGAAAAATATTTTTTGAATCTTTTTTTTACTGGCTCAAAAATACTGTATAAAAAACACTGTACAAAATAAAAAAATTCGGCCCCCCCAACTTTCATGTTCTGGCTCCGCCCCTGAATGTACATGCAATAAGGCTGAAATGATCTACATAATTTATCATTATTAGATTTCTCACATATCGTTATATGATACGAGAGAATCTAAACCCGAAATATAAAGCACACCCCAAAACTTACACACGCAAGCTACCATGGTTAGTATTAAAAGCATTAAAGAAAAAGGAGCTAAGAAAGGGAGGGGGAAAATTATAACTAGCCAAGAATTTTTATAATACACGCCCTAAACCCTTTGGGATCAGAATAGCCTAGTAAAAGTTAAGTCTTAACATTTGTGCTCCATTAATGTATAGCACACACCAGAAAAGCACCTGCATTGCTACTGTTGGGATTATTTCCAATAATCTAATGTGAGCCTACAAGTAATTATCAAATTATATTTAGGCTACTATTCTAATTGGGATAATTAATCCATCATAGTCATATGCTTTAATTGATTTTATACCACGAGCTATAACATGCATGGCCTGCGGTTTGGTTATGGTGTTCAAGCGTACGTTTTAACGGGATTGGCATAGAAAAATCCATGCATGATCGATTATTTTCAATCTAATGTTGGCAAAAGAATAAAAATCCAAGCAAATTAAATAGTTCATATTTCAAAATCTAAGGAATTTATTGATTGAGTAGTTTATGTACACGTTCAACATTGACCATTTTTTTTTTTTTTTCCAATTGGACCTTATTGGAGATTTAAATTTTTATCAAATGATGTATTATGCATGTCTAAATTTAACTTCGTGTGCCACCACCATTATTTATTTATTTATTTATTTTGGTCAGAAATGCAAGTGTGAAAAGAATTTTGTTTTTCTTTTTCGGCAAAATCCTCTTTGTGGTAGAGAGAAATTTGGCCATAAAAATACGTGGTTATCTGAAAAGGTGAGTACAAAGGGACACATGAAGTAGAATAAAGGGGGGAACATGGAGCCCTCACCGAAAGATAACATACAGCCTACCATGATTACTAAACAAGATTAAAGATAGACGTGAATTTATATAAGGGTAATTTATTGAAATGGTCCTAGATTTTTGTTATTTTTGACATTTAAGTACTTTTTTATATTTTATTTTGGATAAAATGATTTTTCAATTTTCATTTTGGTGACAATCATTAGTTTTTGGAATAAAATTTGTCAAAAAAATATCGTTAGTGAGCACGTAAATGACACGTGATCGTAAAATTCACAAATCTTTAGGGGTAAAATTATCACACGATAAAAGATAAGTATCATAAAGTTTATGAATTTTGCGGTTATGTGTCATTCACGTGTTCACTAACGTTATTTTTTGACAGATTTTATTCCAATGACTAATAACTGTCACTAAAATAAAAGATGAATGATCATTTTATCCAAAATGAAAGATAGACGACTTAAATGTCAAAAAAAACAAAGATCTAGGATCATTTCGATAAATTACCTTTTATATAATTTGATAGTTTTACGTATGAATATTTTTCTTTAAGTAGGGGCAATTAATTTTTTAAATTAAAAATACTCATATATTTAGAATTATTTATAGGATTTTGTGAGGTTAGTGAGCGGCAGCCCTTAGGCCTTAATGTACCCTAGTCAAGGGCAGACGTACATGGATGATAGTAGGGCTTCAAACCCCCACTGAATCCAAATTTTTAAATAAATATAGAGACATTTAAAGGTATTTTTAGTTTAAAAAATCAAATATCCTCCACGAAAAAAAAAGAATATCTATATACTCAATCTATTTTCGTATCGCTCATGATAGTAGCTTAGTAGTAGAGTAGTCGCTATTAACTGATCGGTCATAGATTTGAATCTTCATACTTTTTTGGATCCAAACTTCTTTATTCTTTCTAAGTCTTCTTCTTGCATAGAAGAATGCATCTGTTGCAAAAAGCGGGCTAGCTGGTGATTCAGGTTATTTCTCTATCGTCTCACTAGCCGACCTTAACCCTTGTTATTTTGAGGTCATATCTAGTATAAGCAACAATCCAATAAGCTCTCTGGATTAAAAAAAAAAAAAAAAATTAGACAAGGTTGTGCCTAAGGGTATATTGGTTAAAGTAGAATTTTCTTTTTGAACAACCTTTCTTAATAGGAAAAGATGTTGCGCTACCCTACCCATTTCCATTCAAGAGTTCTTATGTGTTTTGCTCTCCCTCATTCTACTCGTCCAGTTTGGGACTAGGGAAAGAAATTTAGAAAATCGACACGCCTTCATCAGCCTTTTTTTCTACTGAAAGACCGAGAGCTAATTATCGAGACTTTAGACTAACTGGACACATACTCCCCAAAGGAAAAACCCTCTGTTGTGGATAACTGGAAATGCAAGCCACCGATAAGATTCAAGTGAATGAATATTTTGAGATTTGAAATCACTGCTTCTATACTCGGTATTGACCATATTTTGCAAGAATATTCTATAGTAGATAATAAATTTTTAGTATAGATTTAAGTATCTATATATCTAAGTGAGTGTATAAAATAAGTGCAAGGAATGTCGTCGAACTAAATAATTGTGTAACACCTCTCATTCTTATTACTTTTTTTAATATGATTAGACTCCCACTCTTAGACAAGAACAAAGTATTAAATTTTATATTATGACTCCCATTAAAAAAAAAAAGAAAATCCTACATCCGTCCCCTTCCCTACTTACAAGAAGCATACAAAGAGATGAAGTCTTAACACGTATGATTCCATTAAAAGCTTCAAACAATATATATGGTTTGTAACTTGAATTTAATGTGATCGAGTTTAAGATGAATTTTTTGTTACAAAAATTAAACCTAATAGCACAGACCCTGGGATGCAATCTTGTAATAAAAATGGAGATCTAAAATGTACACCAGCAGTCAAGAATTTCAGGAAAAGCCCAAAACCATTTACTAGATCTGCTATCTTGTAATAAAAATGGAGAAGAGCAATTCCCCCATAGAGCAGTGCAGGACTGGGCTGTGCCCAGCCTTTCATGATATGTACATAACAAGAAAAAACTCTTACATAGTGTTTGGATTGCACAAAGGAATGGAAAGGAAAGTAGAGTGGAGGAAAAAAAAATAAAGGAAAGGAAAGAAAATGAATTACCTTGTTTGAATTGCAAAAAAATAATAATAGAAAGGAAGTGAAACGATTTTATCATCTTTTGTTTGGATTGAAGAAGGAAAGGAAAGGAAAATGATAATTTTAAATGCAAAATTACTTAAATACCCTTTTTATTTTTATAATCATGAGATATATAGGGATAAAAAAAAATTCATGTTCAAACCTTTCCTTTCCTTTCCTTTCCAAACACCCCAAATTAAAAGGATTGTAAAATCCATCCAATTAAAGAAAATGGAGGGATTTTGGAATCCCTCTATTTTCTTTAATTGATTTTAAATTGCAATCCAAACAAAGGGAGATATTCTTTATTCTCTCCCCATCCTTTTGTTTCTTTTAAAATTGTGAATCCAAACAAGCTGTTAAGAAGCCGAGCAGATTAAACAATCTTAGAAAGGTTTCAGAGCCCAATAGTCAAAAAAAGAAAAGAAGAAAAAGAAAAACATAATAGTGTTTATTGTGACCCCAATAGAAATTCCAAAAGAAATGGAACTTGAAAGATGTAGAAGATAATCTTGCACAGAGGCCGAGCTATAAATTCTTATTAGTGGGGGTTAAAATTCATAATTTTTGAATTATACGAATTTTTTTTTTCAGTGAGGCTAATTAATCTTTTGAACTAAAAATACATAGATATTTAATTTTTTTCAAAAAATACATAGAAATTTTAATATTTTTATGGGTCAGTGGTGGCTAAAATCTATAATTTTTGAACTATACGAGTACTTTTATTTTTTAGTGGGGACTAATTAATTTTTTTAAACTAAAAATACATAGATATCTAATTTTTTTTTCAAAAAATACATAAAAATTTTAACATTTTTATGAGCCAGTGAGGGTTAAAATCTATAATTTCTGAACTATAAGAGTACTTTTATTTTTCAGTGAGGACTAATTAATTTTTTTTAACTAAAAATACATAAATATCTAATTTTTTTTAAAAAAAATTAATATAAATTTTAATAATTTTTAAGGGTCAGTCGGGATTGCAGCCCCCTCTGGCTCTTATGTGCCTCCGCGAGTGATCTTGCATATGAATCATACAAAGAAGAAAAA
The DNA here is from genome assembly GCA_037974665.1 of Ehretia macrophylla. Taxonomy (NCBI): domain Eukaryota; kingdom Viridiplantae; phylum Streptophyta; class Magnoliopsida; order Boraginales; family Ehretiaceae; genus Ehretia; species Ehretia macrophylla. The sequence goes on from CM075779.1 coordinate 57,719,354, forward strand.
GAAATCTATAAATTTTAAACCAATTTATTAAAATATGAAATTACTAGTACCTAAATAACTCAGATGATAGTCATCCGAGCTTCATATTCATAATTTTTAAAAGCCGGGGAAGGTTGGTGGTGGAGGGTTAAAAAAAAAAAAAAAAGCAACATGCCTTGTCCTTGTTACCAAACACACCCTTCTTCTCCAACAAGAAATTAGAAAAGAGAAATTCATCCGCCAAAAAAGCGATCGAATCCAAACACTGCCTACCTTTCTTCTCACTTCTCCAACAGTACAACAAAAGCTCCACGAGGTACAACCTTCAAACCCTCTAACATATACATACATATACACGTCTATACAACATTTCTATATTTACAAAGTAGTACTCACGGAAAAATGAGATCGAAAATTTTCCAGTTTATTAATCTCAAATTTTGTTTTTTAATTTTTCTCTTGTCTAGTAAATAAACCCTAGCTTGTTTTTGCTTTTTTTTTTTAAATGTAAAATTAATGCTAAATATGATAAAAATTATTTTTGTTTGGTGTTTTACAGGGTTTTATCTGAAAAATTTGATTAAGAGTTCAAATGGGTGATAGTCAATACTCTTTCTCTCTCACTACCTTCAGGTAAAGCTAGCTCTTAATCTTGTTTATGATCAATTAGATTGTTAATTAGTTTTATTTTTCTTAATCTTTTTAATTTTTTTTTTTTTTGAAAAGCTAGCTAATTGCTTTTCTCTGTCACCAATAGCCCTTCAGGGAAGCTTGTTCAGATTGAACACGCGTTGACTGCGGTTGGATCGGGTCAAACATCATTAGGGATTAAAGGTGATAATTTGAAACTCTCGCGTATGATAAAAATATAATGTGTAAAGTAGATTTGATGTCGAAACACGGATTGTAGAATTGTTGACGAGCAATGTGAATATTAAGTGATCACAAATGCATTCAAAGAATATGTCTGTGTCTTTTGGAGATATTTGGCTTAGTTTAAAAGTTGATCAAAGGTGCTTGTAAGCAAATTTTACATGTTTGTGAAAGAAGAATAAAGCTTCTTATTTTAGGTGCTTATTTTGATTACATATGCCCTGAAGCTTATTTTGTAGGTGCTTATATACGCACTGCTTTTACGCACGTTTGCCATGATATTACATTATTGTGCATATAAAGTATGCACTTTTAGTTTATAAGCACTAAAACTGGATAATCACTTCATTTTGATCTATGCCAGACATTTATCTTTGGAGAAGCTAAGGAAACACATTGTTGTTGGAAAGATGTGCGTCCAAGTGGGTGCATGTGTTCCCGGACCCAATGCATGCATGTATTGCATGTGCCGTCAAATGCTTTTGTTCCTTGTATCTGCATGTTTTCTTGGCTTTTTCCCATGACTTTTAATAGCGTAAATGTATGTTGTTTCTGAGCAATGCATTGGGAAGAAGAAAGGTATAAGCATAAATATAGGAGCAATCATACAAGCTGACACCTTTTGCTATTTGAACTTTTTATAAGACGGTAATAATAAATTATAGGAACAGAATTTAGATAGCCTGTTTGTAGATGAATTTATACTTGTATCAGTTCATAATTGGATATCATTGACATAGTGATCATTGAATATTTTTCAGAAAGACGCTTGCTGCTGTAAACAACATGGTACTTTGTGCGCGTGTTTGATTGATATCATTTAGGCTTGATGTAATTTGGCGTCATTAGTGTTGCTGAACAATTAATTAGTATAATGATGTTGGTATACCTATCTGTGAAATTGTTTTAGTTGACGTTAAATATCAATTGTTCTTTCAAGGTTAATAGTTGCTATTACCAGTTGGTTTGTTCTGTAGTTAACTAAATTCATTTCCCTGGCTTGATGCAGCTGCTAATGGGGTTGTCATTGCAACCGAAAAGAAACTGCCTTCTATATTGGTTGATGAAACATCAGTGAGTATATACAACTGAGCGGATCTAGCATTCTATGCTTTACAAGAATGATGATCCTTTGGTTGTTTGTAGCTGTGTGTGAATGACATCTTTCTTCTCCGTGATTTATTAGATTCTTCACTTTTGTATATCAAGTAGAATTAAAAATGCTTTGGTTTGTCCAATACTATTGTTATAGACATTTGCCTTTGGCTTATGGTATCTGCAACTCATATATTGGGGAATATTTTACAGTAGAAATGTGCTGGCTTTTTAATATTATACTAGTACTTAATTTGAAATACCTTTGCAAATTACAGATGCCTGATGTGTGTATGTGAATTTATTTACTGTAGGTGCAAAAGATTCAGATTTTGACACCAAACATTGGAGTTGTATACAGGTCTCTTCTTCATTTTGAGCAATGTCACTTCATCATTGACTAGTTCATATTTTTTTAGTAGTATTTTCTATGAAGTTATGCTTGTTGGAAATTGGGAAGGCCGTTGTGCATCCATCTCATCAAAATTGAGATGATTTTAAGCTTTTTTAACATCAAATATAGTAGAGTGCCTGAGAAATTAATTCTAAATTGCCTATATTGTGGTTTTCCTGGATTCTAGGTTTCAGGAATTAAATTAATGTATAGTTAAATACTTGAAGATTGATTTTACTATCCATATTCCATGTTAGTCAGAGTAACTTTTGTTTCACCTTGCTTACTGTCTCTGAAGTTTGTTTATCTTTTGACATTACATATATATATATATGCAGTGGCATGGGCCCTGATTCTCGGGTATTGGTTCGCAAAAGTAGGAAGCAGGCTGAACAGTATCATCGACTCTACAAAGTACATATCCAGCTGTATAACATCCATATGATTGTTTCACTGTAAATTCTGTGTAGCACAATAGTAGTACTATGAATCTCGTGTGATATTTTTATGTCTATGAGTTCTCAAACTTCTACGCAGTTACTTTATTATTGACATTGTCCTTGCTTGTGCATGTCATATCTTTCTTTACTGCTTAAAATGAACATATCCCTTATGTGCTAATCTTTCGAGGAGATTCAGAATGGCAAATATTGTAAATCCTGGAATATTTCCTTGAATGTTTTGAGTTGGATGTATCTGTAAATTATATATTCTATTATATACAACTCATTTTTAAGTTTAAAACATTATTGCTTCACTTTCAACACAGGAGATTACAACTTTTACATATGCTTTCCTCTTTTTTCCACATCTTTCGCTTTTCTTTCGTAGGGGAGAGTGAGAGATATCTAAATCTTCAGTTCTCTGCTGATGCGTGAAATCAACAGAATCCACTAATAATTTTATCCGCCTGCTGCTGATGTACTTGTATTCTCTTATAGCTTTAAGCAAAGTTGTTCCGAGCAGGTGCTATTTAGTTTATATATCATTTGATCATGCTGATTTTGATGTATAGGAACCAATTCCGGTCACACAATTCGTGAGGGAAACTGCTGCCGTCATGCAAGAATTTACTCAATCAGGGTAAATACAATTTTCTTATGATTTTTGCATATTAAGGAAGCAAGGATCTCGCTCTCTGCCTTTTTTTTGCTTAACCTCTTGATAATTTCAGGCTGAATGAATTTCAAGGGCCATGATGTTTCCTTTTAATCATTATTTTTATTCTGGTTGATTAGAAACACATCTAGGAATAACTATTGGTTGTAAGAGTGAATGGTTTGATTTCGCTAATTTTTTTTTTATTTGTAAGGTACTAGTTGAGAGGTTGGTGCATTCAGCACTAACTTGCTTAGTATGTGCAGTGGAACTTTTAGGGGTACCACTTAATGCTAGATTGTCCCACGATGGCTTTCCAGTACCTCTGAGTCTTGTAGTAATGGAGCTCTAAAGTTTTATCCTATAGCAAATGCATGACCTATATGACTGCACCGAAGGGATTCGACATAATGTTTAGCAAATGGCATGTGATATACATTTTCTGATATTTGGTGCAGGAGTTAGATGTAATTCTCTTACATAATTTTCTGTATGGAGTGATAGTCTTAAGAAGCATCGGAGCTGTACCTTGAAATTTCGAGAAGGCATAATTTGGAGTTCTTTTTTTCTGTGGAGTAGTTTTCTCTTTTTCTATTTTCCTTTTCTCCTTGGATTTGTAAAAAACAGACATGTTTAGAAGTAAAAATATTTGGTCCTGAACTTGATCTTTACAGGGACTCTACTACAGGGGTTCTGAATCTAGATAGAAGTTGTAATGTCCAAAAGAGTTCATTACCTGAACCATTTTTTTGGTTTTCATTATTTTTCTTGCAGTGGAGTGCGGCCATTTGGTGTTTCACTTTTGGTGGCAGGGTTTGATGACAAGGGTCCACAACTGTATCAGGTATATTACCTGTGTCATGTCCTCATTTTACACTTAGTTTCCTTATGCTTAAACTAGATTTTTGTTTGCTTTACTTGTATAATCAACTTATATGATGTTTGTTTACCTGTTCTACCTAAGTTGGGTTGATCCTTCAAATCTCCTTTATGTATCTATTTAAATTTGTGCAGATGTGGCAATGGCAAATCTTTAATGTTACCAAAGCTGTGACATGTTTTTTCTTATTATACGTTCTTTTATCTCTTCCGGTTATTTCTGAACTTTGCATACATTCTTTTCTCTCTTCTGGTTAACTCTGAACTTTGTCCTGCCTCCTCCCTCCTTTTTCCATGATGAAGCTCAACTATTTGTAATTAGTTACTTATCCTCTTCAAATAGGGGTGCAGATTAACTGAACCGAGCCAACACCCTGATATTTGTGCTTGTTCATTTAGCTGGCAGTGGTGTGCTTGTGCTCGACTTGTGACTATGACAAGCCTAAAAGTCCTGCTCATACTCTTCACGAACATGAATTGTTCATGAACGGTTTGGTTCATGTATAATCTAACTTTCAAAACCTGTAAACGAAAAAAGGGCCTCAAATCATAAAGAGTAATGCATTCAAAGAACAAGCATCATAATAACTTTCTAGGCTATTTATTGAACATAAATAAAATGAAAACTCCTATACTGCCCTCTTATCGATCTGATCAAAAGTAGTTCAGGAAATACAAACTTCAACAATATTTTGTGTTCTATATTTTTAGTTGAATAAAGAAATTATATACTTAGTGTGTTCATGAACAAACGCCCAAGCTGAATGCGGTTATATTTATGTTCAACTTGTTTAATAAGTGAGCGGAACTCTTGTCTTCGTGCTTGGCTTGCTTCATAGATGAATGAACTAATATGAGTCTTTGGCAAGCCAAACACGTAGCGTGTATGAATGGCTTGATTCATCTTTAGCCCTACACTTATTGCCACACCATCTAGGAGTTATAGTGAAAAAAGAAGAGATTGTTCCTTTGCCCCTTTCTGGCCCCCATAAAGGTTATTGGTCTTGACATTATTCTAAATTTTAGAGATCTTTCCTGTTCAATATATATCTGTTAATTTGTTTCATAGAACTTTAATGCAACCTCTTTGAACCTATTCCTGGGAAATTCATTCAGTTTTTGTCCTACAGGTCGATCCATCTGGTTCATACTTTTCCTGGAAAGCTTCAGCCATGGGCAAGAATGTGTCCAATGCAAAAACATTTCTGGAAAAGAGGTGAGTCCTCACTTCATTTCACATTTATGTGCTTTTTTCTATTGTATCCTTTGTCTATTAGAGTCTGCAAAGGTTTTTGGTAAGTTTGATCTGCAAGATTTAGAATTAGCATTTTTGTTAGTATTAATCTACAGAATAACGTATAAAAAAGAAAAAAGGTTAGGTCTTATGTGTTAGTATACAAACTTATCTTCCTCTGATATGAAATGCTAGCTTCTAGTTTTAGGCAGAGGAAAACTGCATCACTTTTTGTCCTTGGTTTCCTGAAGTAATCCAAATTGAATTTAAGGGGCGAAGTATATTGATGGCAACTTAGAATAAATGGACACCAAAGACGCTTTGGTCTAGCGGCATGACACTCGCAGTGTTTGCGAGAGATTGCGAGCTTGTGTCTTCTTGGCTACATTTGTATATTTGTAAGACCTTAAGCCTCCCTTTGAAGAAAAAAAAAAGAAAAAAAAAGGGAAAACTTAAGACTTTACTAACATTTGAGATGCTCAGCAGGCAAATTGACACAAAATAAAGTCTAGTGGGCAAATTGAATCTTCGAGCAAAGCTTGATGACCAATGTAGTACACCAGCATTAGCACTCATCATGTCCTTATGTTTGACTAGCAACATGGGTTTTAAGTTGGCAGATATACAAGATGGTCTAACTAGATTCTTGTTGTATGTAACAGTTCTTTTGATCTAACTTTCTTTTTGTTTTTGGGAAAGGTATGCATTTGATTTCACCTCGTAAGAGGAACCATAAACATAATAATTATGTTATGGCAGAATTGAATTTTTCTGAAATTTTGGCAGACTTATAGACTATCTGATTTTAATTCTCCTACACTTGATTTGTTTGCACTTCCTGAAAGAGGATCTAGACCAATTATGATGCTGCAGACGGCTGCTTGTACGGTTGCCTAAATTTTGAAGTAGTTACTGAGTTTGCAGTAAGCTAATATGCTCTTTACAAATGATATAACTTTCACTCAATATTTTGAGGTTTCTATTAAATTGTTTATGATTTGAATGTTTCTGTTTCTAAATTGGTTACACTGAGAGCAGTCCAGAGTAATAGCAATACAACTTGCAGGTATACAGATGATATGGAACTTGATGATGCTGTGCACACTGCTATTTTGACTCTAAAAGAGGGGTGAGCATCTTAGTGATAACTTTTGCGTTAACTGCATCGCTGTTAATTTATTCTCCTAGATGGGTCGGGGGTGCGTCTACATTATCTCTCTGATATTAAGGGAGATAACTCATTTTACTCCTGTCAGAAATCAAAAGAATGGCCTTTTGGGCTCTAATTAGATCCAGCCAAGCCAATCTGACCAACCTGACCTTTTGGTGAGCTAGAATTCACTTGATCTGTAAGTAAGATAATTTGAGAACTTGGTATGTCTAGTTATTTACTTAGAGGAAAAACTTGAAAAGAAAGCGTGAATATGGAAGTTTTTAATCCAGAATTTCAAGTTAGGGGCTCAAATTGTTCTATGGCTTTGAGAGGGTGTTTGGCTTAGTTTATAAGCTCAACCTTTTTACACTACTACAGATCTAGTCTACGTTCAATTTCAGAATTAAATTTTGACCAAATTGAGTATCTAGTGCTTATAAACACTAATAGGAGCTTACGGACAGAAGGTGCTTAAGCTGCTTGTTCAGGCAGCTTATTCCTTTGATTGTTATTTGTTTGTGGTTCTATCCACGCAGAAGCAGCTCTTTGGCTTGATAAAGCAATGTATTTTATAACTATACCGATCAGTAACAAGATAATAGTCGATTACCTCCCTTATCTAACGTATTTCCTACATTGCCTATGGGAAAGAAAAGAACATGTGTTTACACTTTATATCTGTGCATGCTCAATCTTATTTAAATGAATCGGTAACCTTTGATCATGTTACACAAAAATCCCTGAATTTGACCTTGTTTTCCCTTGTCTGTTAGATTTGAAGGGCAGATCTCTGGGAAAAACATCGAGATTGGCATAATTGGTAGCGACAAGAAATTCAGGCAATTGCTTTCTCATCCCCAAGTCTAGATTGAAGTAGATTAAACATCTTTATAAGTTGGTCGATAACATTGGTGCTTATTATCTTGCAGAGTGCTTACGCCTGCCGAGATTGAAGATTACCTGCAGGAGGTCGAGTAGTTTGTTTCTTTATAAGCGAAAGGATTTCATAACTTTCACCTCCTACCTTGATTTTGAGTTGTGTAATGGTCAGCCATATTTATCTCATCTTCTCTCAACTTTTAAGATAGCATGCAGATTCAGTATCTTATGCAGAAACTTAAAATTGTTTGTGCTACACTATTAACTTTGTGCAATTTGTCTTATCAAATGGTTCATTTTCTAAAGAAAAAAATCAACCTCACATAACTAAATGATACTAGTAAGAGATTCAGAAGTAATTTGATGTTGGTTTACTTTCCTAACAGTTGGGGGATTAGGGTTTGAATCTCTTCATGGGGGCAGGTGGGGGTGGGGGTTAAATAAAAAAAAAAAAATGGTACTAGTAAATAGTAGTCTGATATATGAAAAACAGAAATGATTAAGGTTATATCCTGAAAAATATCAACTACATTTATTTTGAACAGGTTCTGACTTATCTTTTGGTCAGAATAAAGGCTATGTATTATAGAAAACAAAAATTATAACAAATAGGACCAAAGCTTGGGCCAAGGAATTGAAATTTACAACGAATGATGAGCGTAGCCCACAAACAAATTCAAACCGAATCCGAAAGCAAACATTGAGGCCAAGGCTATGAGCAACCGGAGGCCCATAGCCCATACTTGAATGCTACTATCCTAGAATTAATATAAACGAGCCACACATGAGCACGATGAGCTGTTTCTTCCTTTTTATTGCTGAGTGCTAATTTCCAAATAAGTGTAAAAAGAAGTGCTTTGAACACTATTTTTTTAGCCGCATGCTCTAATTTTCTAGCTACATGTCCTACCTCATATCCACTAGATATGTTCTCGAGAGTATTCCAAAAAAAAAAGAATCCTTTTGTGTATTCAATTAACATTTAGAACTTTCATCAGAAAGCCGTGTGCAATGAAAAAATGCAAGCAGGACTTGAGGAGGGGTTGTTACTCCCTCATCCCCATTTCCTCAAAGGAAGAGTGAAAGTTGATCCTCTTATTTTAATTTCTCAAACTGAGAAATTTGTTCATCAATAGACTTCTGACGTATATGAACGAGTGTCGTTGGGTTGTGAAATTCAAATGGACTCAAAAACTGCCTCTTTATCTGACCTCGGGTATGCACGAATTTGTGTGGAAATGAACTTGGAAGAAGATTTACTAGAGGTGACGTATGTCAAGCTCCCCAGCGGTTGTATTGTAGAAGTTGGAATTGAATATGTCTGAAAAGTGGAAACCATCAAAGTGCACTTTCTACAAGTTGCTTGGTCACACCTTATCAGCATGCCCTTTAAATCCAAATCCAAACCCACTAAACGTCATAAAGACATCCATGCAGGAAAAGAAAATTAAACTCTTAAAAAGCCAAAATGGATGGATGTCCGTAAGAAGAAAAATGCTCCCAACGCTAATCTGCATCATTCTCTCCCCCTCCAGCCCCAACACCGCTTCAGAGTCCCAACCAAGAGTTCTCCTCTCTGCCTGTCGTCTAAGGTTTCACATAACAAATTTGAAGTTCTGAATGAAATTGATCAGAATCAAGTGATGCCTGGCCTGTCATGATCTTCTAAAGGTGCTCAATCTTTGTAGTGTGGAATTGCCCAGACGTTTTGATACTGAAAACTTCAGGATGTCACCTTGTCAGCTCCCACCGTCCCACGGTTCATACCTCTTTGCGACTATCTCTAGTTTCTTTGCAAGTAAGCCTATCGAACCAGGAGATGTTTTTCCAGATTTGCTAACATTCCTACTTACCTAATTTGTATTGTCCTTCCTTTTCCTGTATGGTCTTAGCACGAGCTTAACAATATATTTTTAGGTTAGAATCCCTCTGTAGTTGGTCTTTAATCCACCTCTTGTATTTTTATGTTATTAATGAAACCTTTGCTTTGCTGAATTAGTACAACAACAACAACAAAAAAAAATCAAATTTCAGATACTTTATTCTCTAGCCTCTTGGAAACATAAAAAAAAATGTTTATAATTGCACTAATTAAGTATCTATTCTCCAAAAGTTAAAAGATAAATTTATATAGCAGACGTAACAATAAATCAATAACTTGAATGCTAACGTGAAAAGGAACAAGAAAACACCATGAATTTTAGACAACTATGTAAGATCAAAGGCAACCATCCAAAAAAGGCCATAGATAATAATGCATGCAGATATATATACAGGCCAAAGAATATAGAGGGACATGAACTTAAATCTATATATATGATAGATTCAAAATCTGATCGAGATGGACAAGCTATCCAACATTTTGACAATATGTTGCAACGTGTTTGAAAATGGGGGGCAATACAGACCCTAAATGATGTCGTATGCAATGAAAAACATGTTTTTTTTTTCTCTCTCTTTATTCTTTTTTTCTTCTTCTCTTTGGTATTTATAAGCTTGTATGTTTGTTTTCTTCCTTTGGAAATGTGTTGATGTAATCACTCTATAGATTACATTAATTATAATTGAGAAAGAAAGATACGCCACATAATTTTTCGATTAAAATGAAAAGTCAGTAATCTCTTTTTGGAATTATATTGGTCCAATTTAAACCCAATTTTAAACCCGTAGAGTTATACAATCACTTTAATTGTAGTTGTTGTTTGCTTTATAATTGGATTAATGTAATCACTCTATAAATTACATGAAGATTGCCATATATTTGGTGGATTGATTTGATGAATTTCGTAGATTTCGCTCTAGCTAATATTTATATTTTGTGAGTTTGCATATCTTATTATAATGATGCAGAATTTGAACGTGTTGACCTACTAGATGCTTAGTTCAGAAGACCATTAGGTCCCGGATGTCAAATTGGAGTTTGTTTGTGTATTTGGGGAGTGTTGGGGTTTATGACAGGTCGGGTTGCCTACAAGATCAAGAAAATGAGTTGGCTCGAATGTATTAGAGGATAGTTTTGACGTTTAAATGAGATTCGGTGATAGAATGATATAAACAATATCTTCTCAATTATTTAAGGTCTTGCTTGTATAATTGTTTATTTGCGTATTGACTAAGCACGTGTCCTTCTCTAATTGATTAGGGTTAATGTTTCATTATCATCTTATTAAAACTCCTTTTCCATAATATAATCTATCAAGGTCTCTTCTATTAAGGTCTCTTTAAGTTTGCAGATCAAGCAATCCAACATTATTTTAGAAAAAGACTAGCTTTTCAACTTCAAACTATACCTCAATGAATCGCAACCTTTAATTTAATTTGAGCCTGGAATTAATTGATAACTAGATTATCATTTTTTTTGAATGATGTGGAAATCCAGTTATCGAGTTTGACCACCAAATTATTTGGCAGAAGCTGACACTAACTGGTAAACTTTTAGGTGCAACGGTGCGCCTCAACACATGTACCAAGACAATTAAGGGCCGAACTCCAAAGTAGTGAAAAGTGTCAAATCCGTAATCTTGCATGAGCAATATCACTCCACTACCGCTGAGCCATGCCCCTGAGAGCAAGATTATCATTCTTGATCTGGTTTAGTGATCACTGATTACATGACTAATTAATTTCAATCGGATTTGTATCAGCTGATACATGCACTTAAAAATAAAATGGTATTATTGCAAGTCAAAATATTTAGATCACAATATCCTGACCTTACAAATAACAATAATCCCGAAGTGATATATCTACAAAAAAAATTAAATTCTGCAACGGACCGTCGCCATACCGTCACCAATATGGCTACGGCACTGTGAAGGGAAAGGTTGACTCTGTCCGTTTGTCGCGTCCGGACTTTACAGATTTAGATGATTTTTTTTTTAATTTCATTTTTTTTACCTTAACTATTTGTGGTTGTTGAGTTCAAATTCAGATAATCGTAATCCATAATTAAAAATTCTAATGTCACGTCCGAGCCCAGATCAACTATTAAAATATTTTATTGAATTATTCTAACTTCACATTTGTCGAGTTGTCAAATGATGATGACGATGACGATGATGACAATGATGATGATGATGAGGATGAGGTGGAAGAGGAGGAATATTCAACCTTCCACAATCGTGACGGTGACAATGAGGGAAATGATAATTTTTGAAAAAAACATAGGTTAGGAATAAATATTTTTCGTGTTTTTATTTCAATTGATCAATCAGTGATTCCAAGTATTATACATAGATCTATGACAGTTATGGTATGTTATGTTACATAATTACATTTTTTCAGTCAATATATATTATTTATATATTTTAATTCTATTGTGTCAAAGTAGGCAATGGGAGGCGGTGAAGATCCAACTCGCAAGGAAAAAAACAACTGAAGCAGAGTAGTTTGTTAGGAAATAGGACATCTTCAACTCATACACCGAGCATGGTGCCCGAGACGCAGCGATTCACTCCGACCGGACCCAATGACGCTATGCCATTGGGTGGTCGTGGATCTATAGGTGCACATCATGCGAGTGGTCATGGATCCACAAGTGCACATACAGCTGCTGACCGTAGTGCTGGCAATGTCCTTGTGGTCATTGGGCGTGGTTTGTCTAATTCATCAGTGGGAATGCGACATCGGATCCCAGACGATGCGCAAACCCACAAGAGCAGCCATATATACAGGCCACGTCCACCAATCATAATGCACAACAGTACTGTTCATTAGCTAGATTGCCACAGGAGTTAGAGGATTTATGTGTAGATGGTGATGGTTCTTCAATGCCCGGTGGTGCACAATTTTCTAATATGCCTGAGTCCTCGCACGCTATTGAAAGACAGGCTGCAGGTATCGAAAATTGGCAATTTTATGGATTCCAGTCTCTAGCTGATTATACGGTATATATGACAAAATGACAAGCGACGCTATGTGAAGGTTGTAGGAAACGGGTATGTACTAGTTGAAATTTGAAGTTTAAATATGCTTTTTTTTTACCATAATATAAATATTTAGATTATATTATATTGTATAGATGGGATCCATATAACACCGTCAAAGGTGTTACAAAAGCTCTACATGCCAAGTATGTAGAGTCGTGGTTGACATACAGACAGGTCCCAAATGATACAAGAAAATTATGGTTCGAATATTTCAGGATATGAAATGTTAAAGCAATATATATTGTGGAAACTATTTTACAATTATCATTGTAATTGTTGAATTATATGGATGATAATATTAACGCTTTCAGAGGGAGTACAAGTGGCTTCCAATTGATGAAGCTTAAGTTTGGCGCAAGTTTGAATCTACTGCAAGTCGCCGAATTTCAGATTTGACAAACAAAGGACGGAGTAGAACGAAAAAACCAGATTTCATACCACTTGACATATGGAACCAAATGCTGGAGCTTTGGCAAAGGCCAGAATGGCAAAAAATCTCAAAGAGAAATTCAGACAATCGAAAAGTCAATCCGTCTACTCACCATTTGGGTTCAATCCCAACCCATGAGGCAGCTAGAAGAATGATATTGATTTAATAATACAATCTTGGTTACGTATATATGTTATGTGTACGAATAAAAATTCGCCAAAATACACAATTATATGAAGGTTGATTTGGTAAATTGCTATTGTAGCAAAAAGAACTAGGGATGACAGTGACTTATGTGGAGGTTTTCAAGAACGCTCATCGCAAGGGGGCTGACGAACCGTACACAGACTCTCGGGCCGAGTAGACTATGGTATGTATTATTCATGTAATTTCTGGAAGAGGTAGCAATGCATAGGGTTTATGTTGAAGATAATTTGGGATTCACAGTGTTGCAAAAAAGGTTTGTTGATTTTGCAAAGTATTTATAATTGTTAAAACTATTATGCCAGAGGAAAAACATACTTAGTGATGTGTGAGCACGAATGTAGCTACACAGTGAACAAACATTTCACAAATGGAACATGGTTACTTGTTTTACCCTGTTGTGTTGTACAATGTATTGAGAAATGTCTCCTTAGGGTTGTAGTAGAACATGATTAATATGTTGAGATTAAGTGTGGTACTGTATGAGCTTGGATACTGTGTATTAGGTTGGCTTTATTCACAAACAGGTTATTGGTAAAAAGTCCGAAAGACAGAGGAGACTCTGACTGTTTTTTTATTGACGAGTACGCAAAAGCATGTGGTCAACCAGAAGAGCAACATTCTTTATCTTCACATAGTGATGAAGATGGAGAATAATTTGTTATAATGTTAAGCCTGTAGTTTGACGTTTAATACACTGCCATATACATGACATTTCTTTTTGTTACAGTTTTAAATAACAGTCTATATTTTAATTAAATATAGCATATCGTATTTGCAGCATTATTTGAAAGGAATTTCATATATCAAATAGGTTCAATTTGGGATGATATTCAAAAAAATTTGAAGGAATTATGACTCGTTTACTTAGATGGAATGGTTAAGTTAGTGAGGGCTTGGTGAAGGGAAGGGTTAGCGACGGATTTGTGAGGGGAAAGGTTGGCGAAGGCTTGACGACAACAATTTTTGTGACAGTTTGGTGATGGGTTAAGTTGGCGAGTGCTCGGTGACAACAATCATTGGTGACGGCCGGGTGAGAGGAAGGATGGCGAGGGCTTGGCGATGGGAAATTTAGTGACAGTTTTGGGATGACTCTAATTGACGAGAGGTCAGTGACGGCAAACTGTAGTGACGGCCTGGAGACGGGAAAGGATGGTGAGGGGTTGGAGATGGTGGATTTGGAGACGGGATGGAGAGAGTTTTCCAGCCGTTGCCAAAACAGTGACGGTTTGGTGAGGGGAACGATTTTGGCGACAACCTCGTGTCTAACGGACGGTTCCCTTCACCGTGCCGTCGCAAATTCCAAATTTGGGACGACCGTGCCGTCGCAAATTCTAAATTGGCGATGGCACGGTAAGGGGAACATCTCTCGCAAAATTCAATTTTTTTTTTTTTTTTGTAGTGTATGCTGCCATTAACAACAATCCTTATAGAAAGAAAAATTAGTCTAATCGATTACTGGTTTTTAATCTACAAAGTTCAGGCCATACAAAAGGATATACGTACAAGGTCCCTTATCTAATCAAATGGAGCCATCTTTGCCACAATTTTTTTTTTTTTGTTAAAGGAGAGGACTTCCTTCCGGAATTTTATTAATTACCCAAAAAAGAGGAAATAAAAGTGGAGGGGACATAAACCTTATCTCCACAGGAGGGTAAGGACTTACCTACCCCATAACACTAGCATAAATTCAGAAAGTTAATTGTAAGTATCGTTGTCAGATTTTAATTCCTACGGACTATCAAACCTGTCTCCTCGTGGGAATTTAGAACAACTAGACTGGTTTGTCTTCAAATATATGAACTTCCATCATAATTCCTTGACTGTGAAGATAATTCTCCTCTCGGTCGACATTAAATGTTAGGTTGCTGATGAGTTTTCCCTTGACTATGAAGGCAACAGTCCAGCTGAAGCTACATTTTAGGCTGCTGAAGTGATTGCTCTTTGGTGCTAGCAGTATTCCCAATGCGCAAACTTTTGTTCCCTTGTCGCTTGGATACAAAGTCTTGGAATAACTGGTAATTCTGTGGTCTTCTGTCATCTTTATTTCCTTTCCTTCAATACTGCAACAATGAGAATATCATTTGTGAGATCATTAATTATTCAAGCTGTAAATACAACAAAGGATTTAAATCGGAATCTTTTTCTTGCATTTGGTGCTTCCAAGTGCGGATCCGCCATTTATTCCCCTGAAGTGGAGGCGGCTAATTGAAAGAACTCCTGTTTAATTAGGGTATAATTGTTTACATAACTTATTTGCTAAAAACATGAAGTCTAGCAAATCCTTCATTGATCAACCAAAGATCAAGATACTATTTGCGATTAAACAAAAATGAGGCGAAACTAGTAGCGATTGGCACTACAATGTTTCCAAGGAGATACAAGGCCGGAAGAGTTTCAATATGACCTAAATCACAATCAAATAACATATATAGAGAGTATAAGAATGATAACAATCAGAACTTACTCTATAAAACAAGCTGAGTCTCCAACATTTGCACATTATGCATAGAAATATTCATGACCATCAAGCCAAACAGAAGCACTCTTGAAGTATGGCTCCGAAACTATAAGCTCCAAAATATTATGTCAGAATTCCAAGTGACAAAACAATCTAGGTCCTCAAATCAAATGACGTATATATACCAGAAAGTATTTGCTACGAGATGCATCACATTGAAGCCAAGTGAGGCCACAGACAAAATTCTGGAAGCCGGCTAATGTTGAGTCTCGCAAAGTAGTTCCTGAAGATGAATAGAATATTTAACATACTATTTATGCTAAACACTGTCTACTTCACAAATTTGCTTGTTTCTTATTAGACAATAGCTACAAAGATAACAAAAAATCAACATTAAGAGGCAGAAAGGAAATAAAATTCTTAGATATCTCATTACCACACAAAACTTAAAAATATATTGAGAAATACAAAACTGAGTTGCAAGGACACTTTTAAATTAACTAGAAAGTAGGGAAATCTCACAAATGCATTAAGTCAAGAATATCAGCTCCGCTAATCTCTCTTTTGTTCTGTGCGCCCCTCCTACCAAAAGCTTTCCTTGCAAACAGCTTCATGTTTTCCAGCAGGTCTGGGGCGCCAAACTCTTCAATCACTTGACCTCCTGTTTTTGCATTATTGTACGATCTAGATCATGTAATACCAGAAAACAAATTAATTTTAAAGATCTTCAAGTGAAAACAGCGTTTTCCAGAATCGGGAGAAGAAGATTACTAGAGTATTTTTCTGAAGATTGAGAAATTAAATTCTAGTAGCTGACAGCAGCAGGGCTTACTAACCCAGGAGAGGAAGAGATTGACGAGTATTTAATTGAAATGCCATGACCAACGATCATTTCTTTTGCTTGGTGAGCATCTTTAGTGTTCATGAAGACGTTAACCTGCCACGCGCATAGATGGAACAGAAAAAGTAGTAAGTCACTAAACACAATTAGTCTATACAAAAGTAACGACTAATTCAACTGATCAAAGGAATTAAATTATTGCTGATAGAGAACATATATAAATTCCCTAAACAACCAAATTCAAAATCCTAAAATTGCTTTAAGATAATCATGCATGGAGATAGATACATGCCGAAGAACATATATTAATCTTATAAATTGAGATGTAGCCGCAAGTCCAACTCTAATGGATTTACTAAACAACAAGAAACAGGATCTTTTAATGTCTTACCATTCATGATAATTAAGCGAAAAAAAGTATTCCCATAGCATTAATTATCTATTTTTTTAAGGTTAAAATATCGAAGCACCATTTATTTAGAAAATATCAATAGATCAATAACTTAAATCCCAAAAAATAATTATGTAAGATTATCCAAGAATTTACTGTGAACTCACACACTTTTTACATTTCTGTAAGATTTTTTGCCACCGAAAAGCCCTAAAGTTAAAATCGAAAAGAGATGCTTCATTTCACTCCTATAAACATCACAGAACCCACATCCACAATTGCACATACACACACACACACCAAATATAAACACATAGATCGTAGAAGTTTATGTATATAGGTATGTGAAGTAGAAAGTACCCACATACACACACATATATTAACACATACATCGTAGAAGTTTATGTATATATGTATATGAAGTAGCAAGTACCTTCAGCAAAACTGTGGTGGCGGGATCAGGCGGATCCGCCATCTCCTCCCCGTCTCTCTCTCTCTCTCTATATATATATATTGGGGAGGCGGAGATGGTGTAAGGGAGTTAGGGTTTAGAGTGAAATGAGTGTTTTATATGGAGAAAAGAGCATAAGGCTTAGCATACCTGTTGACAAGTTTCACTGAGCAGTTGCAACGTGTTTGAAAATGGCGGGCAATACAGACCATGCACCTTTTTTTTGTTTTTTTAAATGTTTTTTTTTTCTTTACTCTGTTTTCTTTTTAGCTTTGGTATTTATAAGCTTATATGTTTTAGCTTTTTCTTCAGAAATGGGTTGACGTAATCGACTCTATGGATTACAATAATTATAATGAGGAAGAGAGATTTGCAACATAACCGTTCTATTACAATGAAAAGCCAATAATCTCTTGAAGGATTACATTTAATTTAAACCCAATTCTAAATCCATAGAGTGAATTATAAGAATGGACTTAATGTAATTACTCAATGGATTATGTTAATGCAAAAAATGGGCTTGGACCCTCGGTCCAACCACGATGGTTCGTTTAGCCCCAAACAACGTTAATACTTGGGCTAGGGCCCGCATATAGCACATTGAGTCGCAGCCTACTGCCAAATGAGCCCACGCCGAGGCCCCTAGCTCTACGCTAGGCCCAGATGCTAGACTACCTCATATGGGTAATTGACGACGGACTCGGGTACGACCCATGGCCTTGACAAGTATTAGCGGATAAATGACTAAGGAAGAGTCCTAAGGGATTAGCCTACCGTAGCGGATAAGCGACTGCGAAAGGTACCTCAAGAGACTAGACTACTATAAGCGGATGATGATCGACAAGTTCGGATAAAGGCCTATCTTACGGGATAGGTAATTGCTTCTTCAAAGTAGTTTGGTCAAGTTGCAAGTCCTAAGGGATGAGCGGCTCCTAACCTATTGCGTTCGCCCAGTAAACAAGAAACAGATAATCGACGAAGGGTTCGGGATAGAGACTACCTCAATCCAACGCGATAAGCGATGAGTTAGTCTACGGAGAGTACAAGTCCCAAGGGTCCGTGACTCTTGACTTGACCACACCTATAAGTAGGTCACGCCTACATAAGGAGAGGGCATCAAATACTAGTCGCACTAGCATTACTTCCCCACTCCCCATCTACATCTCCACGGCCTACACTCCCAATATCGACGCCGATACTACGGTAGTCTCCGCTTTTCCCTTCCTATTTTTCTCGTTTTCTTATCCTTTTCGATAACCTACTGACTTGACCGTTGGAGTGTCTTCGGCCGGCACCATACTGGTGTCCCAAGACTTACGTCGTTTGCCTTGCTTTCTGTCCTTGCAGGTTACTAATGACTCCAAATTCGTAATTGGCATCTACAATTTGACACCCATCGTGGGGCCTAGCAACTTAGCTACTCGACAAAGGGCTACGAGCCTTTGGTAATTTCTACTTGCGATGAAAGCAATGGCTAAAACGAGCATTCAAAACAATCTTCAAGCACAGATGAAGGCCTTGATGGCCGAGATGAAAGATTGCAAAGACAAGCTGAAAGAGCTTGAGTCAGAAAACACTAATGTCCGCCAGAAAAATATCGAGCTAAATGAAAGAGTCAAGACCCTTACGGCGTCCGCTACCCTACCTAACCTTGGAAAGTCGATCGTCCACGGACAGTCGGTGGTGCCCATGCAATCCCTTCGGTATACACTGCAACAGACACCCGGGAGTGGAGTTTACCTCCAACCTACCGTCGCCACTGGGCGACCACCAACTTAGTCAGCATATGAAGAATGACTGAACCAAGACATTTTTCGTCGATTCCAAGAGATGGAATCCTTAATCCAAAGGATCCCTGGGGTACTTGTCCCCATCAAGAAGAGTACGGCAAACAGTTTTGCTGACTCCCCATTTGTCGATGTCATCGCCATGGTAGAGATGCCGGCTAAGTTCAATTTTCTGAACATGAGGCCCTAGGACGAGACTATTGATCCCGACGACCATATAATGCAATACAAGCAGAGGATGTTCACAGTAGCCGTCCCGTGAGATTCAAGAGAAGCCTGCATGTGCAAGGGCTTCGACCCCAGCTTGGTAGGACTTGTCTTGCAATGTTACACGAGCTTACCGAACAACTGTATCTCCTTCTTCGCCAAGTTAACAGACAAGTTTGGGGAGCAGTTTGCGAGCAGCAAAAAATTAGAAAAACAATTAGACTATCTCTACTTGATTGTGCAAAAGAGATGCGAACTTTTGCGCGACTACGTGGGAAGATTCAACAAGGAGAAAGTATCCATCCCGCACTGCAACGTAGCCACAGCTATCTCAGCCTTTCGCAAAGGCCTGCTCCCTGAGTCCGACCTGTACAAAGAATTGACCAAGTACCCATACAAAACCATGGAGGATGTCCTAGCCAAGGCGTGGGCCCAGATCAAATGGGAGGAAGATAGAGCCAACTACTATCCTTCATCACCGTACTACAGTAGGCAAGACCACAGACGAACTATGACATCTGATCGATATCATGGAAGATATGAGCCTTACATTACGGATGAGCGAAGAAGCAACCACTCACGAGATAATAGACGATTAGTTGAACAAGAACAAATCCACGGGAGAAGAATGATAGGCCAATGAGAAGGAGAGCATGCGACTCAGGATACCACTTCGCCAAGGTCATCAAGATATGAGCGCATCATCAATGCCATCATTGGCAGGTCAAGGGTTGGTGAGATTGCTTACTCGGCAACAAATATAAGCACTGGACGTGCGTTCAAATCTGACTTTAGGTACCAATGATTAAAGGAGTCCAAACAAGGTGAAGTTATCACGTTTTCTAGCTAGGGAAAAAACTACCAAGATGACCCGTACTACGATGCCCTAGTCATCAAGTTGATGGTGGCCAACCGGTTGGTTAGGAAAATACTAGTTGACAACGGTGGCGCTGCCAATGTATTCATGTTAAAAACCCTTAAAGAAATGGGAATTGATGAATCTTGCATCACGCGCTCCACAACTATACTAGTAGGATTTAACGGCAAGTGTAAGAGCACTATCGGGGAGATTATCCTTCCTATCAATGCACACGACGTAAACCTCTTCACTCAATTCTCAGTGATAGATTGTCCATCGCCCTACAACATCATTTTGGGAAGACCATGGATCCATGATATGAAAGTTGTTCTATCTACTTACCACCAAGTGATCAAGTTCCCTACCCGGTGGAGGATTAGTGAAATAAGAGCGCAACGGAGAACCTCCCAAAGACAACCAGGCTACGATGTCGTATACCAATTGGAACAAACTACCGTGCAAGCTCAATTCAAGCAACCTACCGTAAGCACATCTCAGTTACAGTAGTCGAAATACTGTTCGCCTCAACAAACATCACTTTTAGCATTAGCGACCTTTAATTAATAGCCCCTCTACGAGGTCATTAGTCTTAAGTTAGTCTCCCCTCCAAAAGGTTAGTAGAATCAGTCTCAGTTGGTGACACGCCCATAAGCAATCACTGTAATTAGTTTCTCAAAATAAAAAGGCAACGTGTTTCGGCCCACTCATTGTATAATTTGTCTAGTTAAGACTCCAAGGTCTGAAGGCATGTTTGAAGTAAACTAGCGAAATGCGAATGAGTACACCCATCATTTGGGCTGCGCGATATGAGCACGTAGACGAACACAGACTCAAACAGTCTTCTAAACCTATCTCGATCAACTAGATGAGGCACGTGAAGTCCCTAATTCACCACATCAGTATCGAAAGAAAGGGAAAGTACAAAATACAGTCCATTACGACTACGTGAAAGTCATAAAGGGATTAACCTACAAGGATGGAGCTCGTCGTGGCCAGAACAAAGGTCCTGTGAGGACCAATTTACGAAACATAGCCCGTTACGGTTACACAAAAGTCCTATAAGGACTATCCTACGAAATATAGCCCTTTGTGGCCAAATCGAAGTTCTATGTGGACCAACCTACAAAATGTAGTTCTTTGCGACCACGTACAGGTTCTAAGGGGGCTAGCCTACGTAGTCCCTCGTGACTGTATAAAAGTCCTATACGGACTAAAATTGCAACCATACCAAAGTCCCAAACAAACTAAACTACTTTGTTTGGAGCCCCAGCAACCGAACTACCTATTCAAAGTCCTAAGCGGACCAAACTACTTTGGTAGAAGCCCCAGCGGCCAAACTATCAATTCAAAGTTCCAAGTGGATCAAACTACTTTGGTAGAAGCCCCAGCGGCTGAACTATCTATTCAAAGTCCCAAGCGGACCAAACTACTTTGGTAGAAGCCCCAGTGGCCGAACTACCAATTCAAAGTCCCAAGCGGATCAAACTACTCTGGTAGAAGCCCCAACAGCCAAACTACCAATTCAAAGTCCTAAGTAGATCAAACTACTCTGGTACAAGCCCCAGCGGCCGAACTACTTATTCAAAGTCCCAAGCGGACCAAACTACTTTGGTAGTAGCCCCAGTGGCCAAACTACCAATTCAAAGTCCCAAGCGGATCAAACTACTTTGGTAGAAACCCCAACGGTTGAACTACCAATTCAAAGTCCTAAGTGGATCAAACTACTTTGGTAGAAGCCCCAATGGCTGAACTATCAATTCAAAGTTCCAAGTGGATCAAACTACTTTGGTAGAAGCCCTAGCGGCCGAACTACCAATTCAAAGTCCCAAGCGGATCAAACTACTTTGGTAGAAGCCCTAGCGGCCGAACTACCAATTCAAAGTCCTAAGCGGATCAAACTACTGTGGTAGAAACCACAATGGCTGAACTGCCAATTCAAAGTCCCGCGAGACCAACCTATGGTCCCACACGGCCACTCGAAGTCCTAAGTGGACCAACCTACAATTACGATCCCATGCGACCACTTAAAGTCCTAAGAGGACCAAGTAGTAGTCATTTGCGACTTTATAAGAGTCCTAAGTAGACCAACCTACTATAGTAGGGTCCGAAGTGACCCATCTACCAAATAAGACGCCTAAAAGATGCAACCTATTATGGTAAGGTCCGAAGTAACCTACCAACTAAGACACCTAAAGGGCGTAATAAGACGCCTAAAAGGCGCACCCTACTATGGTAGGGTCCGAAGTGACCCATCTACCAACTAAGACGCCTAAAAGACATAACCTACTATGGTAAGGTCCGAAGTGACCTACCAACTAAGATGCCTAAAGGGCGCAACCTACTATGATAGGGTCCGAAGTGACCCATCTACCAAATAAGACGCCTAAAGGCGCAACCTACTATAGTAGGGTCCGAAGTGACCCATCTACCAATTAAGACGCCTAAAGGGCGCAACCTACTATGGTAGGGTCTAAGTGACTTATATACCAACCAAGATGCCTAAATGGTGCAACCTACCATGGTAGGGTCCAAGTGACCCATCTACCAACTAAGACGCCTAAATGGTGCAACCTACTATGGTAAGGTCCAAGTGACCCATATACCAATTAAGACGCCTAAATGGTGCAACCTATTATGGTAGGGTCCAAGTGACCTATATACCAACTAAGACGACTAAAGGGTGCAACTTACTTTGGTAGGGTCCAAGTGACCCATCTACCGATTAAGACGCCTAAATGGTGTAACCTACTATCGTAGGGTCCAAAATGTGTAATATACTGACTCGACCTCTTGTATGATGTAACCTACTACGGTGGGCTCCGGAATTATCAACCCATCAACCTAGGATCCTAAGGGAATCCATCTACTACGGTAGGTTCTACTATCATTACACCACCATTTAATGTCCTAAGCGGACCCACCTACTATGGTAGGCTTTGAGATTATCAACCTACAAGTGGCGCGACTTTTAAAAGCCAAGCTACCCTACCCAAGTCCACGCAATGGTAGGCCACTCTTGGGACAAGCACATTAAAGGCCAAACTACCCCTATGGTAGTTTGCCCTTCTAAATTAGGAAAGAGGGCGACCGTCCAATCAGGAGCAATATAGCTTGCAAAAAAAAAGAGTCCTGGACCTTCTAAACATACTAAAATGGTTAGAAACAGACTCACGAATTCCTTAACCTATTTTATTCATCAAAGAGGAGTCGCGAACCCTTGAAACATACTCAAGTAGTCAAGAATGAATTCATGGAGTCTCCAACTTGCCTTGCATTTCTAAGAAGGGTCGCAAACCTTCTAAACTCTTCCGTTTAGCTGGAAGAGGACAGAACAAAGTCTCTGACATGTTACACTTATACCAAAAGGTAGTAAATGCCTCTATCCAAATAAGATGATCTTATACTTTTAGCCCATCAAAAGGGTCATCCTACGATATGTTAAAGTCATCTTCTACGATAGGCTTCACCAAAAAGATTATCTTATGGTATGTTTGGCTCAACTAAAAGGTTCAACCTACCATCACTGGTTTCTAGAAGAGCCACCTTACCATTCTAAGGGTACTTGTAAGCTCAATTTTCTATCTATCATACTAAACGCCTATGTACCATCCTAAGGACTCCTATATGTTAGTTGGAGCCTACTATTTATAGTAGGTAATCGCTTGGTTTTAGAATACCCCGTGTTAGGTGCTACTAACCATGGTAGGCTGCAATGATACAACAATAGCAAGTGGTAGCCTACTTGGCTACGAGTAAGAGATTGTTGCGATAGCCTGCTCGAATACGAGTGAGAATGGTCATTGTAGTCTGCTTTACTATGATGAAGAAATGGATTTCTATAGTAGCACACACAGCTATGAATGAAAAAGTTGCAATGGTAGTTTATGTGGCTACGAATGAGAACTACAATACCAATTCACCCTACTATGAGTAGAGAGAGGAAAAAAAGTTTACAACACTTTGGTACACACTTTTTGAGTCCTACTAGCATGGTAGGCTCCGTCTCCAACTCAAGGAAGTGTACGATTTTGAGGTAAGAACATTTTTGGAGCCTACCACATTGGTAGGCTCTAGTCAACTCCTCAATTTACAATGAGAAAGCGCACACTTGCCTTTCCTTCCCAAGACTTCACAACTTTTGCAAAACTCTTTGTGGAAGAAGAAGCAAGGAGAAAAGGTTGAATGAAACAATTAAGGAAAGAAAATAGTGTATCTGGGTAAAAGTGGATGACCAAGTCTCACCTACAAGAAGTATAAAAGTAGTCCACTCGGCTACAGTAGAACAACTATTACAATGGTCTACGTAGCTACGGGTAAAAGCTAACATTAATAGTCTACTACCCCGGGATAAGATCTTGTGCGGACCAACCTATGGTCGTACAGAACCACATAAGGTCCTATGTGGACCAATCTACGGTCATATGAGACCCCATAAAATCCTATGTAGACTAGCCTACGTAGTCTCTCGCGACTGCATGAAAATCCTACGAGGATCGACCTATGAAATATAGTCATATGGCACCATACAAAGGCTCTACAAAGACCAGCCTACGGGCATCGTAGCCTACGGGCGTTGTAGCCTATGATCGCTAAGCTCCCCTATCCACGCCCTAAGTGAACCAGCCTGTTAGCACGGTAGTCCACAAAAATGGACCCGCCAACAAGGCTAGTGGTCCTCTCAAGTTAAAACCTATTTAATGGTAACCTGATGAGGTCGAGCTCGCCTAATAATAGGCCACCCCATGGCCAAACGCATAGTCGATAACCACGGGTAAGGCTACGACGAGATAAAGGATAAATAGCTCATAAGGCAACAAGGCTTATACAAAGCATAAGTGAAGAGATAAGCAACATAGGCACGTTCAATATAGCAAAGGCCCTAAAGTCATACTTAACATGCATCTACCGTGCAACAAAATGCAAAAATACAATGTGCGTAACACACGCATTCGAGAGGTCAAAGTTAAGAGTGACAGTGTTTACCATATATCAAGGAATACTAAGGGCACGCTACCCTATAGCTAAGTGGCGCTGGCGCTACAAATCATCAAAGAGAGAAGATCGACAAACTAAAGAGAAAGATTCACCGTAAGCTTACCACAAATATTGGGCAAGTTAGCTCGTCTAAGTTGATCTAACATTTGAAGGGCACCTCAATGCAGCAACGAATGTATGTAACAATGGCAAAAAACTTACTTGCAACTACCAAACTATTATCTGAAAGTACTACTGCGTGTTGGTTCCACCTCAACAACAAGAGGAAGGTCCAAAAAAGTAGCCTACCGGAAGTAGGGAGTGTGCTATGTTACCGATTAACCGCCGGGTTACGACCTCAGGGTGTCAAATGAGTCTGTTCGGGTCTGGGGATGCCAAGAGGTCACCTACTGACGAGGTTCAAAGATCATAGCCTACATAAAGGCACTAAGTTATCGCCTACAATATAGGTTTAAAAATCGTAGCCTACATAAGGTCGCTAAGGTGTCGCCTACAATCAAAGTTCAAAAATCGTAACTTACGTCAGGTCCGAGTGACTAGCTTAAGTAAGCTCCAAAGTCTAAGCCTACATGTAAGGGCATCTAAAGAACAACTTAGATAAAGAACTCATACAAGGAGGAACTCCAAGGAGCAACCTACCTGAGAAAAATGTAGGTTGCGAATTACAAGCAATATGTAAGTTGCAAGTTAAGAGTAAAGTGTAGGCTTACGAATTGAGAAAAGTCATGGTAGGTTACGAAACTGTGCACTACTACTAGGTAGGCTACGAAATGTGCACAACCGTATGGTAGGTTGTGAATTGTCGGCTCCCATACCGCACACAAGATGTTTTCTTTCATAACAGTAGGATGCGAGATTACCTACCAGCACATGGTAGGTGCGAGATTGCCTACCGACAAATAGTAGGGTGTAACATCGTGCACCAACGAATGGTAAGTTGCGAAATAATGCACAAACAACACGTAGGCTATGCCCGAGCATGTCCTGACTATGCATGTCATTTTCAAGCATGTATTGGCCAAGTAGGCCCATTCATCTCAAACACAATGAGTCACACATAGTCCAATCAAGATCGTAACCTACGTGCGGGAAGTTGTGCTAAATAAAACAACTCGACCAAGTGCTCTTTACGACACTCTACTCGACCACGAGATAGAACCTACAATGGTGGCCTGCTCTATCATAAAGAAAGAATACCAAGGTACAGTCCGCTTGACTACGGTTGAAAAAACTATTACGATGGTCTACTTTATTGCGAGTAAAAACTGACATTGACAGTTCACTCGACTACAAGTAAGAAATAAATTGCTATAGAAGGTTGCACCACTAAGGGGGAAACCGGTTGGAAAAAATGACATTTAACATCATATCAGCAAAGGAGCTAGACTTAAAGCCCTTTCAAGTTAGCTGCCACGTGTCACTGTTAGGCTTCTCGCGGACCCATACAACTGAGTAGGCAGCCACTGCCCAGCACTCATGGGGCCCGCACCAACAGGGCAACATTAAATGTTGTCCTGTCCAAAAATATCCACGTGCGATCAGGACAGCATTCTGCTGTCCTGATCGCGGAGTCATGCGTCAATCTGGCACGTGAGAGCATTGCAGCTGCAATGGCTACAATGCGTGGGCCCTGCAGACAGGGACATCTATTATGTTGTCCTATCTACAGTGGTCCGCGCACTAGTTCCCAATTGGCGCGGACACATGTCGCGCTCCAATTAGCCAACGGCCATTTTGTACCCACAGAATGAAAACAAAAAAAATGTTATTCCAACTGGAGAAACAAAGACATATCGTGTCCTGTCCTAGTCAGAGCGTTGAATGGCGTGTCAACTCCCATTACCCTTACATAGCATTTTGTTTTCCTTGATTTTAGCTGAATAGATGCAAGGCAGACTAATAAAACGCACACGATAGTGTGATGCAAGAATAGTAGGCTGCGATTTGTCAAAAGAAAATGGTAGGCTGCGAATTGTGAAAAAAATTTGTGCGCTACGAGTTGCGAACGAGTAAAAGTACATAGTAGGCTGCGTAGTCACAAGGCCAAAGATGGTAGGATGCGAAGTACAAAACCAAAGGTAGCAGGTAGCGAACTGAAGAGGCAAGTGCAGGTGGCAAACTTTAACTCCAATTGAAACACGTAGGCTCTTCCGAGGAGGAACACAAAGTCGTAGATTGCGTACAAACATGACGTAGCCCACACACAATGCCTCTCCAAGTCGGAATTGCTTCGCCAACGGACAACTACTCCCTAACTCGAAGACTCTTCGACTTAGAGAGTGGGGGACAAACTGTTAATGCAAAAAATGGGCTTGGACCCTCGGTCCAACCACGATGGTTCACTTAGCCCCAAACGACGTTAATACTTGGGCCAGGGCCCGCATATAGCACATTGAGTCACAGCCTACTGCCAAAGGAGCCCACGCGGAGGCCCCTAGCTCTACGCTAGGCCCAGATGCTAGACTACCTCATATGGGTAATTGACGACGGACTCGGGCACGACCCATGGCCCTGACAGGTATTAGCGGATAAACGACCAAGGAAGAGTCCTAAGGGACTAGCCTACCGTAGCGGATAAGCAACTGCGAAGGGTACCTCAAGGGACTAGACTACTATAAGCAGATGATGATCAACAAGTTCAGATAAAGGCCTATCTTATGGGATAGATAATTGCTTCTTCAAAGTAGTTTGCTCAAGTTGCAAGTCCTAAGGGATGAGCGGCTCCTGACCTATCGCATTCGCCCAACCAACAAGAAGCGGATAACCAACGAAGGGTTCGGGATAGAGAATACCTCAATCCTACGCGATAAGCAATGAGATAGTCTATGGAGAGTACAAGTCCCAAGGGTCTGTGACTCTTGGCTTGACCACACCTATAAGTAGGCCACACCTACACAAGGAGAGGGCATCAAATACTAGCCGCACTAGCATTACTTCCCCACTCCCCCTCTATATCTCCATGGCCTACATTCCCAATATCGACGCCGATACTACGGTAGTTTCCGCCTTTTCCTTCCTATTTTTCTCGTTTTCTTATCCTTTCTGATAACCTACTGACTTGAGCATCGGAGTGTCTTTGGCCGACACCACACCGGTGTCCCAAGATTTACACCGCTTATCTCGCTTTCTATCCTTGTAGATTGCTAGTGGCTCCGAATTCATAATTGTAGATTTTGGCATCTACAGATTACATGGTAAAAACATAGATTGCTAATTAATACATATACTTTGAATTGGTTTGATGGATTCCCTGGATCTCTCTAATATGTAATTTGGTTAGTAAACAAAAATCAATGATGTAGATTTTGATCTTGTTGATGGGGGTCGTTACTTGGCTTAGACAACCAAAGAATTTTTGGTGTCAAATTGAAACTTGTTGTGTGTATGGGGTGTGTTGAGGATAGTGGAAGGCCAGTTATATTTTCCAATCATAGATAAAGAAAAGAAAACAAACTTTCGTCCTCAATCTTCATGGGTGAATTTTATATGAATTTTCCCATCTACAATTAAGGAATTGATTAATAATACTTATGTTTTTGGTTTGGTATACTTAATCCTAATAAATTTTTTCAATAAAAATTATGACATGAGTCCAATTAAAATTTATTTGTTAAGTCGATTTTTAGATGCTTTCTGTGAAATTTCCGACGTTAAATGAGTTCAACAATCATGTGCATCGATAAGCCCGCCGAAGTAATATAAAGAATATATAACATTATTTGTGGGTTTTATTCCACTATCCCAAGTATTGCATCATTTGTGTAGTGTATCATGCCCGATGTTCAATGTACTAAACGAGGGTTGAAGTCTACCTTTCACCATTCTCTTATTTTGTAAGACTCGTCCAAGCGTTATAAACGTACTGATTGTAGGAGAGGGCATTCACTAACTTCGTCGAAACTAAAGAGTGCTAGTTAAGTTTTTCCATTATCACTTTATTAAACTTGCTCTTTCATAATATAATAAATTAAATCTTAAGTATGCAGAATTAGGATGGATGAAAATAAATGATGCAACATCTATTATTGTTGTTCTGGTTGAAAAAATGTAAATTTTCATGGATTAACTATAAAAGCAGGACATATAGGTTGAGGCTGAAATGTCTGTGATTATGCAGATTGTCTGATAAACCTTGTGCTGTCATATATGATTGAGACTCATACGCTTACAGAGTCACCGACTTTGCTGAATGAATGGCTACAAAAGGACATTAGGGGTACTGAGACATCCCCTAGATTAGTAGGAATTATCAACTAGGCTTAAAGCCTTCTTGTAACCCCCAAAAAAAAAATGTTTGTGATTATTATTTGAGTATTATATAAATTAGTGACACTTAACGTAAGAACAACAAAAATGTCCGGATGGGATGCCATTAAAATAGATAATTGTGTTAAAGCATCTTCTATCCAACTCTGTTGTTGAAACTCTTTAATTCCTAGACTTCTAGATCTTTTTATTTTATTTTATTTTATTTTTGCTAAGTTAGCAAAAACAATTTTTGGTTTACAAGAAAATACATAGCCAAATGCTAAAAGGAAATCACATAATATGAGAGAAACTCTATTGACATAAAAAACATCAAAACGAATTATTAAGGAAGCTCTATTGTAAAAATAACGATTGTAACTCGTATGCTAGATTTGGAGATCTTATGGGTAACTTACGAAATGATACAACACTCGATAATTATAATGGAGCCTACACACTTGATATTCCAGTTCAGAATTTTTAAAACATTTTATTATATACACTGGCGGTATTAGGGGAGTCGGGGCCCAACGTTTTGAATTTTTTTAAAAAAATATATATAGTATCATTAAAAAAAATTATCGTCCCTTCCCTCCTCCCCTGCCCCAATTTTTTTTAAAAATCTATATAGTATCATTCAAAAAATATTTTGGCCCCCCCAATGTTGAATCTCTAAGTCCGCCCCTGTAATATACAAGATATTTGGTATTACAATTCCAACTGCCCAATTTGATATATAGACAAGTTGATGGTCGCGCCTGCTCTTCAACTGTTAGGTTCCACTAGGGATGGTAACGGGTAGGTTTTAAATTCGAATTCGACGGGTATCCGATTCGATTATAAATCTGTTTACAAAACCGATTGAGTATCTGTTAGGGTTTGGTTTTTACAAGTGATTACCAACGGGTAGTCCAGTAGGGTTTGGTAATAGCAATTTAAAAAAATCTGAAACCCGAGAACCCGATTAGTAATTTAGTAAAAATAAATTAATAAAAATATTTATATATTTACATGCATATACAAATAATATATTATTTAAGAAAATAATTTTTTAATATTGGTCTAAGATTAATAGTTGTGAGTTATAGCCAACTCTTATTATTTATGTTTACTTATTCTTTTTATGTAATTCAACTAATACAACCGCTCAATTACTGAATAATTCAAACGAGAATGAGAATTTACAATTGTGACAAGTACTTTATGTTCTTTTTTCTTCAAGTTATTTCATATTATTATGGAAGGATGGTAACTTCTCAACATAAAGATTTTGTTAAATGTTTTTATTAAGTTTAAGTTTGATAATAGACAATAAATCTAATTTACGTTTTCTAATCTATTGCGATTTGTCATTATTTTAGTACTTTTTTTATTTCTTTAAAAACTTTTTAAGTTTTTCTTTTAATTTTTTTTTCTATTCATTAACCGGTTGGGTCTGGTATCCACGGGTTTTTGAATATTTAACGAGTTCGGGTTTGGTAAGCAAAATCTAAACCCGACGGATTTCCGTCACGGGTTTAGTAAAATATAATTTAAACGGATTTGGGTTTTGTTTTATAAATTTTAGCGGATATCCGACCCGTTGTCATTCCTAGGTTCTACCATGGATCCTGCATCTAGCGCAGCAAGATTACCCCTCCATCACTGAAAGCTTTTAGACTTGCAAGCAAAGAGCCCGTCAAATCGTATTTGGGAGTTTTGTGCTCGGCGATTGAGAAGCGGTAATCTAAACCTCTCATGGGATAATCTTCTGGTGAGACTTACACTGTCGGGTAAAGGCCGAAGTCTCAAAACGCATATCATCAAGACTACCTTTTGTTTGTGCATCTAAAACTTGTGAAGAGAGCAGAACAAAAGTATCTTTAACTCCAATGTGCAGACAAAGGAACAAATTATCGATAAAAAAATTTCTGATGTTAGGGGAAAAATTAGCTTAAGATGTAAATACTCGCATAGTATAGAAAACTTCTTTTTGTATAGAGATTGGAAGATTAGCTTTAACTCTATTTAGTTTGAGGTAGATCGCCTGTCTATGCTCTTTTTGTATATGATGTAAATGGTTGAGTTGTAAAATGAAATGATTTACTTGTCAAGAAAAAAACAAAAGAAAAAGCCCATCAAATGTTGAGATGCACTGCCATACTCTTTCGACATCTTGCCTTTGTTTTTTGCTCCATTTTAAGTGATTAATCTGAAGATAAAAAAGAAGACGTTAATTCTAACAATTGAAAATAGCATAGCTGATAAGGCGCACTAAACTCGACCAAAACAAAAAAGAAAAAAAAATTGCAGTGTATCTAAAGGAAATGCCATGTCCTATAAATAACGTTTGTTTTAGGGTTTATACCCCCGTAGGTCTCTTATCTTTTCTAATTTTATCTATTTGGTCTCTTATTTTTAAAATAGTCATAGGTTAGTCGCTTATTTTTACTTTTTGTGTCACAATTGATCCTTCTGTCATATTTATAATGTTTTTGGCATGTACAACACATGTGATAGCTTTTTTGGAGGGCAAAATTGTTAATGCATCAAAAACACATGTTACATCTCCCATTTTATTTAAGCCCCCAATTCCTAAACACATACCCCCTAAATCCCTAACCCTTTATTGTTACCCCCAAATCCCTAAACCTAATTGCTACCCCAAAATAACCCAAATTTACGACATCCTCCCTAATTCCCTAATCACTACCTCTCACAGCCATGAAGTCCTCGTCTGCACCTTATAGTCGTGACGTTGTTGCCTCTTGCATCTCACAGTCGCGATGGAAAATTGGAAACTAAGGATTTCAATGGGAAATCTAAGTACCTTACAGCTACGTATTAATAGAATGTGTATTAGATTTTGGGGTAGGGATTAGGGTTTCAAATTTAGAAATTAAGGATGAAGACGTCACGGATTTGGGGGTAACAATTACGGTTAGGGATTTGGTGGATTTGGGGGTAATGATAAGGGTTAGGGATTTGGGGGGTTTGGGTTAAATGGGTGAGGTAACATGTGTTTTTTATGCATTGACGATTTTGCCCTCCAAAAAAGCTATCACATGTGTTACACATGCCAAAAACGTTAGAAACATGATAGAAGAATCAACAGTGGCACAAAAAGTAAAGATAAGGGATTAACCTATGACCATTTTAAAAATAAGGGACCAAATAGATAAAACTGGAAAAGATAAGGGACCTACGAGGGTATAAACCCTTTGTTTTATTTGGAAAAATTCTTCCGAAATAATGTTTATGAATACGGTAACATATCATGTGTAGATTAAAAAGAAAATATAATCTCTAAAAACGCGCAAACTGGTTTTCCCTGAGTAACAACTTATTAGGGAGAATAACTTTTTAGTCCATGAGGTTTTGCATAATTCCTAAATTGGTTCCTGCAATCTAAAAAATACCCATTTTGGTCCTTAATGTTGACTTCCGTTAGGCCAAAGTTAGCATTCAATGTTTTGATTGTGTTAAAAGTCCAAAATACCCCTGTAATTTTTTATAATAATCTCATTATATTCAACACAAATACAAACACTACATAATCAACGAAAATATATTACAAAAACATTATAAATCTAACATATATATATATATATATATATATTTTCCCTTCCATTTTCTACCACCATGTAACTCCTTGGGCGCTACACCACCACCTCCCACCACCCCCCTCTACCACCATTTGACCTTAACCACCTCCCCACATCCCCTACCACTTTTAACCTCTCCCAAAAACCATATTTTTCAGCCTCACCCCCTTTTTTTTACTAGACTCATTTCTACCATTTTTTTGAACCCTCCACCTTTGCTCATCCTTCCACCTCCATGGGAAGGCCTAAGAAGTATGTTATCTTCTCTTCTTCACCTACTAGGGCTCCTAATCCCCCGAGTTCTAGTTCTAGGATCTCCTATAAGGCAAGGGCCCAAACTCCTCAAAATGCTAGGGATTTGAATTTTGGGGTTCAAGATTCTTCATCCTCATCTCATGTTAGTAATGAAGCTCCTTCTTCCCAACCATTGCATTCAAAGAGAAGACATAATCTTCTAATGACATCTTCCCCTTAGTAAAAGTCTTAGAGACAAATTAAGAACCCAAGTGCATATGGTGCAAATTAAAGTGCATCATATTGGACACAAGTTAGGTCACTGCCAATGTCTATATCTAGAAAGTAAGGTGTGAAAGATTGGCCAATGTTCATTGTCACATGATAATACCTGCATATGAAGAGGATATTCATCATAAAAGATAAAATAAAATAAAAGTGACAGTATAAAAAATATTTAGTTTTAGGCATTCTTCAAGTAAAAGCAACATTTTCCAGAATTTTCGGAAGAAGAAAACCAATTTTCTATTTGAAGTTTTCTCTCATGAGACAGAAAGTTGTGTAAAAGAAAATTCACGTTAGATTATTTTTCTGAAGATCATGAAGAAAGACGTAAGATTCTGATAGTTAATGCGGCAGCCAGCAGAGTTTACTAACCCAGGGGATACAAGATTGAAGTGTATTTAACTGAAATGCCATGATCAACGATCGTTCCTTTTGCTCGGTAAATATATTTAATGTTTGTTGATAAGTTAACCTGCCATACATAGATAGAATTGAAAGAGTAGTAAGACATTGCACATAAGAACAAACGACTATTTATATGAGGAACACTCAACGACTGTAGGAAAAAGATGAATTCTTGAACATAACTTCTTATAGACAAAGAACAAAAAAAAAAAAAAAAATTTTTTGAATCCTTAAATTTTCGTAATACTACATATCTAACGTTTTCAAATCCACTTGAAGATTTCCTTTTATTAATTAATTCTTATACTCAGAAAATAATCATGAGAAAAAGAAAGCTTGTCTATTAAAGCCTCTTTGCAGATTCAAAGCTCAACAATATATAGTTGCACTTGGTTTATACTCAACCTTCAATTGTAGAAGCTATCTTGCCTAGCTGGGGTTAGCTTTGGTATAATTTAGATTTATACTTATTTCGAGGTAAAAGTAATGAAAACTCAAGAACAAACAAGTAAAAGAACCAACTCTGTTAATCTCCCTTTTGATACATTTGTAGATACAATAGATTGCAATTAAAGAGACAAAGATTAAAGTGTATTTAATTGAAATGCCATGACCAACGATCTTCTTTTTTGCTCTTGTTGCCTTTGCCTTCTCCAAGATCAAGCTCAAGAAGAGAAGAGCTGGTTTTGAAGCCA
This sequence comes from Ehretia macrophylla, assembly GCA_037974665.1. Classification (NCBI taxonomy): domain Eukaryota; kingdom Viridiplantae; phylum Streptophyta; class Magnoliopsida; order Boraginales; family Ehretiaceae; genus Ehretia; species Ehretia macrophylla. The sequence goes on from CM075779.1 coordinate 57,753,943, forward strand.
CATTAGTTAGAGGATATCAGTGAGAGAATCAAAATATTGCTTTCCTTTCACTTGTCTACTTGAGAATTTCTTCAGACCAGGCACAAGAAAAACCAAAGAATCCTTTCCCTCGTTTTTTGGCTGCTCTGACTACAATCCTCTTGCTAGCAAACGAGGCCAGACAGCTTCCCAGAATAGGTCGCTTGCGCTTTGCTCAATCACTGATCACCAGCTAAAAGCTCAATAACTGCAGGGGGTTCAAGAGCGGCGCAAGCTTTGCCCACTGGTATCTCCTAGCGCATGGGAATCACTAAACATTTATACATAGCAGACTACTTAACATTTATGTAAGCTATCTTAATTACTAAATACCAAATGGAAATGATAGAATTGTAAGAGTTGTATTTCATTGAATGTTTTCCATTGATTGAAAATGTATTACAACATAGTTTAAATAGATCAAACTAATCCAAAATTGTCAAACATAATAAATGCATATCACACTGCTCAAGACTATATCTGGTGAGGCACACTGTTCAAGACAGTATCTGTTCAAGATATTCTATCACGCCCCCTCAAACGAATCATTGACGATGAGCTTGATTGAAAGAGTAGAAAAACGTCAGAAAGGCCCTTGTTCATGATGTCGGCAAGCTGTTTAATAGTGAAAATAAAGAAAATCTTGAAAGAAAGTGAAAAAAAAAGGAAGAAGAATCAAATGTAGAAGTAGTGAAAAGAAGTTGGACGCAAGGGAGATAACAACATTACAATTCTATAACAGATGTAAGGGACGATTAGTGTTACTTACACATAACAAAATTACCAGCTACATTATGGCAAAATCGTTTACAAAAATTAATTGCTAAAAACATGAAGTCTAGCTAATTCTTCACTAAACCTAAGCAGCTGCAAGACCTGCCACCATTCTAAAATCCAATGCGAAACAAAAATGGGCGATATGATTGATCAACCAAAGACCAAAATAATATTAGCCATTTCCAACTGCACCAAATCATTGCAACATCATGGTGGAAAAGTAATTATGTCCAGAGAGCATAAAGATTGTGGACTAGGTTGAGGTGATAAAAGTTGGTGCAAAGGAGAAAAAAATACATTTCACAAAAATGAGCCAATAAAAAAGGTTCACACCTAATTCAAGTTTTTTTTTTTTTTTTTTGCTGAATCAACAAGCAAAATGTTTCATTAATCAAATGAAAGCACAAATGGTAGGACAAAAGACCAAATACAGAGAAGATCTTAGCCTAAAAAAGAGATATATAATTGAAGCTCATGCTAAGATCAAACAAGAAAAAAGAAACAAAAACAACTCAAGTAGAGGAGATGAAGCAAACCCGGAAAAACCTCTCCTGGTGTGATTTGTTTACTTGCAAGGAAATCATTTATAGACCCAGAGAGATCTGATCTAAGTGGTGGGGACTGGTTAGGTGAGATCCTGACACCTAACTCAAAGTTCATGCATAAGAAGTGAGGAGAAAGATCACATGCAGAAACTATGGTTTAAGGTAGTAAACACTTTCAGTCAAATACCTATGCCTACCAAATTGTTCACTTGAATCTAAGATAATCTTCAAGCAAATTAAAAAAAAAAAAAGATCAAAGATAAGGTTTCACGATGAAGCTTAATTAGAAGTAATGCATACATGCTGAATTTACTGATGCACTAAATATATATACTAATGTTATGTATAGCGTGCCTTGTACATAAACAAGGCATGCATCTCGCTATGTTCTTGGAGGTCTTTGCACCCAGATGTCATTGTGCCACTTAACTTTGAGTCCACATATATAGATGTTTAGGAGATGCAATATGCAATAACTCCAGAAGCAGCCAAGAGATTGGTGCGCTATAATGTTTCTAAGAGAATATAGAAGATTAAAATATCGTTAGCGCTTGGCAGCCTTTATCTAATTACCACCAAGGCGAAGATGAAGAGTCATTTTTTTTTTTTTTGGGTCGAATACATGTTCATTAATAAAAATAAACAAGTACACCAATTATCCAATGCCAGTGGGGTATATATAAGTCATTTCCCAGAATCTCATGAAGAGATGACGGGGCAGTAGGAACCCAATTACAAAGAAAATTCCCCCTAACCATTTCCTTTGCTACCCAATCTGCGGGCCTATTAGCAGTCCTACTAATACACTGAAAACTAAAACATTACGAAGACGAAGAGTCTCAGGCTGCTTAATTGCTATATGACCTAAATCACAATCAAATACCATAAAGAGCATAAGAATGATAATGTTAGAACTCAATCTTCCAACATTTCCATATTGTGCATAAAAATTTTGATGACCGTCAGCCCATACCAGAAGCACAGAAAGGTTTCATATTCTAGAAACAATCAAAACCTACAATCTTGGATAATCATATCATCCTTGTCAAACTTGAACCAAGTCATGCAAAATATATACTCATTTGAATAACCAAATGGAAAAAATTAAGCAAAAAAAAAAAAAAAACCTTGCGATAATCGCATGAATACTTATTTTGTAAAAAGATGTTAATGCCCTTGCTAATAATCGTCATGTGTCATGCATGTGACTACACCATTAGATTTTTTACGGAAAAACTGATGGTAGCACAAGTTTAAAAGATGAGGGACTAACATATAGTCATTTGAAAGATGAAGGACTAACTAGACAATAGCGAAAAAATTAAGGGATCTAATAGGTCATTAACCCTATTATTTATAAAAAACTGATGTACTACAGAATTTACAATGGGACCATATAAAACTGTTAAACTCATTTGCAATGTTATTTAGCTTTTCTATAATAGTTTTAAGTGTTGCAAGCAACAAACAAAAAATGTGGTAGTGTGTCATTCTCCTCAAGAGAGAGCATGTCTCATCCTTTGCTTGGAGAGGGTTATTTTTTCCCTCATCACGCAATTAATATCTCCTCTTCCATTATATAATGAATAATACAATATGCAAATTTAGAGTTTGTTTGGTCTAATTTTAAACACTTAAAAGGACTTCTTCTGAGTTTAGAAGTTGAACTAATCTGTTTAATTGGCCAGTATTTAAAAGAGTTTGTAGATAAAAGTTAAAGTTGAGGATGGGAAAGCTAAAAGCTAAGAAGCTTCAAATTTGAGCTTTCAAAAAAAGATTTTTGTGAAGTTGTTCTTCATCTTCTTCTCACATATACCCTCTATATTTTTTAAAATCCAACATTGCCCTCATAATCTCTAAAAGTCCAATATTGCTTAATATAGGCCAAACAATCACCAATTTTTGTTCAATAATACTTCTAAACAAAATTCTACTACTGAAAGCTCTATAACTCAAAAGTTAAAATTTCATAGTTAGACCAAATCGAGTCTTAGCAGGATAATTAACAATATGACTTCTAGTTGTGTTATTCCGTTGAGAAAAATGTAAAGGTGCTAAGTTGGTTGCAGTTCCATGGTCACTCTTAAGATTTGAGATCTAGTTGAGCTCCACAAACACAAAATATCCAAGTAAGAAGCCAGGTCTGAATTTTTCAAAAAATTATCAGACAAAATCCATCCGTATTCTAGAAAAGACGTTTGATAGGGTGTACTAAACCACTAAACCAATGATCTCCAATGTTTATGCATAAGTAAACTTGGTATACATAGACAAATACAAGAGTAGTCAGACACTGAATGTTAAACTATCTTCTTAGAGTTTAAAATACTTTAATCTTACACATGGATGGTAAAAAATGAGACACTAAAATCCAAAACAATCCTTTTTTTTGGGCTAAATTAGCGATCAAAATGTTTCATTAAAAATGAAAGAAATTATAAAGGAGAGTACTCAAAGATCAATACATATGAAACCTAGCCAATAAGTATAACGTTGACGCTCATGCTAAGTCCATACAAATGAATGAGAAACCATATCAGAAAATTCTGAAGAGATAGGGCTTTTTAAACTGAATATGAGAAAAAAATAAAAATAAATAAAGGCATCCATCCAAACTAAGGTGGGGACGCCAGAAAACCCAGAGACACCTCTTCTGAATTGATAGAATATATTGAGATTATGAACTTGAATTCCACTGATTATGTTGTATGGCCTTAAACCTTCCCTGAAAAAAATAAAATAAAATCCTTACTGAGTAATAACTCTTTTTTAGTTCAAAGGAGATATTATATTATTGTTTATGGAGACTACATATATACAACTAAAAAAAATATTTGTTTAATAAAATATGGCTATGGATGAGTCAAGCATCATTGAAATGATAATCCAACAAATGCAATGAATGCTCCCTCTATAGGATAATGGAATTTGTAAAAATGATTTCTTAGAAGTTTGACAAAATGGTGAATTCAATTGATGCTTGACGGTATTCGACCAAAAAAGAAAAAATTGATGCTTGAGAGTATAATATTGTGGGCAAATTACCTCGAAGTTTTACCATGATTCCATACAAAGGGTACCACGTAAAACTTTGAACATTAGACCAAGACTTCTTATACGATTAAAGTCATGAATTCTTGAAATGTTAACCTCTTATAGACAAAGAAGAAAAACTCACAATTTTTGAATACATAAATTTTCACAATTCTACATATGTAACGTTTTTCATAATCCACTTGAAGAACTCCTTTTATTAATTAATCATTAGAATCAGAAAATAATCATGAGAAAAAGAAAGCTAGTCTATTAAAGCCTCTTTTTGCAGATTCAAAGCTCAAGTTGCATTCGGCTTATGCTCAACCTTCATTTGGAGAAGCAATCTTGCCTAGCTGGGATTAGCTTTTGTATAATTTAGATTTACACTTATTTTGAGGTAAAAGTAATGAAAACCCAAGAACAAACAAGTAAAAGTACCAACTCTATTAATCTCCCTTTTGATACATTTATAGATTACAATTAAAGAGATAAAGATTCAAGTGTATTTAATTGAAATGCCATGACCAACGATCTTATTATTGTGTTTCTGCACATGGTAACATGCCTGCCATCCATACATGGAATAGAAAGAGTTGTAAGCATATCATCTTGTACCTCTTTCATATCAGGAGTTGACTCATCTTCTTCATTTCTCTTGTTGCCTTTGCCTTCTCCAGGATCAAGCTTAAGAAGAGAAGAGCTAGTTTTGAAGCCACATTAGTTAGCACATCAGTGACAGAATCAAATATTGCTTTCCTTTCACTAGTCTCCTTCTTGAGAACTTCTGACCACCAGCCACAACTAAGGAATCCTTTCCCTCATTTTTTGGCTGCTCAGACTGCCATCCTCTTGCTAGCGCACTAGGCCAGACATCTCACTGGAATAGGTCACTTGCTCGCGTTTCTTGTTTTCCTGCATGCTCTGGGACGCCAAAACCCTCAATCACTTCACACCTCATTTTCACATTATTGATCCATCTACATGCAACACCAAAAAACTAATTACTTTCAAGGCTTCTATGATTAAATCAAAACGATGGGAATTGAACCCTCGTGATCGATTCACAATCCACTACCTTAATCCACTTCGCTACATTCACCCCTTTTATATAGAAAAATTTTACAAAAAAAAGAATTACGAAAAAATTCTAGAAATTACAAACAAATTAATACAGAACAAAAGTATAATGCTTATTCAAAACATATATGCAAGAATACATTTAACTTCCTATTTAAGTTTTCCTCGATCTCATGAGGTAGAAAGGAGTTTAAGAAGATGAGGTTAAAAAGAGGTAAGATTTTTATGGCTGACAAGAGTAAGGCTTACTAACCCAGGAGAGAAAAGATTGAAATGTACTGAAATGCCATGACCAACGATCGTTCCTTTTGCTTGGTAAATGCCTTTAATGTTTATGAATAAGTTAACCTGCCATACATAGATGGAATAGAAAGAGAAGTAATTAGGCAGTAAGCCACTATACATAACAAAAATTAAATGATTGGTTAGATAAGGAACAACTTATTCAATTGATTGAAAGGAATTACTTTATTGTTCATACTTCATAAAGTACTTATAAGTTGAAAATTGATAGTCACAATCTAAACATCTATCTATTTAGCATCTTCATTGCGCTCAAACTGAATTTCATTAATTCAAAATACAATCAAATTCAAGATCCTTTATTCTCTAGCCTCTTGAAAACATATATCTAACATGTTTATAATAGCCATAGGTATAAATTATTCAAAAGTACAAAGATAAATCTATATCGAAGGTAAAACTCTTAAAAAAAAATAATTTCAACACCATCATGAACTGTTAGACTACTATGTAAGAAACCCAAAAACTCTCATTTGAATCCTTCTATATATGTCAGAGAGACCCAAATGCACACATACACACATCTATATAAAATATACATCGTAGAAATTTTATGTATATGCATATATGACCTAGAAAGTACCTTCAGCAAAACTGTGGTGGCGGGACCAAGCGGATCCGATCCGCCATCCCCCATCTCTCTCTTTCTCTCTTGCTCTGTGTGTATATGCGGTGGCAGAAATGGTGCAAGGACACTAGGGTTTGGAGTAAAATGAGAGTTATATAGGGCGAGAAGGGCATAATCTTAGCATAGGTGTTGATAAGCTCCATGAATAGTTGCAACGTGTTTTGAAAATGGCGGGCAATGCTGATCATATACGATGTCGTTTGTTAGTTTATTACGAAAAACAAATTTTTTCAGGAAAAAAAAAGAAGTTATTTTCTAAATTCTATTTTCTTTTTCTCTTTGGTATTAATAAGATTATGTGTTTGGATTCTTTCTTTAGAAATGGGCTGAAGTGATTATTCTATGGATTATATATAATTATTATTGGAAAATAAAGATTTGCTACATAATCACTCGATTACAATGAAAATCCAATAATTTCTAATTGAGGGATTACATTAATCCAATTTAAACCAAATTCTAATCCATAGTCATATAATCACTTGAATTGCAGTTATTGCTTGCTTTAAAATTGGGTTAACGTAATCAATCTATTGATGAGATTTCTTCTCGACTGGCCTAGCCATTAGTCTAACTCAAGAACACACTTGCGATACTTCTTCTTCTTCTTTCAGAGCCCTTGATTGAGATCATAGTCTTATCACAAACTTATAAAGAAGGCCATCACAGTTCAAGTTACGTATGGCTGGCGTACAGCCTACGGGCTTCTTAGCCAAAAAAAGAAAAAAAATACAAATTTGATATGCCATGCTAATGTGCCTTGGACGATCCACCTATGAGGATTAGGCACCGATGAGTACATTGAACTATCCATGTGGCTAAGAGCCTTGGACTCCTAGCTCCAGACGAAAGGATACGTAGGTTTTATCCCACCACCGAATGATTTACTTTCCAGTTTTCACGCTTTTTACTTTTAAGTGACAAGGAGAGTGACAATGACAAAGGGTATATTATCTTCTCTATGTCACCGTTTCAAGGCCCCTAAATGACCGTTTAGAAGACCTACCTATTTTTTTCACAATCTATGGATTACATAGTGAAAGGATAGATTTTTACATAATCGCTTTTGATTGACTTAATGGATTCCTCGATCTCACTGTAATTCTTATATTTAGTTAATCATTTCAGAATTCATCACAATTCTTTGAGTTTTGAACGTGCTAATATGATTGATACTTAGCTCAAATGACCATCAACTCTGGTGTGTCGAGCAGATTTCTTTTATTTTATCTTTTTTGAAAAAAAAAATTAAAGGAGGCCTAAGTTAAAATTACGTACATCACATACAAAGGATATTATTCATCTATCAATAATTAATCTCGAGACCTCTCAACATAGAGTGAGAACCATATCACTTGCAAGACCGAGAAAATGAGTCGGCCCCCACAATGTTTTCAAGTAGAGCTCCAATGCTCGAGTGAGATTCGGGAACAATGTGAGATTTAATCTCATAGAGCTGATAAATTTAATATTGTATCATTTGTGTAGTGTACGATCCATGACATTCAACATACTAAATGAGGGTCCCTTTTACAATCCTCTTGTCTCGTAAAACTCATCTAGGTGTTGTCACATATTGATTGCAAGAGGGTTTGTTCACCCACTTTCTCAGAAACATGATATTGTCTCATAAGTATTATAGACAGTAAGGGATTTGGATAGCTTTTGCACGCCACTATCTTGTAAGGGTATGCTTCATTTTATAGGACAGTGGCACTTGTAAAATTGATTTGACAGAAGTTTTATGAAAAGAACCAAATTAATTGATTTTTGATAGTGTAACATTGCCCATAAAGTCACTCCAAGTTTGAATATGGAAAACTCTTTAATCAGTCTGATTGACCAAAACATTAGTCATTAGTATAGAGATGGACTCCACCTTTCATGTGAGAGGGGTTTCGATTGATCAAACTGATTGAAGAGTTTTCCTTGACTACACAGCCTTACCCTCTAGCATCAAATGCCCTAATCTCTTAAAGATTGGCTCTTGAGAACAAGAAATATTGAAGTACTATTGATTATCTATTTTTGGTAAGCTAAAAAATTTAGCCCCATGAAGTTAAATGCATGTAAAATCCATGGGTCAAGGTGCATCACAATGGAGCCAAGTTAGGTCATCATTGCTAGACTCCATATCAAGAAATTAAGGTTAGGGAAGTATGGCTAACGAGTGATTTTTTTTTTGCTAAATAAAGGTTTCATTAAACAATGAAGAAGTTTGATACAGGGAGGACGAACAACCAATAGAAAAAGGAAACAATTAAGTGAACTAGATCATGAAAAAGAGAGTACAATGAAGTCCAAGACTAGAAACAAAGCAGAAACTACAAGGGAAGTTGGCTAACGAGTGTTCCTGCTTTCACATTATGTTCCTTGCGGCTCCTGGGGAACCTTCAGTACGTACAATCAACTAATGGAAACTTTCATTTGGATTCGTGTTGAATGCTAAGTTGCTCATGAGTTTTCCCTCGACTGTGAAGGTAATTGTCCGGTTAATGCTGCATGTTAGGCTGCTGAAGAGATTGTTGCTCTTTGGTCATTGCAACATTTCCAGTGCGCAAAACTTTTGTTTTTCTTGTACATTGGTCTCATAGAAAGAGAGGCATCAACTAGTACTAGATCTAAGGAAGGTGGGGTCTCTAATGGTGGATTCAGAAAATTTTCATACAATGAAGTGAAAGTGAGTACGAAACATTAGTTGTCTTCTTGAAAACTGCCTCATCTCTAGGAGCTCGACCAGTGGAGGTGTTCACGGACTCACAGTTGGTGACCAAGTCACAGAGGAATTTGAAGCCAAGGATGCAACTATGCAGGCTTATCTAAACAAAGTCACTAAAAGCTAAAACGCATTATTTTTAATTATATGAGTATGTATATATTTTTTTAGTGAGGATTAATTAGTCTTTTTAATTAAGAATATACAGATATTTAATTTTTTTAGAATAAAATACATAAAAGTTTTAAACATTGTTTACCACACTGGCCCTAGCATAAATCCACTAGTGGGGTGAAAAAAAAGTCAAAACTCACCGCCACCTGTTCAAAAACATTAAAATTATTTAAATATAAAGTCAAAAATTTACTCAGCCTACACTCGAGAGAGTGTGTTAAAAATAATAAATAATATAACAAACTCCGTTCTAACAATTTAAGCTTCTGAATAATAAGGGGTTTATTATTTTATCATTTATTATTTTCACCACTGAAAACCTTCTATCTAGAAAAGATACTAACAGATCAATGAGTACTTGCACACTTTTTACATTTCTGCAACATGTTTTGCTAACATATCAAAAAGATAATGGGAAAAGAAAAACCTCTAAAATCATCATGCATGCAGAGAATTTACAGGCCAAAGAACATAAAGGCAAAAGGAAAAAAAAGAAAACCCACAAGACAGGAACATATAAAAATAATATATGTATATTCAACTACAATATTATTGATATATGTTTCGCCAACCAAAATCCCTGCAGAAGTCGTCCACCTTACTCGTATCTAGTACTACTTGATGCCTCTCTTTCTATGAGACCAATGTACAAGAAAAACAAAAGTTTGCGCACTGGCAATGTTGCAATGACCAAAGAGCATCAGCAGCCTAAGATGAACCTAGAGTTTAAGGCTGCATAGTGAAGGAAAACTCTTCGATCAATCAAAACAAATTAATCAAAACACCTCTCACATGAGAGGTGGAGTCCATCTTTACAATAATGACTAATGACATGAGACGTGGAGTCTATCTTTACACTAATGACTAATGTGTTTCGATCTGACTGAAGAGTTTTTCCATAATCAAACTTCGATTGACTTTATGGGCAATGTTACACTATCAAGAATCAATTAATTTGTTTATTTTCGTAAAACTTTTGTCAAATCAATTTTACAAGTGCCACGGTCCTATAAAATGAAGCATACCTTTACACAAACAAGACAATAACTACTGATAAGGCCATCCTCAACGAGGGCTCTATAATGCAATAATTACAACTTTTTAGCAAAAATAGAGACTTTTGAAAAAAAAAATGCAACATCAATGGTCAATATAGAGTCCCAAATCCAATCTTTTGTGCCAAATTTAACATATTTTAACAAGAATAGAGCTTGGGCTCCATTGTCTTCAACAAATTTGTTGAAGAAAATGGAGCCCCAAGAAAAAGACAAAAAATTATAGAGCCCACATGGGTCTCTTCCAAAATGTCAGATCTGATGACTTTAACCAAAAAAAAAAAAACCGTTTGATAGTGAAAAAAAGGATAGAAATCTGCAAAAAAAAACCGTTGGGGTGTTGGATTTTCTATATATTCAAGCAAAAAACTCCAACACCCCAACTTCAACAAACTGTGCATTCAAGAAAATATACCCAAATTGCCAAAAAAAATTTCAATTGTCGAAAACAAAAAAAGGTTTATGCTCATACCGCAATTTCTGTCCTTTTTTACAAATATATATCAACTGAAAAAAAAAAAAAAAATATATATATATATATAGATATATATACACAATACCCAGCAGTTGTGGAATCAATTGCAAAAAAAACAAAAGGTGCAACGGGGATGATAGGGAGGGGAAATGCAGCGGGGAAAGGGGGTGTGTATCGGGGATGTAGGGTAGGATGCGGTGGTGAGGAGGTGAAGGGCAGCGTGGAAGGGGGTATGCATCGGGGATGTAGGGTGGGGTACGGTGGTGGGGAGGGGAAGGGCAGCAGGGAAGGGGGGTGTGCATCGGGGATGTGGGGTGGGGTACGATGGTGAGAATGGGAAGGGTAGCAGGGAAAGGGGGTGTGCATCGGGGATGTAGTGTGGTGTGGGGTGGGGTGAGGCGGCGGGGATGTGCAGCGGGGAGGTGGGGTGGGGTGGGGAAAAAGAAGGGGCAACGGGGATGTAGGGTAGGATTGGGTGGCGGAGATGTGGGGTGAGGTGGGGGGGGGGGGGGGAGAGAAAGGGGAATAGGCGGCGGGTGAAATAAAGAAATGGGGGAGGGGGTGGTTTTATATGTAGGGTTTTGTATTTTATTTTTATTTTTAGATTTTTTTTTAATTTTAAGGGTTTGGATAAATTTTATTTAAAATTTCAACCTGTTTGGAATTTAATTTTTTTTCAAGGTTTTTTTTTTTAATTTTATGAATTTAGGTAAATTCTAATTAAAATTTAAACTATGTTTAAAATTACATCACAATTCAACCAATTTGGGAATTTTTTTTTTCAGGCTTTTTTAAAAATTTTAATGGTTTGGGTCAATTTTAATTAAAATTTCATCTAAATTAAAACTAATTATAATTCAACCTGTAGACTTTGTAAATTTATTTTTTAGTGATCTTTTATTTTTTAAATAATTTAAATTTTAACAAAAGGGAAAATAATAAAAATAAAAAATAAAAATCGAACGTAATTAAACATCATTATAATTCAATAATTTTTACCGTTGTCAGAATTAATTACTTTTTTGGTCGAAATGTTCGTAAAATAAAGTTACGATAATAACAATAATAATTTTTCAAAAGAAAATTAACACATATTCAAATTAGTTTGTAAAATTAAATTTAACACAATATAGAGATTCAATTTTATTGAGCCATTTACTGGGAATAATTTTTTTTTAGAGCCCCTAAAAAATACATGGGACTTTAAATGGGACTCTAAAAAAAACAAAGAAGCTCTAAATTTATTTTTAAGCCCACTTAATTTAGAGTCTTTGTTGAAAATGACCTAAGATAGTGGCGTGCAAAAGCTATCCAAATCCCCTATGAGACAATAATGACCTAAGATACTGTCTATAATACTTATGAGACAATATCATGTTTCTGAGAAAGTAGGTGAACAAACCCTCTTGCAATCAATATGTGACAACACCTAGCTAGATGAGTTTACGAGACAAGAGGATTGTAAAAGGTAGACTTATCAACCCTCATTTAGTATGTTGAATGTCATGCATCATACACTACACAAATGATACAATATTAATGATACTATATATGGTATTAGCGGGAATTCTTCTCGTATCTCGCTTTCTTCTTCTTTTTTTCATAGTTATACCTTGAATAATGAATTTTATTAGATTTACACGCAAAAGATTTATCACTTGTATGGGATTAAATCTTACATCGTTCTCGAATCTCACTCGAGCATTGGAGCTCTACTCGAAAATATTGAGGGGCCGACTCATTTTCTCAGTCTTAAAAGTGATATGGTTCTCACTTTATGTTGAGAGGTCCCGAGATTGATTATTAGTAGATGAATAATATCCTTTGTATATGATATTTGTAATTTTAACTTAGGCCTCCTGCAATTTATTTTTGTCAAAAAAGATAAAATAAAAGAAATCTGCTCGACACACCAGAGTTGATGGTCATTTGAGCTAAGTGTCAATCATATTAGCACGTTCAACACTGAAAGAATTGTGATGAATTATGCACAGATTAACCAAATATAAGAATTACAGAGAGATCGAGGAATCCATCAAGTCAATCCACTACAAAAAAAAACTGAATTTTGTGATGGATCGTCGCCATGCTGTCATCAAAATTGTGACGGTTTAGTGACGGGAAAGGTTGACACCAGTTTGTGACGGGACGGTGACGGCATAGTGTCAAACGAAAAAAACAGCCACCAAGCCGTTACCAATAATGATGACAATTTTGACCGTCGCCAAAGCGATTATGTAAAAATCTATCCTTTCACTATGTAATCCATAGATTGGGAAAAAAAAAATAGGTACGCCTTCTGAGCGATCATTTAGGGGCCTTGAGACGGCGACATAAAGAAAAAAGTACCCTTTGTCATTGTCACCCCCCTTGTCACTTAAAAGTAAAGAACGCGAAAACTGGAAAGTAAATCATTCAGTAGTGGGGTAAAACCTACGTATTCTTTCGTCTGGAGCTAGGAGTCCAAGGCTCTCAGCCACATGAATAGTTCAATGTGCTCATCGGTGCCTGACCTTGAGATGTGGATCGTCCAAGACACATTAGCATGGCATGTCAAATTTGTTTTTTTTTTTTGGCTAAGAAGCCCGTAGGTTGTACGCCAGCCATACATAACTTGAACTGTGATGGCCTTCTTTATGAGTTCGTGATAAAACTCTGATCTCAATCAAGGGCTCTGAAAGAAGAAGAAGAAGTATCACAAGTGTGGTCTTGAGTTAGACTAATGGCTAGGCGAGTCGAAAAGTAATCTCATCAATAGATTGATTACATTAACCCAATTTTAAAGCAAGCAATAACTGCAATTCAAGTGATTATATATACGACTCTATGGATTAGAATTTGGTTTAAATTGGATTAATGTAATCCCTCAATTAGAAATTATTGGATTTTCAGTGTAATCGAGTGATTATGTAGCAAATAATTATTTTCCAATAATAATTATATATAATCCATATAATAATCACTTCAGCCCATTTCTAAAGAAAGAGTCCAAACACATAATCTTCTAAATACCAATGAGAAAAAGAAAATAGAATATAGAAAATAGCTTTTTTATTTTTTTTCCTGAAAAAAATTTGTTTTTCGTAATAAGCTAACGAACGACGACATCGTATATGATCAGCATTGCCCGCCATTTTCAAAACACGTTGCAAGTATTCACTGGAGCTTATCAACACCTATGCTAAGATTATGTGTTTGGACTGGCGGATCGGATCCGCTTGATCCCGCCACCACAGTTTTGCTGAAGGTACTTTCCAGGTCATATATGCATATACATAAAATTTAACTTTCCAGGTCATATATGCATATACATAAAATTTCTACGATGTATATTTTATATAGATGCGTGTATGTGTGTATTTGGGTCTCTCTGACATATATAGAAGGATTCAAATGAGGGTTTTTGGGTTTCTTACATAGTAGTCTAACAGTTCATGATGGTGTTGAATTTTTTATTTTTTTAAAGAGTTTTACCTTCGATATTGATTTATCTTTGTACTTTTGAATAATTTATACTTGTGGCTATTATAAACATGTTAGATATATGTTTTCAAGAGGCTAGAGAATAAAGGATCTTGAATTTGATTGTATTTTGAATTAATGAAATTCAGTTTGAGCGCAATGAAGATGCTAAATAGATAGATGCTTAGATTGTGACAATCAATTTTCAACTTATAAGTACTTTATATATGAAGTACGAACAATAAAGTAATTCTAATCAATCAATTGAACAAGTTGTTCCTTATCTAACCAATCATTTAATTTTTGTTATGTATAGTGGCTTACTGCCTAATTACTTCTCTTTCCATTCCATCTATGTATGGCAGGTTAACTTATTCATAAACATTGAAGGCATTTACCAAGCAAAAGGAACGATCGTTGGTCATGGCATTTCAGTACAACTCAATCTTTTCTCTCCTGGGTTAGAAAGCCTTACTCTTGTCAACCATAAAAATCTTACCTCTTTTTAAGCTTAAAGGAATCATCTTCTTAAATTCCTTTCTACCTCATGAGATCGAGGAAAACTTAAATAGGAAGTTAAATGTATTCTTGCATATATGTTTTGAATAAGCATTATACTTTTGTTCTGTATTAATTTGTTTGTAATTTCTAGAATTTTTTCGTTTTTTTTTTTTTTGTAAAGTTTTTCTATATAAAAGGGGTGAATGTAGCGAAGTAGATTAAGGTAGTGGATTGTGAATCCATCACGCGAAGGTTCAATTCCCATCGTTTTGATTTAATCATAGAAGCCTTAAAAGTAATTAGTTTTTTGGTGTTGCATGTAGATGGATCAATAATGTGAAAATGAGGTGTGAAGTGATTGAGAGTTTTGGCGTCCCAGAGCATGCAGGAAAACAAGAAACGCGAGCGACCTATTCTAGTGAGATGTCTGGCCTCGTGCGCTAGCAAGAGGATGGCAGTCTGAGCAGCCAAAAAAATGAGGGAAAAGATTTCTTAGTTGTGGCTGGTGGTCAGAAGTTCTCAAGAAGGAGACTAGTGAAAGGAAAACAATATTTGATTCGATCTTGTCACTGATGTACTAACTAATATGGCTTCAAAACCAGCTCTTCTCTTCTTAAGCTTGATCCTGGAGAAGGCAAAGGCAACAAGAGAAATGAAGAAGATGAGTCTTCTGATACGAAAGAGGAACAAGATATGCTTAATTACAAATCTTTCTATTCCATGTATGGATAGCAAGCAGGTTAACGTGTGCAGAAATCAGAAATACAATAATAAGATCGTTGGTCATGGCATTTCAATTAAAATACACTCGAATCTTCGTCTCTTTAATTGTAATATATTGTAACTATAAATGTTTCAAAAGGGAGATTAACAGAGTTGGTTCTTTTACTTGTTTGTTCTTGAGCTTTGAATCTGCAAAGTGTTGAGTAGACCCACCTGTGTGGGTTGGTATAATTATGCTTTTTCTTTTTGACCAAAAGAAAACAAAAAACGAGGAAAACAATAAACAAAAAAAAGAGTTGTAGACAGATCAGTCAAGTTGACTGATCTGTCATGTGGTGTGTGTGAGTGTGAAGGAAAAAAAAATGAGAGAGAGAGAGAGTGAGAAACAGAGAGAGAAAAGAAGAAGAGAGAGTTGAGAGAAAAATTATCTAGCATTGCGCAGTTTTGATCAAGTGAATGATCAGAAGGCCATTTGTGGTCCGATCGAGCTGAAATTTCTTGAGCACATTCAAAACTCGTGGATCTTCAATCTGTAAGGTGGAGATCAGATTTGGAACTCTTTAAGGTGGGTTTTTCTGGCATGAACAGTGACAAAGTTTTTGGTGATTTCTCTCCTACTTCTTGGTTTAATCTCTTTTGTTGATGCAATGTTTGCAAGAATATGTTATTCTTGGTGAATGTATTGTGTATGCCTCTAGTTGTAGCTAGAGAAGACTCTCTTGTACTCGTTATTTGTTGATAGTGAAAGTTTTTGGGTGGACTACAGTCCCGTGGTTTTTACTCTTACGTTGGGGAGGTTTTTCACGTTAAAATCTTGGTGTTGCTCTATTTTCTAAAATTTTCAGATTTGTGCATATTGTTGTTAGCTCTATTTATTGCTTCCTAACATGTTTATACAAGGTGGGATGGTGTTATTTCCGCTGCGCATTTATTTTTTGTGCTTTGATTTCGGATTTTCTCCCAACAAAGTGGCCTCAGAGCTTGGTTATTGAATTGTTGTCTTGTATAAACAATGGAAGTTAATACAAGTAGAATGATATTTTTGAGTGGTTTGAATTATGCCATGTGGAAAAGAAAAATGAAAGACTTGTTGTTTGTGAAAGATTATTATCTACCTGGGTTTAGCACTGAAAAACTCGAGAGTAAAACTGATGAAGAATGAGAGTTATTTCACAAGCAAGTGTGTAGGTATATCAGGCAATGAATAGATGATAATGTGATGAACTACATTAGTGAGGAAACACATGCACGCACATTATGGAACAAACTTGAAGAATTGTATGCACAAAAGTATGGGAGCAACAAGTTATTTTTTATAAAACAATTTATAGGTTTGAGATACCGAGATAAAACCCCTATAACTGATCATGTAAATTAATACATTTGGATTATAAATCAGTTAGCTGCCACTGTAATTAAATTGGATGATAAACTTAAGGTGTTATTACTTCTTGGTACTTTACCGGACTCATGGGAGACATTTATAACGTCATTGTGTAACTCAAACCCAGATGATGAAATCACTTTGAATCTAGCTAAAAGTAGACTTGTAAATGAAGAAGCTAGAAGAAAGTCAGAAAATTCCTTTACAGAGTCAGATGCTTTGGTTACTGAATCTAGGGGATGAATAAGCAAAAGGGTTCAGAAAATAGAAGAAGTAGTAAAAGCAGGTCAAAAGGGAAGTACAATAATGTCAAATGTCATCACTGTGGAAAATCGGGTCATATCAAGAGATTTTGCAGAATATTGCAAAATGAAAATAAAAACAAAGATAATGATAAGAAGAAAGATGATGATAGTGGTAAAGATCGAGTTGCTACCACTACACGAGTTTTTCATTGTATATGACAGTAATGTTATTAATCTTGCATTTCATGATACATGTTTGGTGATTGACAGTGGTGCTTCAATTCATGCTACTTCTCAAAAATACTTTTTTATGTCTTACACAGCTGGTGATTTTGGGATTGTGAAAATGGGTAATGATGGTGTCACCAAAGTTGTCGGTACAGGAGATGTTTGTTTGGAGACCGAAAATGGTAGCAAATTGGTTCTTAAAGATGTGAAACATGTTCTTGACATTCGATTGAATTTGATCTCTGTAGGTAGACTTGATGATGGAGGTTTTCTCAATACCTTCGGTAATGGTCAATGGAAACTTACAAGGGGTTCTATGGTTGTAGCCAGATGTAAGAAATGCTCAACTTTGTATTTGATAAACTCAAAGGTTTCCAGGAGCATTGTTAATGTAGTGGAGAATGAAGATGCAACAGAGTTGTGGCACAAGAGACTGGGTCATATGAGTGAGAAGGGAATTTCAGTTTTATCCAAGAAAAATATTCTATCTGGACTAACAGATCCACATATGAGAAAATGTGATCATTGTTTTGCAGGAAAGCAAAACAGGGTTTCTTTCCAGAGTCATCCACCTTCGAGGAAGGAAAATGTACTTGACTTGGTGCATTCGGATGTGTGTGGTCCGATGAAAATTAAAACACTTGGTGGTTCTCTTTACTTTGTGACATTTATTGATGACCATTCCAAGAAGACTTGCGCTTACACCTTGAAGTCTAAAGATCAAATGTTGGATGTATTCAAGCAGTTTCAGGCATTTGTTGAAAGAGAAACAGGAAGAAAGTTGAAATGCATCCGTACAGATAATGGAGGTGAATATTATGGTCCATTTGACAAGTATTGCAAAGAGCAAGTTATTAGGCATCAGAAGACACTGCCAAAGACACCATAGTTGAATGGTGTTGCTGAGAGAATGAATAGAACCTTGATTGAAAAGGTAAGATGTTTGCTTTCACATGCAAATCTACCACATTCATTCTGGGGTGAGGCTTTGAATATAGTTGTTTATTTGTTGAATCTCTCACCATGTATTACATTGAAGCTTGACGTTCCTAATAG
This sequence comes from Ehretia macrophylla, assembly GCA_037974665.1. Taxonomy (NCBI): domain Eukaryota; kingdom Viridiplantae; phylum Streptophyta; class Magnoliopsida; order Boraginales; family Ehretiaceae; genus Ehretia; species Ehretia macrophylla. Next base: position 57,772,346 of record CM075779.1, read on the forward strand.
AGTTTGGACATGGAAAGATGTTTCTTATGATCATTTGTGAGTCTTTGGATGCAAGGCGTTTGTACACATTCCAAAGAATGAAAGGTCCAAACTTGATGTGAAGACACGTCAATGTATATTTATTGGTTATGGCCTTGATGAATTTGGTTACAGGCTATATGATCCAGTTGAGAAGAAAATTGTCAGGAGCAGAGATGTTGTATTTGTGGAGGATCAAACTGAACATGACTTAATGGCTAAGAGCTACATTCTCGCTTTTATGAATAATAATCTGCAGTGTCAGCATGAGAATATGTCTGATGCCGCTAACATGATTCGGAATTTGCGAGAATTGTATGGTAAGCAAAGTCGTGTTGTTAGATACAAGATATCTAAAGAATTGTTCAGGGCTCGGATGGATGAGGGTTCCGATCAGATCAATCATCCTAAGGGTATATATATATATCCCCTACTTTGTATAAAAATTATATATATAAACTTTCTTTAAACACAATTATAACAACTTTGACTACCTTTTTGCTTTTAATTATTATATTGTTTTATATTAAAAAAAAAGAACAATTCTTCTTCCTCTTGCCCATTCCCCCGAACCCAATCTTTCCCAATCTAAAATTTCAACTTCCTTATTCAACTTCTTCTCAATCAACCCTTAACCCCCTTCTTCCTAAAATTTTAATTTTTACAACATAAAATACGCATTAATATAGACACATAAAACTAAGGTAATATATCACTAAAATTAGTTTTTATTTAATAATTTTGCTTGATTATATAATTTTATCCATAATATATTTTATTAATGTTGTTTCATTTTTTCCCAATAGATAAGCATCTTTACTCTTGAGGCAAGACACAAATTAAGGTAACTAATTTGATTGAAATATTCCTCCTAATAGTTTTTAGTGTAGATTTTTTGTTAATTATATTCTAATGGTCAAAATATAATAAATAGATTCTTTATGGATAATTTTAGTGAGACATATTTTATTTAACATTTTTCTTGTCAGTTATATATATATTTTTCTATTTAGTAACTTATCGATTGATATTTTATTTTTTAGTCAATTGTAGATTGTCTTTTAGTCAATTATAATTATGTGTACAAGATAACAAAACTAGTTCATGAAGGCATTAGGCATAGATATTTTAAGTTTCCAGTTTCTAAAGATTATTGCCAAGTCTTGAGAATTTTACCATTGGTATTTAAGTATTAAGTATTAAGTTAGGACTTCAATTTTTGGTATTAAGTATTAAATTCTAATAAAATAAATAAACACAACAAGAATTCAAATAAATTAATTTTTGATATTTAAGTATTAGGTTAGGACTTCAATTACTTATGTCATTTAAATGTTATTCAAAAGTAAATTCAATTGAGAATCATCCAACAAAATTATTTTCAGGCTAAAATATGAATGAGTCCAAATCATAACCAACAAGAATTCATTTTGTTAGGTCAGTTTATATTTTATTAACTTCTCTCTCATCTATCTTTTGATTGTTAGTTTGTATTTATATTAGATAATTATTTGTTAAATACTTGATTTTGATATGAATATAAAAATATAATGTGTTTGTTATTTTTCTATAGTATATATCGGATTTGTATTTTTTCTTGAAATAAATTAACTTATAATATTGTAAGATGTAAATATATAACTTATATATAATATTCAATTAAATAATTTTTATTATCACTAATTATATTAATTGGTACTTGAAAGATTTTTTTTTTAGACTCTTTTCTATTACCTAAAAATCTTGTACAAAAAAACTCAAAACACTATAAAAAAAAAAATCTTGCCCCCTCCTTTCATCGTCAAATTTTTTACTCTATCCCTGAACCAATGCTTAAAAGTATTTTTAGGTAAAAGTTGAAGATGAAAAAAATTAAAAAAAGAAAGCTCCAACAAAAAAAACTTTTGCAAAACTGTTATTACATAATGCGGGAAAAAAAATTTCTTTTTCTTTTTCAAATACAGCTCTCCCTATTTTTGAAAGTACAACATGGCCCTCAAAATTTTTAAAAGCCCAACATTGCTTAACATAAGCCCAACACTCAACGTTTTTATTCGACAACACTCCTAACCAAAACTCTACTATTGAAAGTTCTACAATTCAAAAATTAAAATTTCACAACTAAGTCAAACATAGCCTAAGTTTAGAATCTATAACAGTTGCCTACTTGGATACAATTAAAAAACTAACTGCCGGTGACTTCATAATTGTTGCCTCTTTGCAATAACCACTAAAAGTTCCCATACAACTTGGAAAAACTTTTCACATGAAATCTACCTCTATAATGTCAGTTATTTGTGAAAATCACCGCCTACATTCGTGGCGTTTGTCTAGACCGCTGCTAAGTGCTAATACCGTTCTTTAAATAAGTTAAGGTTTGGAAGATCGCTCTAAAAATCACCGATCGATCTTTTTTTAGGTAGTCTATAGATGCCTCCACTGTATACTACTTGTTCGTGCTAACTAGTAAATCTTCGTGTGTAATAGTACGTTTCTACACAGGCAACTAGTCAGTTAAGGACAAAATTCTAAAATAATAAAAAGTGTTAAATCTGTAACTTCACAAGAGCGATTTCATCTCACTCACGTTGAACTATGCCCTAGGGCTTATAAATTATTTATTTCTATCAAAATTCAACTAATAGTACTAGTTCTTGAAAAAGCTGCCTTCATGAGTTACTAATGTAGTTCCAATATATATTATTTAAATATTAATGAAAATAGTGACATGCACTTTAATTTTGATTTAACATAATTAAGTTTGGGGAATTGTTTCAAAATGCTACCTCTCCCTAGTGTGTGGGCCGAGACATTGGTGGGGCACACATCAATAAGAGAATGACAGTCAAAACGAGTTAGAAGCAATTCCCCTTAAGTTTATTAATTTCAAATGCTACCATTGACGAGAATAAAATCAGGGGATAATTTGCATCATTTTTCCTATGATAAGTGAATTTGTAACACGCGAGTTGTTAGTGACTTGTTGTGTTGAAAAGCCCTAAATTTAAAATTATACTTTATCATTACAAATACTGCTTAATTTTAAATTGACCTGAAATATGCGTTGAAATGCACCGTTGCACCAAATTTATAATTTTAAGGTGAATCTAATATAATTTTATAAATGAATTTCTTGTCATGAAAAAAGAAAAAAAGCGAGTTTGTAACATGTCTTGGAAACAAGGAAACAATTAGTATTTCTGAAAAATCACAGAAAAAGCTTTTACCCTACATATAATATCATAGTAGTGGAGAGGAGCTGAAGTCCCGATAGTGGTACTACCCAGTAAAGGTCATGTTGTAAACTTTTAGTGATTCAAGAATATCTCTTCCCTCATATACCTACCACCATCTCGTAACAATCGATGAAAATGAAAGTTAACCTATTAGTGGAACAACTTGCCTTAGATCGCGAGATCAAGGTGTCGGTGCCAGAAAAAAATGGACTATAGGTAGATAATCAGTGTCTGTTAAGGGGTCATACGTTTGAACAAATGGTCATTCAACCCTCGTGTATTTCACGGTGAGATGGCTATTTTCCATAAAAGAAAAAGATTCAAAACGATTGGTCGTTTTATTATTTTCGTATGTGATATGGTGATATACTTTTTTGTAGATCGATCTTGACGTGGCGTAAATAACCAGATCTGACCTTAGGAAAAGAATATCTACAGAAAGGTCTATTGAATGCCGTTGAATGATTTCTCAATCTATCTGACCGGTTTATAATGCCCATAATTTTGGTTGACTGGTAAGGACCGGATATGACTGGTTTGTCTCACATATCGGTGGAGATGTCCCAAGCTCCCTTATCAGTAGGGTCTAGTAGGGATAAGCTCCGAAGAAAGAGGCAGTTCCATTCGACAAGAAAACAAAATCCTTGATCCATAAGTCATAGGATTAGTCCTTATCTTAGTTCGGAAAAGTTGGAGGCCGATAAGTATATATACGTCCTTTCATTTTTTTTCTCATCAACTAAAATAATTATGTCAAGAGTAAATATTTTGGACCATGAAAGTCCCAAGTGATGCTTGTTGGTCCTAGGTGGAAGATTCTTAACTTTAGACCTCTTGCTTGTGACTATTGTGCATAGGATTGGCAATGACATGAATACTTTCTTTTGGCATGATAATTGGCACCCCACTGGTATCCTTTTTCCCCTCAATAACATCAGAGTTCTCTATCCCTTACTTGATAGCAAAGTCGCATATATTGTTGACGACGGACATTGGGTTTGGCCCATTTAGCCACCTGCTTTGGTTAACCTCAACCCTAGCAATCATAGCATTTTCACGAGAGATGATCAGAATGACAACTTTGAATGGAAGTTCTCTCATAATGGTTTGTTCTCTTTCGGCAAAACTTGGAATAATATTAGGAACAAAGGCAACCTTGTAGAATGGTATCGCTTAGTTTGGTTCCCGCATAATATTCCTAAGCACAATTTCATTTTTTGGCTTGCTAGTCATGACTGATTGAATACTAGATATCGTCTTCTTACATGGGGAGCTGTTGATTGAGTTGGCTGCATTTTCTGTTCCATCGGATGTGAAACTAGAGTTTATCTCTTCTTCGACTGTAGTTTCACTAAACGAATCTAGAAAGGAAGTTTGAATTTGCTGTTTCTTAATCTCTCCTTTTTTCCTTTGATTCTATTCTTATGTATGCATATTCAATCGTAGGTAACAAGGGCCTCAAAAGCTACATGTTTCAACTCTTGTTTTGTGCTACTGTCTACCATGTTTGGATTGAAAGAAATGGGCGAATCTTTTGGAATGTGTTTAGCACGGAGGAGCAGATTATCGAGAAGATTCGACCGGATATCTTTGCAAGAGTTCATGCGAAGTGTAACTACAACAATTCTAGCATTAATAGACATTTCGCCAATAGAGTTCATTTGTCTTTGACTTAGGTGTTTTCTCACATTTTTCGAAATGTGATTTCTTCTGTGTCTAATTGTCTTTGACTTAGGTATTTTCTCACATTTTTCGAAATGTGATTTCTTCTGTGTCTAATGATTGCTAGCCTTTATTTTCGTTGGTTTGTAGACCTTGCATTACTTTTTAGCAGTTCTTTGTATTTGGTCATATGACCCTTCTTTTGTGTTAGTTCATTTTTAATGAAATCCATTTCTTTGGTTTAGCAAAAAAAATAATAATAATTACAACACTATAGAATTGGTTTTTTTTTCCCCTTCAACAAGTAAGTATATTCATTCCACAAATTAACCATGTACAAGATTTACCTATAGAATTGGGTTTAAACTATATCAATGTGATCCACAAATAGTTTATTGACCAAAAAAAATAATCCATAAATAATTTATTTTTATTTAAAAAAATGATAATTCATTTTACATTATTTAAAATGTTACACATATGAATAGTTATCAAGATTTGTCTCATACTTTGTAGTGTTTACTAACTTTCAATTCTAATCAAATGAATGTATAGCTAACCTTTGCCTTGTCATCTATGATAGATGTAATCCATTAGTGTTGCACTAGTCCGGTTCTAAACAAAGGACCCAGGAACATAAGGTATAAATACCAAAGAGAAAAAGAACACGAAAAAGAGAAAGCCTTCTTCAAGACTTTGTTTTCTCCGTTAAACAATGAAGGTTTTGTATTGCCCTCCATTTTCAAACACGTTGCAACTTTTCAATGGAGCTTCTTAACACGTACACTATGCCCTCTGCTCTTCTCTTCTTATAAAACCCTCATTTTACTCAAACCTTAATGCCCTCACACCATCTCTGCCGCCCCATTCTTCATCTTATACATATATATATATATATATAGAGAGAGAGAGAGAGAAAGAGAGAGACGGGGAATAGATGGCGGATCCGCCTTATCTCGCCCCATTCTATAAATTCTATGATGTATGTGTTTATTATATATGTGTGTGTATATCTCTGTGTGTGTGTGCGTGTGTGGGTATGTGGGGTTCTATATCGTCTAAAGAAGGATTCAAATGTAGCATCTATTTTCAACGATAACTTTAAGGATTGTAAAAAAGTGTGTGAGTTCACAACAGAATTTTAACCTTTTCATTTTCGGGCGTTTAAGTCATTGGGATTTAGATTATTAATGCCAGAATAAACCGTTCTTTGTTTTGAAGAGGTCAGAGATAAATAATCTTTAATTTGGTTGTTTGGTGAATTCTAAATTGGTTATTGGGAGCAATGAATTTCATCAATTCACATATGGCCAGATCTTACTTGACAATCAATTTTGCCAGATCTTACTTGACAATCAATTTTTATCCTATACTTAGTCTTTGAGCAGTTATGTAATCAGGATATAGTAGATTTTTTCCCCCTTTTTCCGTCCAATAAAATAAGTCATTACTTAGATTAGAATCATGCTTAGCTGAATACTCTTCCTATAATCCTGTGTCTGGCAGGTTAATGGAAATGAGATGCCAGATCCCCCCGATCTTACCTCCACACTGTCTCTGAAGGTAAAATATATATGTCTATCATAAACATATGTATATATTATGTGTGAACACGTGTGTCATGAAAACCGGAGGAGGTGTTAATGAAGCATCTATTATTGTGTTTTCGCATATATAATGTGGATAATCACTTATTATTTTGAGTAGATATATATATATATATATATATATATATATATATATATATATATATGTGTGTGTGTGTGTGTGTGTGTGTGTGTGTATGAGTGTCTATCTATATAATATTGATTGGGGTTTTAATTTGCATGTTCCTCTATGTTTTTCGGCATAAAAGATAGTTCTTAATACTTCCTTTTCTGATTGCTAAAGATCCGACGCAGTTTTCGGCCTTTCTATTGTAAGGCCTTAAGTCATTGATATTGACATTTTCTAGATATATGTTACATGAAGCAACTTTTCTTAAATTATCAAAAGATAATCAACGCTACAAACAGTGCATCTATTTTTTTTTCTTCTCATTTTGTGATGTTTTATTACATGGTGTCATTTTGGGGATTTTTATAAATTTGTGGGCTTCATTCAGATGGCCCTCTATGTTCTTTGGCCCTTATAGTCCCGGAACAAAGATGACGTTTAGGTTTTCTTGTGATGATTGCTAAAATCTTATATTTCAATTTTATATCAATGGTGCTTCAATTTTATAACCTCACAAATATAGATAATTAGTCTACAGTGATCTTTTGTGTACTGCTTTTGAATGGTAAGACATTAGAGGATCTTGAATCTAGTTGTTTGGTGAATTTATTACGGCTGGACTTGAAGGTATGTTCAATTGACGGGATTAGTCTAAAGCTGCCAAGTCATCTTCTTCAGTTTATTATAGTTTGTGTCATCTAGGTTAGGTTTTGACTATATCTTGTGGATTTGATTTGCATGTTCCCCTAACTATTTTGGTCTATTTGTCTCTCCATGTATGATTATCCAAGGAGCTTTTTATGGATGGTTGCAGAAGGTCTTATTACACAGTTGTGGTAATGTGTGATTCATGGTGTTTACTAACTTGCCATTTTAGGGTTGAAGTCATTAATTGATATATTGTTACGCTTTCTAGAGGGATTTGCAATTTCTTTTAACTTTTCTATAAATCTTTCTAGGTTAGGTTTTCCTAGAAAGTTTTTAAGAGACTAGGGATTAAAGGATTTTCTGTTGTTCGAGGAATTTATTAAATTCTGATTACGCAGATGGCCAGATTGTATCTGACTATTGATTTTCAGCCTATATGTACTCTATGCGCAATACTATAATTCCTTTTGATCAATTGAATAATTTCTCACTTATATTATATAAAGAATCATGGTTCCTATGTTTTATTGGCTTACTGCTAATTCTATTCCATTCATGTATGGCAGGTTAAGGTATTCATAAACATTAAAGATATTTACCAAGCAAAAGGAATAATCGTTGGTCATGGCATTTCAATAAAATACCTTTCCATCTTTGCCTCTCCTAGGTCAGTAAGCCCTGCTGCTGTCAACTGCCAGAATTGACCTTTTCTTTAACCTTCATTAAAATCATCTAAAGTAAATTTTCTCTTAAAGCAACAATCTATCTCATAAGAGAAAGAAACTGAACAAGCATTCGTTTTCTTCTCACAATTCTTAGAAATGTTGCATTTATTGGAAGAACCCCTAAATATAATTGACTTTTTGAGTAATACATGTAGATGGATCAATGATGTGAAAATGAGATGTCAAATGATTGAAGTGTATGGTGTCCCAGAGCTGAAACTGCTAGTGAGAAAAGCTTTTCGCAGGAGGGGTGCATAGGATCAAAGAGAGATTAGCAGAGCTGAAATTTTTGAGTTGGTGCATTTGTGAGTTTCCCTACTTTTACTTTTTTTTTTTGTTTCATAGGAGGCCGAAGCCGGTTACATGCTAAACACTTCTAGGAAATTTCACACCCAGTTTATCCCTTTCCACCAACCACTGTAGTGGATCTGGCAAAACTTGTAACCTTGTCACTCCCATAGGTTGATAAATGCCCCAATTAGCCAGCCAATCTGCACAGCAACTGTTCTCACGATAAACATGGACTACCTTAAATCTGTTATGAGAAGCAAGAATTCTTTTACAGTCCTCAACAAAGGGTCTCAGTGAACTATGCACCACCGAATCGTTGTTCACCAGGTTGCATGTGGTAATCGAGTCGGTTTCAATCACAAGCGATTCAATATTCAAATTTGAAGCTAACTTCAGCCCTTCACACAACGCCATAATTTTAGCCCGACAACTCGTAGCTACCCCCAGATTTACAATAAACCCTGCAATCTAATCCCCAGCTTCATTTCTAATAATTCCACCTGCTCCCGCTTATCCCAGATTCCCTTTAGCACATCCGTTAATATTGAGTTTCCATCTATTAGAAGACCTTTCCCAACCAATATTAATCACACTCTTATGTCGTAATACACGATTATGGCAATCCTGCCAAACACCTTCAATATCAATGGCCCAATTCTTAATTGTTCGAACCAAGTAAGGTACCTGCTTATCACTGGCTCCATTTAAATCCCTACTTTTACTTTAGATTAAAGTATTCGTCCATGTTAGTTTTGATAAAAGTTAGAGAATATGGCAAAGTGATAAGTATGGTAAGATATGTTTTCGTTAATGACCTTGTTTATGCTGACTAGGAGGTGCATAATTAACTCTCACTTTCACTAGGTATATTTCCTTAAGAAAACAAGGTTTATGAGGATTTCCCATTAGAAAATGAGAAAAAAGGCGTACATACGTTCTACTTATCTCTTTATATATCTCAATATATGTTAAGTTTTATCGTCACAAATAGATATCTAAACATTTTCCTTCTTTTTTTTTGTCTTAAAGTTGATTGTGGATTTATAAATGCTATCTTTGTTAAACTTTAATGTTGGCTATTGTCTAAACAATGTTAATATAGGTTGAAGCCAAGATGTCAGGGTTTCTTTGGTCATGGAACTTTGTGATGCACCTTGTACCAAATGCACTCAGGTTCTCTCTCTCTCTTTTCAACTTAAATTCCTGTTCTAATGCAGTGGAAGTTATATGCCATTTGCTTTGAGAACATAGATTTTCATGTCACTAGAAATTCTGTCATAATATTTTGGAGGTTCTAATGTGTGCTTGTAAGGGTCAAAATCTTTCATGTTTTTACCACAGCAGCACCTCTGGTATGGGCTGATGGTCATGAAAATTTTTATGCGCTATGTGCACATGTTGGAGACTCAGCTTGTTTTGTAGAGTAAGTGCTAATGTTATCATTCTTATGCTCTTTATGATATTTGATTGTGATTAAGGTTATACAGTAATGAAGAAACCTGAGATCTCTTCTTCTTTGCCTTGGTGATAATTAGGCGCGAAGGATATTTTAACCTTTTATATTCTCTTAGAAACATTATAGCACCAATCTCTTGACTGCTTCTGGAATTATTGCATATTGTATCTCCTAAACACTTGTATATATGGACTCATAATTAAATGGTAGATCTTTCTATTATTAGCGGTCACTATACACGCACTGTTCAATTACATTAAATTTACAATTACTGCTAATTGATTTTTCACACTGCAATGTCTATTAGCTACCACCATTTTAGGGGAATAAATGGTGCACTTGTAAGCACCAAATGGAAGGAAAAAGAATTTTTAATTAAACCCTCTGTGTATTTACAGTTTTACACCTCAAATGATGATCTTACGAATGATATTTTCATTGTCGTAGAGTTGATGGAAATCATATTCAGATGACCGAAGACCACCAGATTACCAGTGATTCTGAGAGACTTTATATCCAGGCAACAAGGAAGCAAAAGAGGAATCTCTTCAGCAACCCTCACATGCAGCTTCTGCAGCACAATGCCCTTCACAGTCAAGGAAAAACTCATCAGCAACCTTGCATTCAATATCAACCAGAGAATTAAATTCACAGTCAAGGAATTATGATGGAAGGCAATATATTTGTAGACAACATTCAGGCTAATCGTCTCATATTCCCACAAGGAGATTGGTTTGACAGTTCGATATTCTAAGTTCTACTTTCAACACAAATCCAAGTGGAAGCTTTCAGTTGATGTTCAGGCCAGATTTCAATATGCCATTTGTTGATTTTATACTCAAGGTTTCATAGAGTTGCAAGGAGCAACATGTCGAAGCAGGATGTTTTCATTTGGTATTTAGTAACTAAGATAAATCATGTAAATGTAAAGTAATCAACTCAAGAACATAGATTCAAACCTAATTAGTCTAGCCTGATCAGGTGATATTTTAATGCCTATCTCCTCTTCCCAAAAGGATTCAGAGCTTATTCGAAACTTTTCTAAAATAATATAACTAAAATGAAAATATTAATTATTTCGGTTTCCTAACAAACGCACTAGGTTGTGAAGTATCGTTTTTGACTTGGATTCAGGCTCAGAATTCAAATGTATAGAAGTTTGGCATTTTGAATTATAAGTGCTTGTTATTTTCTAGTGCTATGAATTATACTATTTTGGATCTCTAAGTTATAGTGGATGAGAAGCATAGACTCTGAGACTTGATTTGTATATTCTAATTTTTGTTTCTAATGCTTACTTTTTATTTCACTTCTGGTATGCCTGCCTGTATATATGATATAACTTTATCAACAGTATTTGTTGTTTAGACAAATATTCTTGACGCTCCTGTGGGAGATATTCCAGTGGCAATAGACTTCATTGACATAGGAAATATGGAGGCATGGGTAAATGGAGAAAGCATCGGGCACTATTGGCCAAGCTACATCGCCCCAAATAGCGGTTGGACCGGCCCATGCAACTACAGAGGATCTTATAATGCAAAAAAATGTCTCAAGAATTGTGGAAAACCATCTCAACAGTTGTAAGTGCTCTACTAATTTTTACTGCACTATCGTTGTCTTTAGGCATTCTTTCTACTGATAGTTAATCTTGGAGTTATGGGTTACCATGTACCTCGTTCATGGCTACAGGCAAGTAGAAATGACTTTGTGTTATTTGAGGAAATTGGTTGCGATCGAATGCAAATATCATTTGCCATTAGAGAAATAAGAAGTTTATGCTCGCGCGTTTTTGAGTCCTAGCCAGTTACTATCGCCGTGTACATCCAACCGAGAAGCAGGAAAGAAAGCTAAACCAACAATGTCACTTGAGTGCCCATTGCCTACTTGAAAGAGCCATTGTCCTCGAGTTATGGTATTTTCTTGCATGTCTATGTAATACCGGTTTGAATGTTGGATGAACTCCAATGTATGGATCTTGGGGGCAATAATTGTTGACTCGAACATGTACCTCGTTCATGGCTACAGGAAAGTGGAAATGACTTTGTGTTATTTGAGAAAATTGGTAGCGATCCAATGCAAATATCATTTGCCATGAGAGAAATAGGAAGTTTATGCTCATGTGTTTTTGAGTCCCAGTCAGTTACTGTCGCCGTATACATCCAACCGAGAAGCAGGAAAGAAAGCTAAACCAACAATGTCACTTGAGTGCCCATTGCCTACTTGAAAGAGCCATTGTCCTCGAGTTATGGTATTTCCTTGCATGTCTATGTAATGCTGATTTGAATGTTGGATGAACTCCCATGTATAGATCTTGGGGGCAATAATTGTTGACTCGAACATGTACCTCGTTCATGGCTACAGGCAAGTGGCATTAACTTTGTGTTATTTGAGGAAATTGGTAGCGATCCAATGCAAATATCATTTGCCATGAGAGAGATAGAAAGTTTATGCTCACGCATTTTTGAGTCCTAGCCAGTTACTGTCGCCGTGTACATCCAACCGAGAAGCAGGAAAGAAAGCTAAACCAACAATGTCACTTGAGTGCCCATTGCCTACTTGAAAGAGCCATTGTCCTCAAGTAATGGTATTTCATTGCATGTCTATGTAATGCCAATTTGAATGTTGGATGAACTCCCATGTATGGATCTTGGGGGCAATAATTGTTGACTTGAACATGTACCTTGTTCATGGCTACAGGAAAGTGGAAATGACTTTGTGTTATTTGAGGAAATTGGTGGCGATCCAATGCAAATATCATTTGCCATGAGAGAAATATGAAGTTTATGCTTGCGAGTTTTTGAGTCCCAGCTAGTTACTGTCGCCGTGTACATCCAACCAAGAAGCATAAAAGAAAGCTAAACCAACAATGTCACTTGAGTGCCCATTGCCTACTTGAAAGAGCCATTGTCCTCGAGTTATGGTATTTCCTTGCATGTCTATGTAATGCCGATTTGAATGTTGGATGAACTCCCATGTATGGATCTTGGGGGCAATAATTGTTGACTCGAACATGTACCTCGTTCATGGCTACAGGCAAATGGCATTGACTTTGTGTTATTTGAGGAAATTGGTGGCGATCCAATGCAAATATCATTTGCCATGAGAGAAATAGGAAGTTTATGCTCGCGCGTTTTTTAGTCCCAGCTAGTTACTATCACTGTGTACATTTAACCGAGAAGCAGTAAAGAAAGCTAAACCAACAATGTCACTTGAGTGCCCATTATCTACTTGAAAGAACCATTCTCCTCAAGTTATGGTATTTTCTTGCATGTCTATGTAATGCCGATTTGAATGTTGGATGAACTCCCATGTATGGATCTTGGGGCCAATAATTGTTGACTCGAAACTTGAAATTGATTTAGGGCTTCTTTTATTTGAACAAAGTAGGGTATAGAAAGGTGGCTCAAGGTGAAAATATAATTATTTTTTGTGATTTTACAATTATACCTTTCATTGTAACACGTGAAAATGGTGTTCTCTTGGTTTTGGATGGCAACTGATGGCTGGTTGAATTTATTTTGATAAATTAGTGGCTCTTTTGGGTAGTTCGATTTTCAAAATAAGACTGCAAAATAAGACTGCCGGAATAGTTTAGTGACTCTAAAGTAATTTACCCTAAGTTTTATTGTAGCAAAGAGACATCTAAACATTTCTCTTCCTTTTTGTGAAATAAAGTTAAAGCCAAGATCCATGGTTTCTTTGGTGATGAAATTTACTTTTAAGACTGTCACTTGCTTTTCACCTGTATTTATTTTTCTTTTTTCTTTTTCTATACACCTACAAATTAATTATTGAAATTGATTTGGATTTACAGACACCAGCATCATGTTGTCTTAAATATTTTGTTGAATATTCTCTTCATCTTCAGGTACTTCTCCATTCTGAGACACTCAACATTCACCAACATCGCTTCAAGCCACTCAGGTTCTCTCTCTCTCTCTCTCTCTCTCTCTCTACAAATTAATGATTGAAATTCACTTGGAGTTACAGACTCATTTTTGGCTAAGCAAGTAGTATTTCATTCCACTTCGAAAACTTCAAAAAAGAACAATCAAGGCAAGAAAGATTATACAAGTAGCTAAATTATTTCTATGCAAGGAAACTTTACTCTTAAGTTCAACTAGGATTGTCTCAAGAATCTGATTTTTAGTTGTTGCACCAGCATGGTGAACTCTTTTGTTTCTTTCGATCCATATTTTAACACACAGGAGTTACAGACTTATCGTAAATAGCATGTTAAATATTCTCTTCGTCTTCAGGTATACTACTTTGTGACACTCAACACCTAACTTGGCTTCAACGTGATGCACCTTGTACCAAATGCACTTAGGTTCTCTCTCTCTCTCTTGCTCTCTCTCATTATTTCTAGTTTTAAATTGTTCAAGGTTTTGCACGCGATAGCCTTATAGTTTTCTTTAGGTGCTATATAACTGTGAAATTTGTAGGACACATGTCCTTAATTTTTAGGTGCAATTACTTTTCTGGTGCTGAATTTTGTAACTTATCAAAAGAAGATAATCAATGGTACATTTAATTTTCTGGTTTTAAAAGCCAATTAAGAGATTAAAGGAACTTCAAATTAGTTGTTTAAGTAATTTTTGAAAGTTGGATTTGAGTAGTAGTGAAGTTTCTCAATCAGCAGATAACCAGATTTTGTGCGAGAATCAATTTTTGGCCGTCTATAAACAATAATGTAATTCCTTTTTTTATCAGTAGAATGAGTTGTTACTTACATAAAGAATCAATACTCCTATATTCTATTCTATCTTGTATGGCAGGTTAATGTATTGTTAATACACTTCAATCTTTTCTTCCTAGGGTTTAGTAAGCCCTATTGCCTGCTGTGCTGCTATTAATTGTCAGAATCTGAAATATTCAGAATTGTCCACTCAATAGAACGATGAAAATGTCCGATTATAGCCCGGCCCATGAAATAAATGGGGAAGAGCTGGCTATTAGAGTCAAACCGATGTGTAGATCCGCTCATCCTGGCAGGGAGTCCTAGATTGGCATAAGCGGTTTGATTGAGTACTTGTCCCCATGGGAATAAGACGAAGTGCTTCGTTTCATATCTGGGATTTTTTAGCTGCACGAAAACCAGAAATCGATCGCAAGAAAAGCTTTTGGTAGGAGGGATCCACAGGATCAAAGAAAGATGGTCACTCAGAGCTGGGATTTTTGAACTTGTCTTTGTGAGTTTTTAGTAACTTTACATCATATGAAACTGTAAATGCTCATTATGTTTTGATCATAAATAAAGAAAATATGGGGAAAGGTATAGTCAGTACTGCGTTGTTTAATGACAAGATGATACTTGCAATTAACTTTCTGAATATCGGTTTCTGTCAATTGGGAACTGTCAATTTTAATATCAATATCCAGGAAAAGGTGAAATGTTTAGCCATAATCATTTTGCTTAAACTCTTGGCATTTTGTTGAGGGTTAGTATTGACTGTTCATCCTTGCTGGATCTAGTATGGGTTTCAATGTAATATCAGTTACACTAGATTCTCATTTCATCTTTTGTAATGCTCTATGACCTACATTTGTATACTTTCATTTTATTAATGAAATATTTTGCTCGCTGATTTAGCAAAAAAAAAAAAATCATTTTGCTGAAGCCCATGTGGTCATCCTGTTGCCCACCTTACTCTACTCTAAATCCACCCTGGTCTTTTATATTTATTTATTTATCTTTTTTGTTAAGTAAGCAACGAGATTTAACTAAATGAAATTGAAACGAGACGAATGGGATATCTCCCAAAGTACATAAAAACAAAAAATCAACAGAGAATTTCCTTTATTTTCTACGCTTTACAAAGTTTTCTATACATGAACGGGCTTTTGAATCCTCTTACAATGCAAAACCTTTATTTTTGTTTTGCAAAAACTTGTGCAAAAGAGAGTTATTACATTTAGGTGACGATTAATTGGTCTGCTGAAATGAATTTGGACATAATATAATGAGTTCAAGAATATTGTAATGAACTTGGTAAAAAGTATATATATCAAGCTTGGTATATATGCTATATGAATGGAGATAATAATAAATATATTGATTCCAAATCCATGTGTAGCAACCACTATACTAGGATAGTATTGAGAATGACTTTTATAAAATGACAATATTATCTTTTTATTATTATATTCATGTTATTATCTTAAGAATAACAATGGTAATAGTAATAATAATAGTAAAAGTTTTCATTTTGTGATTATAAATTTTTTTGTTTTAAAATAGCGTTTTGGTCATTTAAAAATAATAATAACAATAATAAATAATTATAATAATATGAGCTAATAAATAGTAATTATAAGAATAAGAATTATCCTTTTGTTATTACATACACGTTATGTTTTGAAGAAGCATTTCTATGATTAAAAATGAGTTCATTGGAATGGTTATTCCCAAATAACATAGGAATGACATAATTCCATGTGTTTTCTTTGGAATGGTTATTCTCAAATTCGTGAGAGTCACATTACTTAAGGAATAAGATTTTTAAATTCATTACCTCATATCAAATATGAGAATTATATTAGAATAAGGCCTAGAATACCATTCAATTTCTAACCTATTCTAACAAACCAATTACCACCTTAAGAAATTACCAGGACAACTTATTAGACTAGGGTTCAATAGTTTTGAAAATCAAAATTAGTGTTGCTTTTTTAAATTGAAAATTACAATGTATTTGAAAGTTGCTTCTTGGGTCAGCCAAAGCTAATTAATTTTAAATTGAAAATTATGAAATATATTCCCACACCAACATGGATCCGAACTGCGTATACCATTAAAGAATTTCTTGTTTCTGTTTCCGAAAAATATTTTCTCGAGTGACTTATGTTATACCCCTAGTACAAACTCTAGTCTTGAACAGATTTTGAATTAGTGCTCCGATTTCATCCCCTAAAACAGGACTTCTAAACATTAACCAAATCAATGTATTAGAAAAATATATAACAAATTCATTAAATCAATCCAATAATTATGTAGCAATCTATGTTCGTCAATGTAATTCACAATGTAAATAATTTAACAAACTTTAAAGCAAGTAACAACTACAATTCAACTGACTATATAACTGCTTCGTTTCGATAATTAATAAAATTTCAGAGGAAAGTTCTCCTCTTTTATCAAAACATAAAAATAAAAATAAACTGGCTATATAACTGTATAGAATTAAATGAATCAAATGAATGTATAGCAAATCTTTGCTTTCTAAGCTATAATAAAAAGAGAGCCATCTTCAAAACATTGTTTTCTCCGTAAACCATTGCCTGCTTTCCACTTCTCAAACACGTTGCGTCCACTGAATGAAACCTATCAACACGTATGGCATGCCCTCCATTCTTCTCCCCCTATAAAACCCTCATGCTCAAAACCCTAATGCCCTTAGATCATCTCTGCCGCCCCATTCTACACCTTATACATATATGTAGAAAGAGAGAGAAAGTGAGAAGAGATGGCAGATCCCCCTTATCCCGCCCCATTCTGCAACTTCTACGATGTGTGCGACAAAAGCAAATGCCGCTGGAAGGGTTGCTGAAGGGAGAGAGAAATACAGAGACGGGGAACGCAATGCAAATACAATTGCTGTAGGATGGTTGCTAGGATTGATTTTTTTGAACAAATAACTAGTTACTTTGCTCTTTAGAATATTCTATCGTCCCAACAATGCGAATATACCTTCTGGTTATTTGTTCTAAAGAATCAATCCGTCCAGCAGCAATTGCATTTGCATTGCACTCCCCATTTCTGTGACGTCTATAGAAGGATTCACAAAATAAAGCATCTGCTTATGACGACTTCTGCAGGGATTTTGGTTGGCGAAACATATATCAATAATATTGTAGTTGAATATACATATATTTTTTTTATATGTTCCTGTCTTGTGGGTTTTCTTTTTTTTTTTTTCCTTTTGCCTTTATGTTCTTTGGCCTGTAAATTCTCTGCATGCATGATGATTTTAGAGGTTTTTCTTTTCCCATTATCTTTTTGATATGTTAGCAAAACATGCTGCAGAAATGTAAAAAGTGTGTAAGTACTCATTGATCTGTTAGTATCTTTTCTAGATAGAAGGTTTTCAGTGGTGAAAATAATAAATGATAAAATAATAAACCCCTTATTATCAAGAAGCTTAAGTTGTTAGAGCGAAATTTGTTGTATTATTTATTAACACACTCTCTCAAGTGTAAGCGGAATAAATTTTTAACCTTATATTTGAACAATTTTAATGTTTTTGAACAGGTGGCGGTGAGTTTTGACTTTTTTTTCACCCCTGGTGGATTTATGCTAAGGGCAGTGTGGTAAACAATGTTTAAAACTTTTATGTATTTTATTCTAAAAAAATTAAATATCTGTATATTCTTAAATAAAAAGACTAATTAATCCTTACTAAAAAAATATATACATACTCATATAATTAAAAATAACGCGTTTTAGCGTTTAGTGACTTTGTTTAGATAAGCCTGCATAGTTGCATCCTTGGCTTCAAATTCCTCTGTGACTTGGTTAGTCACCAACTGTGAGTCCGTGAACACCTCCACTGGTCGAGCTCCTAAAGATGAGGCAGTTTTCAAGAAGACAACTAATGTTTCGTACTCACTTTCACTTCATTGTATGAAAAATTTCTGAATCCACCATTGGAGACCCCACCTTCCTTAGATCTAGTACTACTTGATGCCTCTCTTTCTATGAGACCAATGTACAAGAAAAACAAAAGTTTGCGCACTGGCAATGTTGCAATGACCAAAGAGCAGCAATCTCTTCAGCAGCCTAACATGCAGCATTAACCGGACAATTAACTTCACAGTCGAGGGAAAATTCATGAGCAACTTAGCATTCAACACGAATCCAAATGAAAGTTTCCATTAGTTGATTGTACGTACTGAAGGTTCCCCAGGAGCTGCAAGGAACATAATGTGAAAGCAGGAACACTCGTTAGCCAACTTCCCTTGTAGTTTCTGCTTTGTTTCTAGTCTTGGACTTCATTGTACTCTCTTTTTCATATCTAGTTCACTTAATTGTTTCCTTTTTCTATTGGTTGTTCGTCCTTCCTGTATCAAACTTCTTCATTGTTTAATGAAACCTTTACTTAGCAAAAAAAAAAAAAAATCACTCGTTAGCCATACTTCCCTAACCTTAATTTCTTGATATGGAGTCTAGCAATGATGACCTAACTTGGCCAAATTGTGATTCACCTTGACCCATGGATTTTACATGCATTTAACTTTATGGCGCTAAATTTTTTAGTACCAAAAATAGATAATCAATAGTACTTCAATATTTCTTGTTCTCAAGAGCCAATCTTTAAGAGATTAGGAACTTGAACCTAGAGTTTAAGGCTGCATAGTCGAGAAAAACTCTTTGATCAATCTGATTGATCGAAACACCTCTCACATGAGAGGTGGAGTCCATCTTTATACTAATGACTAATGTTTTGATCAATCAGACTGATCGAAAAGTTTCCCATATTCAAACTTCGAGTGGCTTTATGGGCAATGTTACACTATCAAGAATCAATTAATTTGTTTCTTTTCGTAAAACTTCTGTCAAATCAATTTTACAAGTGCCACTGTCCTATAAAATGAAGCATACCCTTACAAGATAGTGGCGTGCAAAAGCTATCCAAATCCCTTACTGTCTATAATACTTATGAGACAATATCATGTTTCTGAGAAAGTGGGTGAACAAACCCTCTTGCAATCAATATGTGACAACACCTAGATGAGTTTTACGAGACAAGAGGATTGTAAAAGGTACCCTCATTTAGTATGTTGAATGTCATGGATCGTACACTACACAAATGATACAATATTAAATTTATCAGCTCTATGAGATTAAATCTCACATTGTTCCCGAATCTCACTCGAGCATTGGAGCTCTACTTGAAAACATTGTGGGGGCCGACTCATTTTCTCGGTCTTGCAAGTGATATGGTTCTCACTCTATGTTGAGAGGTCTCGAGATTAATTATTGATAGATAAATAATATCCTTTGTATGTGATGTACGTAATTTTAACTTAGGCCTCCTTTAATTTTTTTTTTTCAAAAAAGATAAAATAAAAGAAATCTGCTCGACACACCAGAGTTGATGGTCATTTGAGCTAAGTATCAATCATATTAGCACGTTCAAAACTCAAAAAAAAAGTGATGAATTCTGAAATGATTAACTAAATATAAGAATTACAGAGAGATCGAGGAATCCATTAAGTCAATCAAAAGCGATTATGTAAAAATCTATCCCTTCACTATGTAATCCATAGATTGTGAAAAAAATAGGTAGGTCTTCTAAACGGTCATTCAGTGGTGGGAAAAAACCTACGTATCCTTTCGTCTGGAGCTAGGAGTCCAAGGCTCTCAACCACATGGATAGTTCAATGTGCTCATCGGTGCCTAATCCTCATATGTGAATCGTCCAAGGCACATCATGGCATATCAAAATTTTTTTTTTTCTTCTTTTGGCTAAGAAGCCCGTAGGTTGTACGCCAGCCATACATAACTTGAACTGTGATGGCCTTCTTTATAAGTTTGTGATAAGACTCTGATCTCAATCAAGGGCTCTGAAAGAAGAAGAAGAAGTATCGCAAGTGTGTTCTTGAGTTAGACTAATGGCTAGGCTAGTCGAGAAGAAATCTCATCAATAGATTGATTACGTTAACCCAATTTTAAAGCAAGCAATAACTGCAATTCAAGTGATTATATGACTATGGATTAGAATTTGGTTTAAATTGGATTAATGTAATCCCTCAATTAGAAATTATTGGATTTTCATTGTAATCGAGTGATTATGTAGCATATTTTTTTTTTTACCAATAATAATTATATATAATCCATAGAATAATCACTTCAGCCCATTTCTAAAGAAAGAATCCAAACGCATAATCTTATAAATACCAAAGAGAAAAAGAAAATAGAATTTAGAAAATAGCTTCTTTTTTTTTCCTGAAAATTTTTGTTTTTCGTAATAAACTGACAAACGACATCGTATATGATCAGCATTGCCCGCCATTTTCAAAACACGTTGCAACTATTCATGGAGCTTATCAACACCAATGCTAAGATTATGCCCTTCTCGCCCTATATAACTCTCATTTTACTCCAAACCCTAGTGTCCTTGCACCATTTCTGCCGCCGCATATACACACAGACACACAGAGCAAGAGAGAGAGAGAGAGGGGGATGGCGGATCGGATCCGCTTGATCCCGCCACCACAGTTTTGCTGAAGGTACTTTCTAGGTCATATATGCATATACATAAAATTTCTACGATGTATATTTTATATAGATGTGTGTATGTGTGCATTTGGGTCTCTCTGACATATATAGAAGGATTCAAATGAGAGTTTTTGGGTTTCCTACATGGTAGTCTAACAGTTCATGATGGTGTTGAAATTATTTTTTTTAAAGAGTTTTACCTTCGATATAGATTTATCTTTGTCCTTTTGAATAATTTATACCTATGGCTACTATAAACATGTTAGATATATGTTTTCAAGAGGCTAGAGAATAAAGGATCTTGAATTTGATTGTATTTTGAATTAATGAAATTCAGTTTGAGCGCAATGAAGATGCTAAATAGATAGATGTTTAGATTGTGACTATCAATTTTCAACTTATAAGTACTTTATGAAGTATGAACAATAAAGTAATTCCTTTCAATCAATTGAATAAGTTGTTCCTTATCTAACCAATCATTTAATTTTTGTTATGTATAGTGGCTTACTGCCTAATTACTTCTCTTTCTATTCCATCTATGTATGGCAGGTTAACTTATTCATAAACATTAAAGGCATTTACCAAGCAAACGGAACGATCGTTGGTCATGGCATTTCAGTACATTTCAATCTTTTCTCTCCTGGGTTAGTAAGCCTTACTCTTGTCAGCCATAAAAATCTAACATCTTTTTAACCTCATCTTCGTAAACTCCTTTCTACCTCATGAGATAGAGGAAAACTTAAATAGGAAGGTAAATGTATTCTTGCATGTTTTGATTAAGCATTCTACTTTTGTTCTGTATTAATTTGTTTGTAATTTCTAGAATTTTTTCGTAATTTTTTGTTGTAAAGTTTTTCTATATAAAAGGGGTGAATGTAGCCAAGTGGATTAAGACAGTGGATTGTGAATCCATCACGCAGGTTCAATTCCCGTCGTTTTGATTTAATCATAGAAGCCTTGAAAGTAATTAGTTTTTTGGTGTTGCATGTAGATGGATCAATAATGTGAAAATGAGGTGTGAAGTGATTGAGGGTTTTGGCGTCCCAGAGGATGCAGGAAAACAAGAAACGCGAGCAAGTGACCTATTCCAGTGAGATGTCTGGCCTAGTGCGCAAGCAAGAGGATGGCAGTCTGAGCAGCCAAAAAATGAGGGAAAGGATTCCTTAGTTGTGGCTAGTGGTCAGAAGTTCTCAAGAAGGAGAGTAGTGAAAGGAAAGCAATATTTGATTCTGTCACTGATGTGCTAACTAATGTGGCTTCAAAACTAGCTCTTCTCTTCTTAAGCTTGATCCTGGAGAAGGCAAAGGCAACAAGAGAAATGAAGAAGATGAGTCAACTCCTGATATGAAAGAGGTACAAGATGATATGCTTACAACTCTTTCTATTCCATGTATGGATGGCAGGCATGTTACCATGTGCAGAAACACAATAATAAGATCGTTGGTCATGGCATTTCAATTAAATACACTTGAATCTTTATCACTTTAATTGTAATCTATAAATGTATCAAAAGGGAGATTAATAGAGTTGGTACTTTTACTTGCTTGTTCTTGGGTTTTCATTACTTTTACCTCAAAAGAAGTGTAAATCTAAATAATACAAAAGCTAATCCCAGCTAGGCAAGATTGCTTCTCCAAATGAAGGTTGAGCATAAGCCGAATGCAACTTGAGCTTTGAATCTGCAAAAAGAGGCTTTAATAGACTAGCTTTCTTTTTCTCATGATTATTTTCTGATTCTAATGATTAATTAATAAAAGGACTTCTTCAAGTGGATTATGAAAAACGTTACATATGTAGAATTGTGAAAATTTATGTATTCAAAAATTGTGAGTTTTTCTTCTTTGTCTATAAGAGGTTAACATTTCAAGAATTCATGACTTTAATCGTATAAGAAGTCTTGGTCAAATGTTCAAAGTTTTACGTGGTACCCTTTGTATCGAATCATGGTAAAAATTCGAGGTAATTTGCCCACAATATTATACTCTCAAGCATCAATTTTTTCTTTTTTGGTCGAATACCCTCAAGCATCAATTGAATTCACCATTTTGTCAAACTTCTAAGAAATCATTTTTACAAATTCCATTATCCTATAGAGGGAGCATTCAATGCATTTGTTGGATTACCATTTCAATGATGCTTGACTCATCCATAGCCATATTTTATTAAACAAATATTTTTTTTAGTTGTATATATGTAGTCTCCATAAACAATAATATAATATCTCCTTTGAACTAAAAAAGAGTTATTACTCAGTAAGGATTTTATTTTATTTTTTAAGGGGAGATTTAAGGTCGTACAACATAACCAGCGGAATTCGAGTTCATAACCTCATTATATTCTATCAATTCAGAAGAGGTTTCTCTGGCGTCCCCACCTTAGTTTGGATGGATGCCTTTTTTTTTTTCTCATATTCAGTTTAAAAAGCCCTATCTCTTCAGAATTTTCTGATATGGTTTCTCATTCATTTGTATGGACTTAGCATGAGCGTCAACGTTATACTTATTGGCTAGGTTTCATATGTATTGATCTTTGAGTACTCTCCTTTATAATTTCTTTCATTTTTAATGAAACATTTTGATCGCTAATTTAGCCCAAAAAAAGGATTGTTTTGGATTTTAGTGTCTCATTTTTTACCATCTATGTGTAAGATTAAAGTATTTTAAACTCTAAGAAGATAGTTTAACGTTCAGTGTCTGACTACTCTTGTATTTGTCTATGTATACCAAGTTTACTTATGCATAAACATTGGAGATCATTGGTTTAGTGGTTTAGTACACCCTATCAAACGTCTTTTCTAGAATACGGATGGATTTTGTCTGATAATTTTTTGAAAAATTCAGACCTGGCTTCTTACTTGGATATTTTGTGTTTGTGGAGCTCAACTAGATCTCAAATCTTAAGAGTGACCATGGAACTGCGACCAACTTAGCACCTTTACATTTTTCTCAACGGAATAACACAACTAGAAGTCATATTGTTAATTATCTTGCTAACACTCGATTTGGTCTAACTGTGAAATTTTAACTTTTGAGTTATAGAGTTTTTAGTAGTAGAATTTTGTTTAGAAGTATTATTGAACAAAAATTGGTGATTGTTTGGCCTATATTAAGTAATATTGGACTTTTAGAGATTTTGAGGGTAATGTTGGATTTTAAAAAATATAGAGGGTATATGTGAGAAGAAGGCGAAGAACAACTTCACAAAAATCTTTTTTTGAAAGCTCTAATTTGAAGCTTCTTAGCTTTTAGCTTTCCCATCCTCAACTTTAGCTTTTATCTAAAAACTCTTTTAAATACTGGCCAATTAAACAGATTAGTTCAACTTCTAAACTCAGAAGAAGTCCTTTTAAGTGTTTAAAATTAGACCAAACAAACTCTAAATTTGCATATTGTATTATTCATTATATAATGGAAGAGGAGATATTAATTGCGTGATGAGGGAAAAAATAACCCTCTCCAAGCAAAGGATGAGACATGCTCTCTCTTGAGGAGATGACACACTACCACATTTTTTGTTTATTGCTTGCAACACTTAAAACTATTATAGAAAAGCTAAATAACATTGCAAATGAGTTTAACAGTTTTATATGGTCCCATTGTAAATTCTGTAGTACATTAGTTTTTTATAAATAATAGGGTTAATGACCTATTAGGTCCCTTAATTTTTTCTCTATTGTCTAGTTAGTCTTTCATCTTTCAAACGATCATATGTCAATCCTTCATCTTTCAAACTTGTGCCACCGTCAGTTGTTCCGTAAAAAATCTAACGGTTTAGTCACATGCATGACACATGACGATTTTTAGCAAGGGCATTAACGTCTTTTTACAGAATAACTATTCATGCGATTATCGCAAGTCTTTTTTTTTTTTGCTCAATTTTTTCCATTTGGTTATTCAAATGAGTATATATTTTACATGACTTGGTTCAAGTTTGACAAGGATGATATGATTATCCAAGATTGTAGGTTTTGATTGTTTCTAGAATATGAAACCTTTCTGTGCTTCTGGTATGGGCTGACGGTCATCAAAATTTTTATGCACAATATGGAAATGTTGGAAGATTGAGTTCTAACATTATCATTCTTATGCTCTTTATGGTATTTGATTGTGATTTAGGTCATATAGCAATTAAGCAGCCTGAGACTCTTCGTCTTCTTAATGTTTTAGTTTTCAGTGTATTAGTAGGACTGTTAATAGGCCCGCAGATTGGGTAGCAAAGGAAATGGTTAGGGGGAATTTGCCTTGTAATTGGGTTCCTACTGCCCCGTCATCTCTTCATGAGCTTCTGGGAAATGACTTATATATACCCCACTGGCATTGGATAATTGGTGTACTTGTTTGTTTTTATTAATGAACATGTATTCGACCAAAAAAAACAAAAAAAGACTCTTCATCTTCGCCTTGGTGGTAATTAGATAAAGGCTGCCAAGCGCTAACGATATTTTAATCTTTTATATTCTCTTAGAAACATTATAGCGCACCAATCTCTTGGCTGCTTCTGGAGTTATTGCATATTGCATCTCCTAAACATCTATATATGTGGACTCAAAGTTAAGTGGCACAATAACATCTGGGTGCAAAGACCTCCAAGAACATAGCGAGATGCATGCATGTACAAGGCACGCTATACATAACATTAGTATATATATTTAGTGCATCGGTAAATTCAGCATGTATGCATTACTTCTAATTAAGCTCATCGTGAAACCTTATCTTAGATCTTTTATTTTTATTTTTAATTTGCTTGAAGATTATCTTAGATTCAAGTGAACAATTTGGTAGGCATAGGCAGAGACGGAGCCAGGAATTTAGTATTGGGGGGGCCGAATTTTTTTTTTGTACAGTATTTTTTACCATTATAAATTAAATTCAATAAATATCTTTCAATTTCTAATTAACAAAATTAATTATACTAAAATTAAATAATAAAGAACTAATTAAAAAATTCAAACATAAATAAGTGTAAAAAAATACTATTTTGCAAAAAAATAACACAAAATTATGTAAAGTAGTGTTTACCAGTTCAGTCAATGAAGTTGGATTTGTTTTTCCTGAAATAGAATTCATCAATTATTGTATCAACAAAAATATCTTTAGCAATTTCCTTTTCGATATAAACAATCATATTATCTTTGAGAAAGTCATCCTCCATCTAATTGCGAAACCTTGTTTTGATAACTTTCATAGCATAAAAAACTCGTTCTGTTGTTGATGTCAAGCCTGGAAGAGTCAAAATCAACCATATCAACCTATCAACCAAAGAATAAGCTTCTAATTTTCTAGTTTTCACCAATTCTCTTCACAAATCTAATAAGATGGTCAAATCTTTCAACTCATAAATCCTCTTAATTTTTTTGTATTAAAAAAAATCTGTAGTTGAATAAAAAAATGATAATTTATCATGCCTCTAATTCTATATTTGAATTTTGCTTTTTCAACAATTAATCTTCTCCAATCTACACATTAATCTTATACACATTATAACTCACTAAAATTTAAAAACTAAAATTATCTATTTCACATAAAATACTAAAATTGACTTTAAAATATATTTGACAAAGAATATGCACTAAAAAATATAAAGAAGAGTATTTTAGTCAAATTAATTACCTTAATTATCTCTTTCTTCAAGAATTAAGATATTTACCCACTAAAAAAAACATTAACAAAATAAATTATAGATAAAATTATCTAACAAACAAAATTTATTAAATAATCATAAATTTAATAAAACTTACCTTAGGAGAGGAGATGGTCCGCTGGAGAATAAGAGAAAGATGAAGAAAGAAGAATAAGAAAATAAGAAATGAAGAAGAATAAATTTTGGTCGTGCATATGGCCATATGGTAAAGGTAGGAAGGGTTTTTTTTTAAAAAAAAAAATTATAGAATGTAATAATTAAAGTTATAATTATAATATTATTTTAAATAAAAGGTTTTGTTAGTGTTGCAAAAAGGGTGGACAAAAAAAATTTGGGGGGGGGGGGGGGGTGGGGCGCCGAACTGGTTTTAAAAAAAAACAATTACATGTAAATTTTTTTTTTAAAAAAAATTGGGGGGGGGCCCGGGCCCCTGCCTGCCCCCCTTTAGCTCCGTCGTTGGGCATAGGTATTTGACTGAAAGTGTTTACTACCTTAAACCATAGTTTCTGCATGTGATCTTTCTCCTCACTTATGCATGAACTTTGAGTTAGGTGTCAAGATCTCACCTAACCAGTCCCCACCACTTAGATCAGATCTCTCTGGGTCTATAAATGATTTCCTTCAGAGACGGAGCCAGGAATTTAGTATTGGGGGGGCCGAATTTTTTTTTTGTACAGTATTTTTTACCATTATAAATTAAATTCAATAAATATCTTTCAATTTCTAATTAACAAAATTAATTATACTAAAATTAAATAATAAAGAACTAATTAAAAAATTGAAACATAAATAAGTGTAAAAAAATACTATTTTGCAAAAAAATAACACAAAATTATGTAAAGTAGTGTTTACCAGTTCAGTCAATGAAGTTGGATTTGTCTTTCCTGAAATAGAATTCATCAATTATTGTATCAACAAAAATATCTTTAGCAATTTCCTTTTCGATATAAACAATCATATTATCTTTGAGAAAGTCATCCTCCATCCGATTGCGAAACCTTGTTTTGATAACTTTCATAGCATAAAAAACTCGTTCTGTTGTTGATGTCAAGCCTGGAAGAGTCAAAATCAACCATATCAACCAATCAACCAAAGGATAAGCTTCTAATTTTCTAGTTTTCACCAATTCTCTTCACAAATCTAATAAGATGGTCAAATCTTTCAACTCATAAATCCTCTTAATTTTTTTGTATTAAAAAAAATCTGTAGTTGAATAAAAAAATGATAATTTATCATGCCTCTAATTCTATATTTGAATTTTGCTTTTTCAACAATTAATCTTCTCCAATCTACACATTAATCTTATACACATTATAACTCACTAAAATTAAAAAACTAAAATTATCTATTTCACATAAAATACTAAAATTAACTTTAAAATATAATTGACAAAGAATATGCACTAAAAAATATAAAGAAGAGTATTTTAGTCAAATTAATTACCTTAATTATCTCTTTCTTCAAGAATCAAGATATTTACCCACTAAAAAAAACATTAACAAAATAAATTATAGATAAAATTATCTAACAAACAAAATTTATTAAATAATCATAAATTTAATAAAACTTACCTTAGGAGAGGAGATGGTCCGCTGGAGAATAAGAGAAAGATGAAGAAAGAAGAATAAGAAAATAAGAAATGAAGAAGAATAAATTTTGGTCGTGTATATGGCCATATGGTAAAGGTAGGAAGGGTTTTTTTTTTAAAAAAAAAATTATAGAATGTAATAATTAAAGTTATAATTATAATATTATTTTAAATAAAAGGTTTTGTTAGTGTTGCAAAAAGGGTGGACAAAAAAAAATGGGGGGGGGGGGGGAGATGGTGTTAAAAAAAAAAAAATACAAGTGAAATTTTTTTTTTTTTAAAAAAATGGGGGGGGCCGCGGGCCCCTGCCTGCCCCCCTTTAGCTCCGTCGTTGATTTCCTTGCAAGTAAACAAATCACACCAGGAGGAGAGGTTTTTCCGGGTTTGCTTCATCTCCTCTACTTGAGTTGTTTTTGTTTCTTTTTTCTTGTTTGATCTTAGCATGAGCTTCAATTATATATCTTTTTTTTAGGCTAAGATCTTCTCTGTATTTGGTCTTTTGACCTACCATTTGTACATTCATTTGATTAATGAAACATTTTGCTTGTTGATTCAGCAAAAAAAAAAACTTGAATTAGGTGTGAACCTTTTTTATTGGCTCATTTTTTGTGAAATGTATTTTTTTCTCCTTTGCACCAACTTTTATCACCTCAACCTAGTCCACAATCTTTCTTTATGCTCTCTGGACATAATTACTTTTCCACCATGATGTTGCAATGATTTGGTGCAGTTGGAAATGGCTAATATTATTTTGGTCTTTGGTTGATCAATCATATCGCCCATTTTTGTCTCGCATTGGATTTTAGAATGGTGGCAGGTCTTGCAG
>CM075779.1:58558875-58573875 GCA_037974665.1 Ehretia macrophylla
TTATTTATTTATTATTATTATTATTATTATATTTTTTTTTTTGTTTTACAAATTTCAAGAACGAAATAAAAACCACAACAAACACAAAAATAAACTAGAATAACTCCCCGGCAACGGCGCCAATATTTGGTGTGCTGTTGCAGGCAACCAAAAATAAAACCTGTGCTCCGAAAAATATATGTAGTAGTGTGAGTAATGATCGTTCCCACAGAGAGTACCTAACCTAATTTTATGTTACGTAAATAAGGTTGGGGAGGGGGGTTTTCGTATATAAAGATAACTTAAGAAAAATTACTGAAATTAAAAAGATATCAAATTTAATCAAGAAGACGAACCTTGGTCTAAGTCAACATCCACCATCAGAATCTTGTAGCCGATCATTGATGCAAGTATATTTTAATTCAAACTTTAAATATTCACCGTTGGTGTAACGCCCCGACCCAACCCCAAGCTAAAGGTTAAGTCCGGACTCGACACACGGACAGAGTCTCTCCTGTACCGTGGACATTTTAGAAACCTATAAACACTCAAATAAAACCTCAACATGATAAGACAAGTTTTTTATAACAAACAACAAAGGTTCAAAGCCATCCGAGCCTTGAAGTATACAATAGTCCCGAAACACACAAGCATGCTAGTGGCTAGAGTTAGAACATTCACTTCCAAGCATGCAAGGTAATTAAAGCAGATACATAAGTTATTACAAGACATAGGCTTCCAAATTTACACCACAACCAACTATCCTTCAACTTTTTACAACTAACATATACATAACCCTTAGGCTACAAAATAGAACATAAGATAAACAATTGAGTTTTCCACATAGCAGCAAGAACATAAATCACCTTAAGCTATTAGGCACATCAACTAAGGTAAAGGATCAGTCTGAACTTCTTCCTCTTCTATTATCACCTCAACTAGCTGGGGATCACCCTCAATACATCCTGAAATATATATCGAGGTATGAGCAACCACTATTGCCCAGTGAGGAATAAAGTATCCCGGGGCGTACAATGCAACAATTAAAACAGTTAATCAACAATAGTAATTAAACAATTTAAGAAGTAACGATAGCTTAAATAACCACACATTAAAAAGGATACATTTCACTTAACCCCAACACCAAATCTTCAATCCACGAATACGATCCACGAACCACGATCACGATCACGATAACGATAAGCCGGCATAATCTCAAACACTCCAGTGGGTGTACTCCGGATGCACCCCGATAATCCTACGACCCAACACCCCCTAGCAATCTCTGGACCAGGCGAGTGAGGGAATAGAGCACGGAGTTTGAATATCCACTGGCAAGCCCTCTGCCGCCCAGCCGATATTCAACATATTCGCCCCTGACACTATGGTTGCGCAACCACTATGCAATGCACTTTACAATGGCAAGTTAATATCAATAAGATAAGCAATAACACGTAGGAGGATCAACAAAGTAGGTTGACTTCAAAGCAGTTAGAATAGAAGCAGTTTATACAAGCAAATAAGCAGTTTTACAAAGGGGCATATACAAGATATAATTAGAATTACATCAAAAGTTCCAAACCAACTTGAAACCACTTTTAAACATTCAAGAAGTCATGCCAAGGTCTTAGAAGCGCGAGACAACCGAAATTGCAACTAAACCCCTTTGTTATTCAAGCTATTTCTCTTCCAAACCAAAGTTAATGATTCCAATTCAAAGGGAAACTCTACCAACCTTCTAACTAACCCTCAAGGAACCCTTTCAACCCTCTAACACATTCAAACGCCCGCAATGACCCCGAAAGCCCCAAATTCCCTCTTATAGCTTTACACTACACCTACCTCATCCGGGCTTCAAACAAGGGTTAGCAAAGCTTCTATAGCACCTAGGTAGCCTAAGAATACTAAAAGTGAAGCCCGAATCTACCCGGATTCGCATTAACCCCGAAACTCCTTTGTTAAAGTCGATTATTTCACGTTTTATGCGATTTTAGAGCAATTCAAGTGTACGGGGCTATTAGACTATCTTCATTAGCACCTAAAGCATCTATCAGGAGTGTTGAATCAAGATAATACATGCAATTACACAAAACCCTAGAAAAACGTCACTATTCACCTCATAAATCAAACTAACGATTCTAACCGTTTAAAAAGCGAAACAATGGCTCAAATATGTTCTCTAGCACTCATATACAAGGTATAATAGCATAGATAATCAATACATTAACATTTGATCACATTTTCAACAAATCAAGAAATTGACAACTATTTTAAAATGCGAAAATAAGCCGTAAAATCACTCACCAATGCGCGTAGGAGCACCTAGGAAGCTTGCACACACCCTAAACTACTTTCTCTAGGCTTGGCTCGGCTTGAATTGAAGAGTTGAAGATGAAAAAATTCCTCCTAAGTGCAAGAGGGGCTGTCGGGTTCATGCTTCAGTTTTTCAGCTTTTTATTTTTTTTTCTTGCATTATATGAGCTTATAAGGTTATATAATGTATATGCTAAGGTGGGGTCACGCTTGGGCATTTAAAAGGTCCACTAGAATGCGCGAAGTAAGCTTAAAACGAGCCTAAAGTGTCAAACATAGGCTAGCTAATTAAATCTCTAAGGGTGTAACGTAACACTATTAATTGAACCACTAAAAGCATTTTCTAAACGAGTGTTCCTACCGCTTCTAGCCCAATTGCACATTTTTCCCATTCCGTTAACAATTAATATGATTTAATAAAAATGCTAGTTCACTAATATAATGCAGTTTAAAAATGGAGTGAATCTAAGAAAGTCAATAAATAAGGCATAGAGTTAAGTGCGCAAATAAGGGATGCAACAGTAAGTTAATGCAAGGTAAAAAGTTCGGGCGTCACATCCTCTCCCCCTTAAATTAATTGCGTCCACGCAATTCTTACATGAATCGGCGAATAACTCTGGATATCGCTCTCGCATCTGATCCTTTTTCTCCTAAGTAGCATCCTCTAACCCGTGAAGATCCCACAAGACTTTAACCATCGGAATGCTTTTAGTCCTCAGCTCCTGAACTTTTTGATCAACAATTCGAAGAGGTTTCTCTATGTACGTCAAAGTCTCACTGATCTCTAAAGGCTCGAGCTCAAGAATATGAGAAGGATCTGGCTGATACTTTCGAAGCATAGAAACATGGAAGACGTCATGAATTCTGCCCAGACTAGGAGGCAAAGCTAAACGATAGGCCAATTCACCAATAGTTTCAATTACTTCAAACGGTCCCACGTAATGAGGACTAGTTTACCTCCCTTGCCATGCCGAATCAAGCCCTTACGAGAAGAAATTTTCAGAAATACTCGATCGCCAACTGCAAATTTTAGATCACGATGGCGTCTATCTGCATAACTCTTTTGCCGACTCTGTGCTGTAAGCATTCTTTTCCTGATAAGCTGAACATTTTCAATCATTCTGTTCATCTCTGGCAATAAGGTAGGATCAATAGATTTCAACTCTCCAACTTCATCCCAATATAAAGGAGATCTGCATTTCCGCCCATACAAAGCCTCATACGGTGCCATACCGATTGTAGCTTGATAACTGTTGTTATAAGCAAATTTTGCAAGAGGTAAGTATTTCTCCCAACTCTTACCGAAGTCCAAAATACAAGCCCGTAACATATCCTCGAGGATTAAGATAGTTCTCTGGGATTGACCATCTGTCTGAGGATGATAAGCTGTACTGAAACTCAAAGTCGTGCCCAAAGCTTTCTGAATCTTCTGCCAGAACTGAGATGTGAATCTGGGGTCTCTATCTGACACAATACTCTTGGGGATTCCATGAAGTCTAACAATATTCTCAACATAAATTTTAGCCAACCGATCCAAAGATTCAGTCTTCTTAGTAGCAATAAAATGAGAGGTTTTGGTCAATCTATCCACAACAACCCAGACTAAATCATGATCTCTTGAAGACCGCGGTAAATCTGACACGAAATCCATGGTAATGTGATCCCATTTCCAAACAGGAATAGCTAAAGGCTGCAACAACCCTACTGGTCTCTGATGTTCAGCTTTTACTTTCTGGCATGTAAGACATTTAGCAACATAGTCCACAATCTCTCTCTTCATGTTGTTCCACCAGTAGTTCTGTTTCAGATCTCTGTACATCTTAGTACTGCCTGGATGAATTGTATACTTAGAATTATGAGCCTCTGCAAGAATTTCTTTCTTTAAAGCTGGCTCAGAAGGAATGCAAATTCTGCCCTTGAACTTTAGAAGTCCATCATCATGTAATTTGAAGTCCGACTCTCCCCCTTTAGAATTCTCTAAGACCTTCATCAACTGCGGGTCAACCTGTTGAGCTTCTCGAATCCTGGATAATAATAGAGATTGAATATGCAAACTTGCGAATTTAACACTAGAATCTGAAATATTAGGCCTCCATAAACATAATTCCTCCATGAACTCCCAATCTTTGATGATTAGACTAGCAACTGTAGCCTTTTGTTGCTTAGCCTTACTGGGTAGATAATTGATAGTACAATTATAATCCTCAAGCAACTCCAACCAACGCCTCTGCCTCATATTCAACTCTTTCTGAGAAAAGAGATATTTTAGACTCTTGTGATCAGTAAAGATTTCAAATTTATTATCCCAAAGATAATGACGCCATTTCTTTAATGCAAAGATGATAGCTGCAAGCTCGAGATCATGCGCCGGGTAATTAAGTTCATAAGGTTTCAGTTTTCTGAAAGCATAAGCAATAACTCTCCCATTCTGCATCAATACACAGCCCAAACCTTCCTTAGAAGCATCACTATAGATTACCAGATTATCGGTACCCTCAGGTAGAGCGAGAATAGGAGCTGTAGTTAATCTCTTCTTTAATTCCCGGAAGCTAGCCTCACACTTCTCATTCCAGTCAAATATAGTCTTCTTCCGAGTGAGTTGAGTCAAAGGCCCAGCAATTTTAGAGAAATCCTTGACAAACCTTTTGTAACAACCCGCTAAACCCAGAAAATTACGAATTTCTGTAATAGTCTCCAGCCGTTTCTATGCCATAACAACCTCAATCTTAGCTGGATCAACGGAAATTCCATCCTGAGAAATAATGTGGCCCAGAAAAGTGACTTGTCTTAACCAGAACTCAAACTTACTGAATTTCACAAATAACCGATGCTCTTGAAGAGTTTGCAGTACAATTCTGAGATGCTATTCATGTTCTGCCTCAAATTTAGAATAGACAAGAATATCATCAATAAAAATAACCACAAACTGATCCAGATAGGGGCGGAATACTCTCTGCATCAAATTCATAAATGCAGCAGGAGCATTTATAAGTCCAAACGGTAAGACAACAAACTCATAATGGCCATAGCGAGTTCTGAACGCAGTTTTGGGAACATCATCAAACTTAATCCTTAACTGATAATAGCCTTGCCTCAGATCGAATTTAGAAAATACCCTGGCACCTTGCAGTTGATCAAATAATTCCTCAATCAAAGGCAATGGATATTTGTTTTTGATAGTTATCTGATTAAGACCTCGATAATCAATACATAACCGAAGAGTTCCATCTTTCTTTTTAACAAATAAGACCGGTGTACCCCAAGGTGAAGAACTTGACTGAATGAATCCCTTCTCAAGTAAAACCTGCAACTGAATTTTCAATTCTTACAACTCAGGTGGAGCCATTCTGTACGGAGTTCTAGAGATAGGCGTAGCCCCTGGTAATAAGTCAATCACAAACTCTATCTCTCTATCAGGTCGTAAACCAGGTAATTCCTCAGGAAACACCCCCAGAAACTCTCTCACGATAGGTACATCATTCAGTTTCAATTGATCACCAGGTTGATTAATCAAATAAGCAAAGTAAGCCTTACAACCCTTACCTACCATTTTTGATGCTTTAATAGAAGATATGATAGGAGTTCCCGTAGATTTTCTACTACCAACTATTTTAAGTACAGGCTGGTCGGGTATTTCTAGACTCATAATCTTCTTTCTACAATCAAGCTGGGCATAATATTTACCTAACCAGTCCATCCCCAATATAATTTCAAAGTCGCGTAAAGGTAGAATAATTAAATCGGCAGGAAAAACACGACCTTGAATATAAATATTACATGCCTTGCAAATAGATTTGGTGATAAACTTCGGCCCCATAGGAGTGTAAACCACAATATCATGCAACAATTTATCATGTTTCAACTTAGCATTTTGTGCACAAACAGGTGTAATAAATGAATGCGAAGCTTCAGAATCAATTAAAACCTTAACTGATTGATCATTAAGAAGAAAAGTACCTTCTACTACAACGGTCGTATCCGGAAGCTCCTCAGCATCCAAGGCAAATACTCGGGCCTGACCCCGCGGTACTGGTGCTGCAACTGAACCCCTGGTCTGATTGCCTTGACTAGATGTCTGACCCCTGGTATTCTTGAATTTCTGGCAATCTCTAACCCTGTGTTGATCACTGCCGCATCCGGTACATCGGCCCAATCTTTTCCAACAATTCTCCTCGGTATGACCCTGGCGTTGACAGAAGCTGCACTGCTGGTGACGTCTTGCAACAGTGCCTCCCGAAGGAGCTCTGTAAGTAGAGGTAGCTGAACTACCCTGTTGAGAACGAACTACTACTGGTCGGGTCTACCCCTGGCTCTGACTCTGACTCTAGACTGGTCGCGACTGAATCTGAACAGGCCCTGTATAACTCTATGTCTGCCTCGGCTGTGGACTCTGCCCAACTAGAATAGTCTGCCTCTGGTACCCCTGACTCTGAGACTGAAACTGCCGCTTACTCGATTGACTAGACTCTGTCATCACGTCTGCCTTGTGTTTTTCATACCTCGAGGCGGCTTTGACCAATGCAACATAGTTAGGGTAATCATTTGCAAACAGACTAAGCATAATATCCTTCCTCAATCCCATAATGAACCTCTGCATCTTCATATCCTCAGGTTGTACCAAAGCCGGCACATAGCGGGAAAGCCTAGTAAAAGCAGCCTCATATTGATCCACTGACATACTCCCCTGTTTCAAAGCTATGAACTCTGCCTAACGTCTCTCGCGGGCAACCACGGAGATATATTTGTCTCGGAATTCTCGAATGAAATCAGCCCACGAATGTTGAACCGTCTCAGCTTCCCATTTCTCATTAATAGTACGCCACTACTCCTCGGCGTCACCCTCTAACAGAAATGTAGCATAAGTGATATTTCTCTCATCACTGCACTCTAGAATTGCAGCCACCCTTTCAAATTTCCTCAACCATAATTCGGCCTTCATATCATCAGGTTCACCAAATAAGTTGTAGGCCCCGTGATGTAGAAATCGGTCATACAAATTAGCTCCAGCAGCACCACTACCCTCGGCTCTAACGGCCAGATTACCCCTAAGAGCCCCTGCCTGACCCTGCTGAGTTACAAACTGTGCAATAGTGTTCATTGCAGTAGCCATAGTAGCCAGAATCTATGCAGTGCTGGGTTCTGGTCCCTGCGGTGGTGCATTCTCTGCTAATCCTTCACCCTCTCCTGGTACACCCTGCCTGGGAGCTTCTTCCGGCTCTCTCCCCGGTCTGCCCCGTCTCCTCATCTCAACAGCTAGAATGCAAAGTATTATGACAGGCATTTATATAAATTACAGGTAAAGCACATAAGAAGAAGTTCAAATAAATTCACATAAGTCACATATTACATTAGGAGGATATTCACAAACAAGAGATTCATAGTCACTTAATCATGCTTGACATTCTAGACTTCTCACTTTCAAACATTAACTCTTAGGGACCTTTCACATTCCATTATCATGCTAGCATGTTCCTTTCTAATTTCAAATTCCACTTAGGCAAATCAAAGGACCACAAATTCATACAATCACAAGGTCACATAATAGATCTCTACCCACAGATCGGGAAATTTAACCCGGCTTCATGCAATCTATAGCTCTGATACCACCTAAAATGTAACGCCCCGACCCAACCCCAAGCTAAAGGTTAAGTCTGGACCCGACACACGGATAGAGTCTCCCATGTACCGTGGACATTCTGGAAATAGGTAAACACTCAAATAAAACCTCAACAAGATAAGACAAGCTTTTTATAACTAACAACAAAGGTTCAAAGCCATCCGAGCCTTGAAGCATACAATAGTCCCAAAACACACAAGCATGCTAGTGGCTAGAGTTAGAATATTTACTTACAAGCATGCAAGGTAATTAAAGCAGATACATAAGTTATTACAAGACATAGGCTTCCAAATTTACACCACAACCAACTATCCTTCAACTTTTTACAACTAGCATATACATAACCCTTAGGCTACAAAATAGAACATAAGATAAACAATTGAGTCTTCCACATAGCAGCAAGAACATAAACCACCTCAAGCTATCAGGCACAGCAACTAAGGTAAAGGATCAGTCTGAACTTCTTCCTCTTCTACTATCACCTCAATTAGCTGGGGATCACCCTTAGCACATTCTGAAACATATATCGAGGTATGAGCAACCACTGTTGCCCAGTGAGGGATAAAGTCTCCCGGGGCGTGCAATGCAACAATTAAAACAGTTAATCAACAATAGTAATTAAACAATTTAAGAAGTAACGATAGCTTAAATAACCACACATTAAAAAGGATACATTTCACTTAACCCCAACACCAAATCTTCAATCCACGAATACGATTCATGAACCACGATCACGATCACGATCACGATAACGATAAGCCGGCATAATCCCAAACACTCCAGTAGGTGTACTTCGGATGTACCCCGATAATTCTATGACCCAACACCCCCTGGAAATCCCCGGACCAGGCGAGTGAGGGAATAGAACACGGAGTTTGAATATCCATTGGCAAGCCCTCTGCCGCCCAGCTGATATTCAACACATCTGCCCCTGACACTATGGTTGCGCAACTACTATGCAATGCACTTTACAATGGCAAGTTAATATCAATAAGATAAGCAATAACACATAGGAGGATCAACAAAGTAGGTTGACCTCAAAGCAATTAGAATAGAAGCAGTTTATACAAGCAAATAAGCAGTTTTACAAAGGGGCATATACAAGTTATAATTAGAATTACATCAAAAGTTCCAAACCAACTTGAAACCACTTTTAAACATTCAAGAAGTCATGCCAAGGTCTTAGAAGCGCGAGACAACCGAAATTGCACCTAAACCCCTTTGTTATTCAAGCTATTTCTCTTCCAAACCAAAGTTAATGATTCCAATTCAAAGGGAAACTCTACCAACCTTATAACTAACCCTCAAGGAACCCTTTCAACTCTCTAACACATTCAAACGCCAGCAATAACCCCGAAAGCCCCAAATTTCCTTTTATAGCCTTACACTACACCTACCTCATCCGGGCTTCAAACAAGGGTTAGCAAAGCTTCTATAGCACCTAGGTAGCCTAAGAATACTAAAAGTGAAGCCTGAATCCACCTGGATTCGCATTAACCCCGAAACTCCTTTGTTAAAGTCGACTATTTCACGTTTTATGCGATTTTAGAGCAATTCAAGTGTACGGGGCTATTAGACTATCTTCATTAGCACCTAAAGCATCTATTAGGAGTGTTGAATCAAGCTAATACGTGCAATTACACAAAATCCTAGAAAAACGTCACTATTCACCTCATAAATCAAACTAACGATTCTAACCGTTTAAAAAGCGAAACAATGGCTCAAATATGTTCTCTAGCACTCATATACAAGGTATAATAGCATAGATAATCAATAAATTAGCATTTGATCACATTTTCAACAAATCAAGAAATTGACAACTATTTTAAAATGGGAAAATAAGCCGTGAAATCCCTCACCAATGCGCGTTGGAGTACCTAGGAAACTTGCACATACCATAAACTACTTTCTCTAGGCTTGGCTTGGCTTGAATTGAAGAGTTGAAGATGAAAAAATTCCTCCCAAGTGCAAGAGGGGCTGTCGGGTTCCTGCTCCTATTTTTCAGCTTTTTATTTTTTTTTTCTTGCATTATATGAGCTTATAAGGTTATATAATGTATATGCTAAGGTGGGGTCATGCTTGGGCATTTAAAAGGTCCACTAGAATGCGCGAAGTAAGCTTAAAATGACCCTAAAGTGTCAAACATAGGCTAGCTAATTAAATTTCTAAGGTTGTTACGTAACACTATTCATTGAACCACTAAAAGCATTTTCTAAACGAGTGTTCCTACCGCTTCTAGCCCAATTGCACATTTTTTCCATTCCGTTAACAATTAATATGATTTAATAAAAATGCTAGTTCACTAATATAATGCAGTTTAAAAATGGAGTGAATAGTAGCTAAGAAAGTCAATAAATAAAGCATAGAGTTAAGTGCGCAAATAAGGGATGCAACAGTAAGTTAATGCAAGGCAAAAAGTTTGGGCTTCACAGTTGGAATTATTTTCCTATCTCTCCTTAGTCGTAGTTAATTAGAATACACGCGACCTAATTAACCCTAACCACTAAACAACCTCAGACACGCGCTAAATGTTTAATCTAGTAGCAGCCTTAAGAATTAGAGAGATCGATGAAGCTAAACAACACAAGCACACGCAGTTGCATTTAATTTAGTTGAACCTTCTTCCTAAAATCTAATAATCTCTGACGCAGCAAATTATTAAATCTTAGTTGCTTTGCAAATTAGAGGGATCAAACAATTATGGATTTGATATCTAACTTAACAATAGATTATAACAAATAATAAACTAGTTGACTACCCTAGCAATTAAACGAAAGAATCATATAAATAAAACAGAAGCACATTCAATACTTAAAGTATAAATTGAATAGTAAAAACTAATTAGATCTCATAGTTTTCTTGATTCCGAGGCTTCAATTTCCTTCGACCAAGAATAAAAGTTTAGCCGCGCAGAGCCATAAAGAAATTTTGAAGGAGAAAAGATGAGATAAAGAGAGGTCATTGAAATCTTATGATTTCTCTCCTTATTTGTAGTTTGTGAAGCCTATCAAATCCCATAAGATAATGGAATCCTAATCTAAATAGAATAAGAAAATATTAATGGTGAAGTAAACTCCTAATATAACTAAGAAAGCCTAAAATAACTAGAAAAAGTCCTAAAACAATTAGAATAGCTAAAATAGCTGGAATTTTCGTGTACCACATCCTCCACCATCAACTAGAAGCTTATAGATAAAGAACATTCTAGAACATTAAACAGCACAGGTGTAGCAACTTCATATCCAATTTCGACCTTGATGCAGCCTTTATTTCTTAAAACTGAAAACATGAAAGTTGTAGATCTTCTTCTTGGCTTTCCAGAACATCTTAAATTGCCTCAATCGGAGTTCGGATAAGAGAGTTATGCCCAAAAAATGTAACAGTATCGAAGTTGTCCAGAATTACGCGATTTAACTTCGTTTTGCACTTAACGCCTCTATTTACATCCTAAATCAAAATATAAAAATAATGAGTGTATTTAGGCATCAAATAGGTGTAAAAGATTAAACATTAATGGAGAGAAATATGACATTTTGCATTCTTATCAAATTCTCCCACACTTAACCTTTGCTCATCCTCGGGCAAAACTCAAAATTTCAAAAACACCAAAGTTGCAATGTCATCAACAAAGAACAACCAAGCTCTTCAAAACTCATAACACATCATGAACAAACATTCTTAACTAACTTATAATTCCTTAGTAAGCATTCTCATTCGAAGATGGAGTAACAAAATACGTAGACCCTCACAGAGATAAACGCTCGACTCTCATGTGTTTGAAGGGTATGTGTTTCGCTCAAATTCATTCCAATGAAAATGATCTACCATAGGCTTGCATAGCTTCTCATTCTCCACCACTAAGATCACATGCATAACACAAATCATAAGGACTTTTCAAGGGTTGTAACGGGGCTTAAGGACAAAGGTAGGAAATATTTGGGAATGTAGCTCAAAAGCCATCGAAACTAGCGGAGCAAAAAAAAAAAATCAACTCAAGCTCGAATATGTAAAACATTTCAAAACCAATCACTCCATTCAATAGCTTCTATCTTTATATATATCATGTATTAACAGAACCCTTTCTTGGAATTTTTAGGAGGAATTATGAACATGGATAGTTTAAAAGAAATTTCTTCCATCATTCCCTTTCTTCTTTGTCTTTTTTTCTTCTTCTATCTTTTTTTTGTTTTTTGTTTTTTTTTTCTTCCTTTTTTTTTCACCAAAATTATATCACAATGGAACTCACAAATTGAGAATGAAAATATGTTTCATTTCACCAGTCATAGCCTTACCACAAATCCATACGCCCACATTTATTTCTTGTACACCCATACATATCATAACATTGAACAATGCTCCACTAGTCCTAAGGCTTGGGTAAAGACATTGTTTTTCGGGTTTAAAGCTTATAACGTGGGTTCACAATAAACAAGGTTAATAAGGCTCAAAAGGGTTTAACAAAGGAAAAAATTAAATACAAGGTAGACTATTTGGCTTATGTAGCTAAATCAAAGAAGGCCTTAATCATGTTCATGCATGCATGCGTTAATATGACCTCGAAGAGAATCAAAGCAAGTTCTAGAGAAACAAATCCATGGAAAAATATTTCTCATAAAAAAATGAGACTGATTATGGATGTGTCAGTCTAAAGGCTCAAAATCTCACCAGCTTTTGTCTACGTAATTCAGTCACTATCATGGTCGAGGAAAATAACTAAACTAATTAATTCTAAGTGGGAAGAATACCTATTCAATCAAGTTTTGAATCTTTTAAGCTTAATTGCACCTTGCTCATGCCATGCACAAAAACATTGTAAACCACAATTTTTATTTTTTTAAAAAAAACATAAATTAAAACACAACCAAAATCCCCTCCCCCACACTTAAAACTTTCATTGTCCTCAATGAGTAAAAATAAACTGTCAAATTTATGCAAAGATGAGTAGAGACATGAAAATAAGTGAAGTAAGAGAAATAGAGTCTGTAGGAAGACATACCTGAAGCACTTGTCAGAGAGAAGAAAAGTAATGCTTTAAATCTGTAACTATTTAGTGAAGCCCCAAGAAAACAAGAAAAAGCAAAATAACAGGAAACAAAGGCTTTTTTATTTTTTTATTTTTTTTTATTTTTCATTTTTTTATTTTTTTATTTTTTTGTTGGCCGACCCTATTTACATCCCCATACAAAGGCTCTGAACTCTGGGAGGCATTGAAGCCGACTCTGTGAAATAATAAAAATATCAAACTAACTAATATCTAAAAAAATTAAAATAGCTGGATCCATTTAACGTCAGCCAGTAAGACAAACTTCCATTGGGTTGCCTCCCAAGCAGCGCTTTTGTTTACTGTCGTTGGCTCGATCCAATGCCTCATTCTTTAATCAGTACAAGTTGGATCCTCAAGGTCCAATTCTACCGCAGCCTCTACTTCGACACCTTCATAGAAAGGTTTAAGTCTATGGCCATTCACCTTTAATACCTTGGAAGTTGATAAACTTTGAATTTCAACTGTACCATGAGGAAAAACATTAGTAACAACAAAAGGTCCAATCCAACGAGAACGCAACTTACCCGGAAACAAACGAAGTCGTGAATGGTATAGAAGAACCCGTTGATCAACTTTAAACTCCTTCCTTGAGATCATTCTGTCATGAAAAGCCTTCGTCTTTTCCTTGTAAATCCTCACACTCTCATAGGCATCGTTGCGAATTTTCTCTAACTCTTGTAGTTGCAACTTCCTGTGTTCTCCACTTCCATCCATCTTCAGGTTGAAACTCTTGATAGCCCAATAGGCCTTGTGCTCTAACTCAACTGGAAGATGGCATGGTTTCCCAAACACCAATCGATATGGCGACATACCAATGGGCGTCTTATAAGCAGTGCTATACACCGACAAGGCATCATCCAAGCGCAAACTCCAATATTTCCTACTTGGATTAACCGTTTTTTCAAGGATAGACTTGATCTCTCGATTCGACACTTCCGCTTGTCCACTAGTTTGCGGATGATAGGCAGTTGACACCTTGTGGGTGACATGGTACTTTCTCAACAAAGTCTCCACAGTTCGATTACAAAAGTGAGTGCCTCGATCACTTATTAGAGCTCTTGGGATTCCAAACCTGGAGAATATATTAGATTTGATAAAATCTGCAACAACTTTAGAATGATCAGTCCTGGTGGCTTTAGCTTATACCCACTTGGAGACATAGTCAACAGCAAGCAAAATATAAACATAACCGAAAGACACAGGAAATGGTCCCATAAAATCGATGCTCCAAACATCAAAAATCTCGCAAAATAGGATGGGGGTTTGTGGCATCTCATTCCTATGAGATATATTACCTGACTTTTGACAATGTTCGCATGACTTACACAAAGAATATGAATCCCGAAATAAAGATGGCCAGTAGAACCCACATTCTAGCACCTTTCTCGCCGTCTTCTTAGCCCCAAAGTGACTTCCGCAAGCATAAGAATGACTAAAGGTGAGAATAGAGATAACTTCATTTTCAGGAACGCACATTTTTATCATTTGATTTGCACAATGCTTCCGTAAGTATAGGTCATCCCACACATAGTATTTGGCATCACTCTTGATTTTATCCCTTTGAGCCATAGACAAATAAGAAGGTAACATATTAGTAACCAAATAATTGACAATATTCGTATACCAAGGTAATACCCTATTTGCGGAGAATAATTGTTCATCAGGGAACGTTTCCTGTAAACGAAGCTCATTTTCCACATGAACTAAACGACTCAAATGATCTACGACACGATTTTCTGTCCCTCTTTTGTCTTTGATTTCCACATCAAATTCACTTAAGAGAAGTATCCATCTTATTAATCTTGGTTTTGCCTCTTTCTTCGTCATCAAATAACGCAGAGCTGCATGATCAGAATAAACAATGACTTTAGTACCAAGCAAATAAGATCGAAATTTTTCTAAAGCAAAAACAACAGCTAAAAGCTCCTTTTCAGTAGTAGAGTAATTTCTCTACGCATCATTCAAAGTCTTAGAAGCATTGTAAATGGCATGAGATGCTTTTCTTATTCTTTGACCCAAAACAGCGCCTATTGCATAATCAGTTGC
This sequence comes from Ehretia macrophylla, assembly GCA_037974665.1. NCBI lineage: Eukaryota > Viridiplantae > Streptophyta > Magnoliopsida > Boraginales > Ehretiaceae > Ehretia > Ehretia macrophylla. Next base: position 58,573,875 of record CM075779.1, read on the forward strand.
A